>CP045892.1:20742437-20774340 GCA_013387185.1 Caligus rogercresseyi
CCTATAAGTATATACACTATGGAATCTAAGCTCAAAATAAACGATATAAAAACCCACACACGACCAACTACTCAGATTGGAAAAATGGTCAAATGTACGCAATAAACATGAGGGAAAAGAATAATGCTCTACTGAGCTAAAATCAAAGAGTACTAGGCATTATGGACAGCTGCATTGTTAGGTAACTGAACCACCCTTGATCATGGGGGGGTTCAAGGTGATTAACTTTTCAGGTCTAAATGTCCTTGCAAATCATAATCCTAAACCGCGAGCAGCCATTATAGCATCACCTGACCTAGTGGTCACTCAAATACCTAAGTTTTGCTCAAGGGATCTTGTAGTATGTTCAGTGAAAACTGACAACAACAAGAATTGATTATCGCTAGCTATTACGCCGACATTACAAATATGGATGTCTGTGGACTAATAAGACCTATTTGACTACTGTGATAGAAACCATAAACCTCTGTTGTTATGCGGTGACTTCAATGCTAGGAGTACTCTATGGCGAGATATACTAACAAACTCTCGTGGAGAAATATTGGATGAGTTTATGGCAACCTTTAACTTAAGCCTTCAGAATGTGGGTTGTGTGCCCACTTTTGTGGGTGGCATGGGGAGTCAATAATTGATCTAACAATTACAAACCGCTGGAGTCATCATCTTGTTTCAGCCTGGAAAACAGATCAACAATACTCTGGTTCTGATCACAAGTTTAACACTTTTGAATTCAATGCAACCAAATTATGTCTAGCCATATAAATATAAAAACGCGAACTGGGCTCACTTTAACCAAGAAGTGATGAGTTCTGAACTGAGGAGGACAATCGATCTTTTAGATACAAAAAACATTGACTTAGAGGCAAACAACATTGCAACTCTACTAAAGAAGGCCCTGCGAAGCTCATGTAGTGAAAGTCTGGCATTCTTAGGAAAGCTAAACCCATGGTGGAATGACAAACTAAGAGAGCAAAGGCGTGTTGTCAAATACCTTCAGCGTAAAAAGCGAATGTCTGAATATAAAGCTGAGAAACAAATTTACAAGTCCATGATAATCAAGGCCAAGCGGGAAGCCTTTCGTAAATGGGTCAGTACTCTTGAAGGTCCTAAAGATATATCCAGGCTTATGAAAACACGTGCTAACCATACAAATGTACGTGTTGGCATAATGGATGATCTGGTGAGTGAAAAAGAGAGCCTAAAACTCCTTCTCAGGGTACATTTTCCAGGGTCAGCTGAGCATGTACAGGATTATGACACTGATCATGTGTTATCTGAAGAACAAGCACCGTATACAAACACTTTAGTACTGAACTTGTGAGAAGTGCTATAAATAGTCTGAAGTTATATAAAAAGGCTGGTATGGATGATATTCCAACCATAGCCTATAAAAATTTACCTGACTGCATGATAGAGCGTTTGACAGACCTTACAATGCAGTATACAGTACTGGATACACACCAAAGACCTGGAGGGAAGCTAAAGTGATCTTCATTCCAAAACAAGGGAAAAAAGACTATCATAATCCAAGATCTTATCGCCCTATTACGCTTACAAATGTGGCTTTAAAAATTCTTGAACGTATGGTTCTATGGAAAATACATGCAAAATGTGATATGGTTCTGCCAAACCAATATGCATTCACAAAGGGCAAATCAACTAACACAGCTATTAGTAAATTAGTGGACTGCTGTGAAAGTAGTTTCCATAGACAGGAAGAAGCCTTAGTGGTTTTTCTTGATATTGAGGGTGCTTTCGATAGAGTTCACTTCAACCGTATCATTGATGCCATGCGCAGGCATGGTGTTGATGAAACAACAACTCGCTGGTATAGTAATCTTCTAAAAAGTCGAACTGTTTTTGCCAAACTTGGTGACGAGTGTGCAACAGCAATACCAACAAGAGGATGCCCACAAGGAGGGATCCTTTCCACTTTAGCTTGGAACCTTGCCTTTCAAGAAGCGGTCAACCAACCCGATAAACCATTCATAGGATCGCATATGCAGATGATCTAGCACTATGTGCAAGGGGTGTGGTCGCTGATCTTATGCAAGAACTCTAAATAAACTTTCACGTTGGGCTGATAATAGTGATACTATCTTCAGTAGAAACAAATCCAAGTTTATGCTGTTCACGAATAGAAGGAAAGGCCCGAAAATCACTCTTCATATGAATGGTACAGAGATCGAAAAAGTCAAAACTTTTAAGTACCTTGGAGTCGTATTTGATGATGGATTAAAATGGAACGACCACATAAAATATGCGGTTGCTAAAGCGAAAAGAAGTCTTTTTCCCTAAAGGCGTTCATTGGTCTTGACTGGGGAATTAACCCTCTTAAGGCAAAATGGATTTATGAGACTTATGTCCGCTCAGTTATAAGCTACGGAGCTATTGTCTTCTCGGCAAAACTTCATTCCAGCGAATCTATGAAGGCTGAGCTCCGTAAGGTGCAAAGGCTGGGTCTTCTAAGTATCACAGGAGCCAAAAAATCGACTCCCACAGCAACAATGGAGGTATTATGTGGGCTAATTCCACTGCATTTATATGTAATGGAACGTGCCTGCCTAACAAGAATATATACAAAATTGGACAACCCACTGAAATGGTTTGGACCACTCAAATAAAGGGCATTTAAATTACCTTGACACGCATATTAGGAAATGTAAAATCCCGACACCAAATCGTGGTATAAGAGCATGGTCACATAGTGCAGAGTATAAGGTGGCAAAAGTATGGTCCCAAATGATTATGATTTAATCGGATACACAGATGGCTCCAGAATAAATGATAGTTCAGGTGCCGGTTGGGCAATAACATGTCGTGACATTGTAATAGATCAACGCTCACTTAAACTTGATGATACTAATACTGTATACCAAGCTGAAGTAGAAGCCATTAGAATTTGGCAAGTAACCTACCGACTAAGAAAACAGCAGGTAAAAGTCTGCTTATTCTTTCTGATAGTCTATCTGCTATTGACAGCTTAAAACCTCGACCTGGAAATATACTTACAGAAGAAATTATAAATTGTAAAAGTGCCCTTGAGAACTCTATTTGTGACATCACCATTGGTTGGATCAAGGGACACAATAATAACACAGGAAACGAGTTTGCCGACTACCTGGCTAAGGAAGGCACAGTAAAAGGGGATCCTGTCGCTGTTCCTGCCTCAATCTGCCAGACAAAGGCGGCGCTTAGAAAAACATCAATGTCTTTTTGGAGAACTATTTGGAACAACTTGGACAGCTGTAGACACCGAAGCAATTCATCAATGCGCCTTACATCGGAAGAAAAATCTACAAATATAAAAGACATCAAGCATCCGTTATAATTGCAATGGCCAGTGGCCATATTAACCTAAAACGACATCAATTTATTATGGGGAAATCACTGGACTCAACATGCAGACTTTGTGGAGAAGATGAGGAAACGCCTTACCACTTGATTCACGATTGTGGCTGCACAATGCGGGAAATGACGGAATTGGCGGCGGCCGCTCAAGAAAGAAAACTATCGTTGGAGGACCAATTAATAAAAATATACAACATTTTATGTTAATATAAATTATTTAATAATAAAGCTACTTGCTCTTAGGTAGACCTCTACCGGCTGATACCAGATTAAGTTCTGGTGTGGTGGGGCATATCTAGGAGTTAAACAAACAAAACCTTTGTTCGCCTTGTTCATTGATTTTTGTGGTGGTAGATTCAGATTTTTTTTTCCTCATTGTTCCAACTATTCCAAGACCTTTAGATCCCAATAATCCTAAGGTCAAGAGAAGTAAATATATTATCACAAACATCTTATGGCCTTGTTTTAGATCAAGTTGCTCTACCATTCAACGACCACATCTGGACCCTGTCCAAGTCCTCTTTTTTTTTTTTTTTATTTATTTATGATCTAAAAGATATCTCGAACAGAATAAATGCACGTACAAAGGATGAATAAATAAATGAAAAATTTGATAAAGCTACGTTAAAAACAAATATAACATTAAAAAAACACATGCATTTATAACTTGTCGGAAGAAAAATAAAAGAACTCCCAACCTATCATCCTTCTTTTATGAGATATCTTGAGATAAAATAGTGATTTAGAAAACCAGTTGACTCGCTGAGATGAGAGATCCAATGCGTCATTTGATTCAGTCCACTTGCACTTGAAGGGGAGAGGACCCGTTTGTTTTGAAAACATCCCTGGGGATGGAGCGTAGAATTTCCAGGCTTCTTCTGACGAGATCTTGGAGACCCACAGGAAGCCCACCTCCGCACGTTCTTGAGGCGTAGAGAGCCCTCTGCACCGTGGATATAAGATGTTCGATCTCGTAAGCCTCCTCGTATGTAGGTGATGTGGACACCAGCCAGTCTGTGGGGGTTAATGATACTCCAAATTCTTCTAGAATAATATCTTCCACAGCTTTTATGACTGGGATCATTCTGTGGCAAAGGTAAAAGAAGTGGAAGGAAGTCTCCTCGACCTCCCCACACCAATGGCATCCTCGCTTCTTTGGGTCCACATGGGATTTATTCAGGAATAAAGAGGACGTGGCGAGACGGTATCGGAACCATTTTTGGTGAGAGTCTGTTAAAGGGTTTCGCATAATAATATTCGGGCACAGGGGGATATTTTTCTCATTCTGTAGAAGCCGCAATCGTCTCTTGATGCTAGGAAAAGGACGTTCAGAGCCTACCAAAGACCTTCGAATAGTTTGGTTATCCAATGCCGTAAGAGCGATATAGAAGGGAGTGGGTGGTCCGATTGATATATATCCCATGGAGGTAAGCGAGCGTCGTTTTTGTAATCGCATACTAAGGATATAATTTTTAATATGCATTTTTCTCTGAAGGAATTCCCCAACAGATGTGAGGCAACCCTCTTGAAAGAACTCCGAAGAACTTCCCAAAGTCCCATTAAAGTTTAGAGGCTCATTCGCTCGTAGCAGAGGAAGGACTCTGTGCAAGCTTGAGCCCCAGGATTTGGCCATTCTCTTCCAATGAGATCCGCAGGACTTTAAAGACCTGAGAAGTTCCAATGGGCCCATGTAGATTCTCTCCTGGTAATTATGTCCTGTAACTTTAAAGAACTTGTTTTTTATCCTAGAAGCCCAATAGTCTTCACTTCCCAACAATCTTCGCAACCAGGAGAAATTCAGAGACTTCCACATGGACTCAACCTCAAGCGATCCCAAGCCCCAATTCGAGATGCTGGCGTTAATTCTAATTTTTGAAATGTATGGCTTTGAGCTACCCCAAACAAGGGAAGCCCTCTGCTCATAGATTTCATTGCACAGGGTTTCCGAGAAAGGCAGATATCTCAGTAAGTGGAAATTTTTGGGAAGACATTAATGTTCCATGCAAGTAGTCTTTCGTAGCGGGAGAGGGGGGTTCTTTTATAAAACGAGACAGCTTTTTGTAGTATATCTATAACTTTAATCTTATTTTTTTCTTCTGCTTTGTCCGTAGTACTAGCCACCGTGATGCCAAGGATGTTTGTCGTTTTTACGAAGGCAAAATCTCTATAATCTGTCTCAGCTATCTCCTCACAGTTTGTCAAGAACTGGGTTTTATGCTTGTTGATTGCGAGACCGGACGAAATTTCAAATTCTTCGAGGATTTCCCAAGCTCTTCTAGTGGAATCTTTCAAGGTTGTGGAGGTCCCGGAAAGAAAAAGGGTGAGATCATCGGCGTACATGATGCTTTTGAAATTTGACTCTCCTATGTTTAACCCTTTTATAGATTTATCTTCGGACAACCTTTCCAATAGTCCATTCACTGCGAGTATGAATAGAGAGGGTGACAGCGAATCACCTTGTCTTGCGCCTTTGCAGATATAGATTGCTCGTTGTTTTCCCGGAAGGCCCAACCTCGAAGAAGACGTCCGTAATATGGCCGAGATCATGCCCACAAAGCCATCTGAGAAACCATATCCATATAGCTGCTCCAGAATGAACTTATGGGACAGGTTGTCAAAGGCTTTTTCAAAGTCTACCATTACTGCGGCATAAAGATCTCCCCTGTCTGAACAATCATTGATTGCATCTTGGACAGATATCGGACAGTCTTCGATGTGGCGTCCAGGCATAAAGCCTTTTTGGAATGGAGAAATCAGTCGGGGGAGAACTCTGAGCAACCTTTTATTTAATATTCCCGTGAGTATCTTGTACGATGCGTTTAGCAGAGAGATTGGACGGTAATCTCTAATATCCTCTCCTTTTTTCCCTTTTTTCAGGGCCAATGTTATTATACCTGAGCTCATAAATTCTGGGACGAAGCCTCTCTTGAAGATATCACGGAAAACACTCTCTAAGATTGGAGCAAGTGGGACTGCAAATGTCTTGTAGAATTCATGAGGGAGTCCCGACGGCCCGGGTGCTTTATATTTTTTATTATAACTATTTATATATTTTATAATTTCCTCCCGAGATATCGGGGAATGGAGGTCATATAATATATCCCTTACTCTACCGTCTACTGGCTTCTTTGTTTCCTTCTTAGATAGATTAAGAAGGGGTTTCCACTTTTTAACGTCCTTGACTAATCTCCATTCATGGCAAAATTCACACAACTTTGTTATGGAGCATTCCGCACAACTATAGAGGTTAGAGAAATAATTGTAGGCTTCCTCTGACACGGCCATTGGGTCAGTAGAGATTTCACCTGTGGGCATTTGAGCTGAGTCATCCGTGTTCTTGCCACCAAGTCCTCTTGAAGTAATCTTTGTATTTCCCCTATAGGGAAGACAATAGAGGAGCTCTCCAAATGGAGTACATGCACACCAGATTTTGAAACCAAGCGTACTGTTTTTCCACGCAAAAATTGTTTGAGGGATGAGGTCCAAAAAATGTCATCATTGACTCATCGATCGAAATATGCCCAGTTCTTTGAACATACATTTTGCAGTTTGATTTATGCCGTCCATCAAAGGTTGTATTTTCCAAAATGGATTTTTAGGATTTGGAATACTTTCGAAGTGTATCGTATTAGTTTTTCATGGTTCGATCTGGAGATACATTTTTCCCAAAGTTGTTGCATGTATCTTCCCTCTTTTCCCAATACATATTTTGGAAGATGCCGTCATATAGCCACTCAGAAGGCTCAAGCATGACTTGCCCTAATCATATTGATGTCTATAGAGAGAGCAAAATCGATGTCATTGTTTTTCATTGCCACTTTTTTCGTTTCATCTAATATCTTATCGCATATTTCCGTAATGAAAAGCTTAAGATAATCAAAAGGATTCTTTAGCTCATCTAAGTCTACGGGAATATTTTCAAGATTTAAATGAAGGTTTGAATCGAATTTAATCTTCGAACCAATCTGATTTTTTTGTGGATTGTATCCTATCTGAGTTTTTAACACGAAGTAATTGGTCCTTCAAAGATTTGAGGATTTTTATGTCTTTTTTCTTCTTTTTATAGTTCCAGTAGAATTAAATGGTTCATCATCATCAGATTCTTCGTCTTCATCATCTTCATTAACTTTGTAGTTCTGCTGGCTGACAAAGAATTTTCTTAGCAACCGAATTTACATCGACGACTCCACCAATTTCTTCCACTTCATCGTCCTCATCACTTAAATCGTTTGTCTCAAGAGGAAGGAAAATCACAATATCCGTTGGATTCAAAATTTCAATTGTGCTAAGTCCAGAAGTTCTGAATGTCCCAAAAAAAAATTATAACGATGTAATATGTATAATAAACAAACACAAATTTTCAGGTCATCTTCCATCGCGTACTTTAAAGTACGTTCAAAATCTACAATATAATTTTGAACACAAAAAACTATAATTACGACATTTTTTTTTCATTGAGAAAAAAGTTTGGAACTATAACTTAAGTAATTAAAGAAAAAATATAAAAAATGTGACAATACTTACGTTTTTTTAATGGTTGAACTTAATGGGAGCACAGATTTTTTCATTTTGAAATATTGACTTTATTCTTTGACTATTTATAACAAACTGAATCAATTTTCGGTACAATGAAATAAAATAATGAATGTTATTAACACGTAAATCTATCTATTTTTTATAAAATAAGCTTCTAAAATAAAGTATTTGAACAGCATAGTACCACAAAATCAGGTTATAACGCGTACTTTAAAGTACGCAATGGAAGTAATGGGTAATATATGTTAATTGTTGTCACATCCACATATAACTACCCCATTTGAAATTAGTATCCTTTGTGTTTGCAAACTGAAATGATCTTTCATGGTTTGATAAAAGAATGGTTCAATATAAATACTTGATAATTGAAATATTATTATACTTTCAGTTTATTGGAATTAATGGTCACGCCATATTTAATGTTCAAGTAAACATTTTTCTGTAGTTGAAACGTTTTTAAATTAATTTTCATTAACGTTGAGAATTAGACCTCTAAAGATAAAGGACGAAATTCATGTTTTAGAAAATAAATTTTAAATATTCAACATATATTATTGTTTCTAGATTATTTTTCTTAATGATCTATAAAAGACCCTCAATATATAACATAAATTATGGTTGGTTGACTATTTCTCCCAATTATCCTTGTCGATATTCTATATTCATAACTAAACAAATCTCCAACAAAAAGCTTTACCTCATTAAAAGTTAATTTAATACGGTTTTCCAATTTAATTAACAATCAGAGTTCTAAGAAATTCCTTCAAAAGATAGATAAAATGTTTTTATGGGATAAATAAGTACTCATAAGAAGATTTGATTTTTTTCTTTATCATGCAGATTATCTTTGGTCAGCCTTGAACGTCTCATAAATTTCTTCCCTCATTTCTGAATCACTTTGCCATAAAATGTACATGTGACCTGCTAGCTTAAAAAAGAGATTAAGTATGTTTACCTACTACACGACTCCAAAAATAATTCATCTTCATATTGTTTATCATTAAAATCACGAATGTTGTTGAAAAAAAATTCAAATTGTTTTCCATTAAAATCAAGAATGGCATTTTTACTCACTGTGAACGAGACTCATAATTTATTATCATACTGAATGTCAACAAAGATCGACAAAACTACTTTCATACATATTTTCATATTAGGGTGATGACAAAGTCAGGATTTATATAAAAAACGCTTCCTAATAAGAAAATATAATTCCATCCGGCTATGATAACGTAGAAACGGTGATCATGGAGGTTGTTGAGTTGTAAGTTTTTGCTCACCCTATTCATTGGCTGCAGTGCAACCGTTGTGGCTTACTTATGTCCTCCAAACTCGTCAAGCTTCTTCAACTTTTGAAACAAGAGTTATGAACATATGTTCATATTGGGCTGTAGGGGCTTTGTTTAACTAGCTCGCGGCATAAGCTCCTGTGTTTCAGCCGCTGCGTAAGAAGGGTCGTTGTCCCAAATTATTTGTCGTTTGAGGTTGTTGAAGGGTTTCCCGGTCGTTGTTACTTACCTTATTATGGATGTCCGATCGGCTCTGATTACGGAGGTTGCATGTAAAATTAGTGTCGTCAGCTTCATACACAGGGCTACATATAGCCAGTCCCCGTGGGCTACACCTAGACCTGCTTCCGCTCCCCCGAGTCTGAGTAAAATCAAAATTCATCGAAGACAAACAGATGAGACCCAAGATAGGTCACTCATTGGTCCAGAAACATTTGTGCCGATGAAAATAGAAAATGCCAAAATTTAAAATCCTTTATTGATTTATTAGTTCAACTCAGGTAGGTCGGGAAGTGGGCCATATGATGAGGATTTCTTATTATTTCATTTGAGGAAGATGCCCTTTGAACCATTACACCCGATGCTTAAGTTCGGTATCCACGACTTTAAAAAGATATATGTATGATTCATTTATTCTTAAGTCTGGAACACATTTGTTTGTTTGAGAATAAGATTCCGATAACGAATCGGGGTCGAGCCTTGATCAATGGAAGAATCGAAAATACGATCTTAGTCCATACCTTAGCACACAAAACCACATTAATTATTTTTTTATCTTATTCTGTCTGAATATATTCAAGCATTTGATGTTTAAGCATCGAACAATCTATTATAATATAATTTTAAGCTGAAAAGTCACGTCTGTTGAACTTAAAATAAGTAATAGTACATTCAGTGGTGAGTATAATGTAAGTGAGAAATGAATGAACTGAGGAATAATGAAGACATTACATCGTACTCTATTGTCTCCTAATGTTCTGCAGAGTTTGTCAAGCAAGAAATTAGATTTGTATTGTAGAGCTCACATCCTTCACTGTGTCGTTGATTATAATGAGATACGTAGTTGTATGGTGTACTTCTTAGGATAGCCTCACGAATAAAAAACTCTTTCTCATGACAAAAGAGACCGTATTAAGCCGTAGTCTCGTATCATTAAGAGATGTAATTATATATCTATTTTCAGCATAGTAGAGCAATAAAAACACCTGATGATGTTTAAATGTGTTGGGAATGGGTTGGGGAAAAATACATATATATACCTTCTTTATATCTATTAAACTTTTGTCTTGTCGCATCCTCGTTATTATTTATGATTAGAAAATCTTTATGCATAGTTCTAAGCTATATATATATATATATATAATTATATATATATATATAAATGCTTCATTATGAAGTTGATCAGGGCAGCCTTGGTGTTGTGAGCCAGTAGGCTGGTGTGTCGCTCAAGGTAGCCCCAGAAAAAATAGTCCATAGGATTCCGATCGGGGGAGCTAGGGGGTAGGTGGGTCTTGGGGACGAAGTCGTATGTGTTTGCTGCCAACCAGTCCAGAGACTTCTTGGTCACATGGCAGGGGCGGAGTCCTGTTGCCAGACCCACGGCTTGTCCCCGGCCACCTTCTTAATCCAGCGAAGGGCTGTCTTCTTCATAACGTCAAGGTAGACCTCTGTGCTAACCCTCAACCCCTTCTCGAAGATGTGTGGAGGCATAACGTCACCATCAATGGAGATGACCCGAACACCTTGACTGAGTCTGGGAACTTCGTGTTCATCACCTTTAGCACATCAGCTGGACAGTTAGCAACCCAACCTGGTTCTGTTTGTTCAACTTCTCGTTCTGGCAAAAATTCTTCTCATCAGAGAAGAATCAGAGCATGTCGTATTCCTTTGGGTGCTTGAGCTTATTCAGCAGCTTCACAGACCTGTACAGCCGCATGTTCTTGATCTTCTGCGTCCACAGCTGGCCAACCTTGAGTTTGTAGCTGTGACAACGCAAATACTCATTCACACAGGCCAACAAAGTTACGCGAGAAACGTCCAGCTCCTTGGCGACATCCCTGATGGACCTGTTGGGGTCGTGCTCGAAGATGTCTGATACCCTCCTGATGAAGTCGGGGATCCTGGCGCTGCTGGAGGGCCTGAAGGCACTGTCGACGAAAGCACGAGGGTCCTTGGTATCCTTCAACTGCTGCCTGAGCTCAGCAACCCTTCTTCTGTCGATCCCGAGCAGCTCAGAGACCTGGGTGTTGCTGATGGTGTTGCAAAGAATCTGGAAACCTGCGTTCTTGCTCGTTCCAGATAACAGGCTGTAGATTTTCATATGCGGCCATGACGATGATAAAATTCACTGAATTGATCTCTCATATGTTGGCTGTCTGCAAAAAATCAGCTGCGCGGATCGGATGATGGCATCCTTGTTAAAGGATGTCCTGAAACCCCAATATTTTTAAATTGTATTGTTGAACGAATATATGTGAAAATAATATAGTTTGCTATTTGAAAAGGAATAAAAATTTTCATAAGAAACCATTGGTTAAATTTATAACAGGTACACTCCATTAATAACCACATTATTTTAATAGTTATTATATTTCTTAAAAAGGTGAATGAGTAAAAGTATATCGTCCGGTTTTGATCAATACATTGTAAATCCTTATGTCAGCTTAAATGCACTTAGCACAACAGAAAGACAAGGTATGGGTTTGTGCAAATATATCTATACACATTTTTATAATGATGATCCTATGATGAACTTGTAGAATTTAATGGATATTAATCAGATCAAATGCCTTTGATGATGGAAAAGATATTAACAAATTGAAATCTAACAAAAATGCTTCGTCACTTAATATATGTATATAGTCGGACATATATGGCAAAACATTAATATAGTTTTAATGTTTGCAAATATGTGATATATAAATGTATTGCCCATGAATATGAATTGTACTTACTTATGGGTCATTATTGTATGACAATAGATTTACACTCAAATGATATATTGATGCAAAAATAATTTCAGAAAAAAGTACTGCGTAGTGATACATTTTAAGAAATGTTGGAAAAAATTGAACGCTGAACGCTCTTTAAATTTTTTTGCAATTCAACGTTCAAGTTCAAAAAAAAGTTGTGTTCATTCAGCGTTCCGTTATTGAACGAAGTTCAGCTAACGCCGTTCAATTATGTGTTCCGTTACAGCCTAGTTATGATACATTGTTGAATACTAAAATCTTTTAGATCAGCTAGTCTCAGTAATTTTGTTCTTTTTACAATGGAATTTAAATATTTGATCACATGCAAACGTGTGTATGTGATGAAATATTTATTTGGTGTCAATTTGACACTAACTTCAGAGCTACTAAAAGTATACATATAATAAAATTAATTAAAATAGGTATAAATATGAAATATATGAACATAAATGAATTAGAAAAACAAGATAGTGACCTAATGAAAGATTATAGATGTCTTGAGCGCCTTGCAAGCCTTGTTGCAGCTCGCCTTGTTTCCAGAAGAGTGTTTGCCTACCTCAGCTCCGAAGACGAATTCCATGTTCTTGCCGATTCCCGGATAATTCCCCCTAGACAATTCCCCCCAGGACAATTCCCCCCATACAATTCCCCCTGGACAATTACCACCCGGCAAATTTCCCTGGATAGCTCTCCATTTCTACGTCCTGAAGTCAAATTTGACTGCAAGATGTCATTGTTTGAAATAAATGAAAACTCAAAAAATCTAATAAATACTGCGCCTTTTGAATCAAAGAAAATCTTCATTGTGATGCACATTATTCTTGTTACGTATATCCACCTCTTCAACGAAGACCTTATGGCGATTGTATCCACGTCTTCTTTGAAGAGGTAGTGGATGATATGTGAAGAATATGCGTAATAAGAAGAATGTGCATCACAATGAAGATTTTTTGTTTCAAAATGCGAAGTACTTATTTGAGTTTTCATTTATTTAAATTAATCACTTCTAGCAGTCACATTTGCCTTAAGAACGAAGAAATGGAGTTTACGAAGACGGAAAAAGGACGATTAAAGATAATTAAAGATGGATATACGTATGTTTACAAGAAGGATTTGGCTAAAGGCTTGCAAACATATGAATGCATCTTGAGACGGAAAGGCAGCCAATGTAAGGCAACCATCAAGATCAACGACAAGGATGAATTAATTGAGCAAAATAACGATCACACTCACGCTCTATCTCAAACAGAGACCCAAGTGACCACAACGACGGTTAATGTCATGAGAAGAGCTCAAGAAACTATGGTCACCCCACAGCAATTTTATCAATGGAATAAAAAAACATTAATGATGATGTTGCTGCTAAAATGCACAAAATAGAAACAATGAGAAGGACTATCCGAAGAGCAAGGGAAAGAAACGACCTACCTCCAAATCCTTTGAATAAGCAAGATTTAATTTCTATACCTCAAGTTTTCCAAGATACTCATTCAAAGGAAAGATTTTTACTATACGATAGTGGGCATGGAGATAACAACCGGATGCTAATCTTTGCATCGGACATCGGCATAAAATTACTGGGTGAGTCAAGGAACTGGTACGCTGATGGAACTTTCAAGACGAGCCCAGATATTTTTTTCCAGTTATATACAATTCATGCCCAGCGGAATGATTCCTTTTTCCCTTGCATTTATGGATTGTTGCCGAATAAAACAGAGGTAAATTTTTCAATTCATTATTTGAAAAAATTCCCAAACAAAATCTGGACACTATCGTCGTTGATTTGGAAAAAGCGACAATCAATGCCATTGGACATTTGAAACCTAACATCAAAGTAAAAGGATATTTCTAGCATTTATCTTCAAATATTTGGAAAAAGATTAAGAACCTAGGATTGCAGCAGCGATATTTGGAAGATCCAGAATTTGCCATATATTGTAGAATGCTCTGTTGCCTTGCTTTTTTAAAGCCAGAAAACGATGTTATTACTGCCTTTGAAGAGCTCGCTGATAAAATTAAAGAAAAGTTTAATAACGACTTCGACGAAATCTTCGATTATTTCGAGGACACTTACTTTGGTCAATATAGAAGAAATGCTTTCCGTGGTCGCCCCATATTTGCAATAATTTTGTGGAATATCTTCAACCAAACGGACGAAGGACTATCACGGACAAACAATAATGTGGAAGGATGGCATCGTCGGTTTTCCTCGCAAGTTGCTTCCTGCCATCTAATTCTATGGAAGTTCCTTGAATTCTTAAAAAATGAAAAAAACTTGATTCGTATCGACATCATTCAACAGATTTACTGTAATTCCTTCGTGAGTAATTATAGCGTGCACTCTTCCATTGCAAGCCTTTTCTTTGCACGCGTTTCCTTCGTTCTCTTTTTCTTCGCAGGGTAATATTGGCGTTCGTCTTTTCATTGTGGGTAATTTCTTCGCAGAGTAATTTCTTCGCAAGTTTCATTTTTGTGAAAGACTTAGTCGCAAATGTGTATATATATATATATATATATATATATATATATGAATTGTTTTTTGTATGTCATCAATGCAATGCTTATTCTTTCTGGTTTTAACCTATGCATTAGGCATATCAAGGGGTTCTATATGGATCCATTTTTTGCATATAAGCTGAGTATGAAATGATTGTTTACTCCCTAAGTATTGTTTTTTCGTTTACCAGATTCATTTCGACGATTTTTGACAGGAGAGCTTTGTATAGAATTGTACAATACTTTGATCGTAATGAAAACTAAATTTCAAAGTACATTGGAGTATATTGGATATTAGGATATACAATATAAATTAGTTGCTTTGTGCAACATAAGTAATCACTAAGCCAACCATATGGATCTCTATGGAAGAAGATGCCATCCAAGACAAAGTACCAAATAACTTGACATTCCGCCTCTACCCTTGAGATCTATGCTCATGTGCTAGTTATATAATACGAAAAACAGTTTAGTAGTATATGGCTAGATGTATATTTATTAGTATTAGGATATCACGTTAGGGGTAGGGCTGTCAAAATTGCTCAAAAATGGCATTCGAATATTCGTTTGAAAAACAATTACGAAATCGAACTATTCCAATATCTGGTTGCCCATTTTACGCATTTGCCGTGTAGCCCATATACGGCAATAATGCGGCAAAAACATAGTAAAAATCAGATCATTAAAATCATCATATATAGCCTATATAATATTAAATTAAATAACGCACACAGATAATCATGAAAAAAGCTTATTTCCGATCACTGTAGCCCGGAGCCACAACTTTGTTTCGCTTGCATTTCACCACCACACCACCAAGCGGGAGTGGTTTTTAACATTCGAATATTAATTTTCACGTTCGAATTCGCTTTTTGGGATACTATTCGAACTTCGAATATTCGTTGACAGCCCTAGTAAGGGGCCCCATAATATGGAACATATGTAGTCAGAATCCTGTGTCGTTAAAGTCCTATATTTTCACATTTCTAAAATGAAACTTGCGAAGAAATAATCCTGCGAAGAAATTACTTGGAAAGAAATTACTTGCAAAGAAATTACTTGCGAAGAAATTACTCGTGAAGAAATTACTTGCGAAGAAATTATTATGAGAAGAAATTACTTGCGAAGAAATACTCTGCGAAGAAATTTCCCACAATGAAAAGACGAACGCTAATATTACCCTGCGAAGAAAAAGAGACCGAAGGAAACGCGTGCAATGAAAAGCCTTGCAATAGAAGAGTGCACGCTAAAATTACTCACGAAGGAATTACCGTGCACCCATTCAACAGCTTGCAGGTCATCCTCCACATCTTCAAAGAAGACGATATCGCGATTGTAATCAACGAATTTTGACCATTTTGAAAGATTATGAGAATCTTGAAATTTTAGATTATTTAAGAGCTATTGCTCAGAATATTGAATTTTGAAAATATTTAGAAATATGTTTTTATATTGTTTTTCTATTATCTCTAAGTGTGTACTTTAGAAAATATAAAGAAACTAAAATTTAAAAATATGTAAAAACACAACTTTCATAAAAAATGATAAACCAAAATTTTATTTCTATTATGTATGTACATATAAGTACTACTAAGTATACGTATACTAATGCATATATGGAGGTGATTTACCAGGGTTGGAATTCTAGGTACAAGGGAAGGTGTATTGTTTTTTATGATACAATTTATTATTGTTCAAAAAGTATATTAATATTTCGGTTGCTTTTAGTTAAAAATGTTTTATTCATATAGATGGGAATTCAACGTCAAGAAAATATCCAAAATCATTGGCTAAATACTGCGCATTTCGAAACAAAGAAATATTCCTTTTGACGTGCCTTATCTTTGGTTAAAATCTATCACTCAAATTAGAGTTATCGACAACGATTTTTTTACAAATTTGTATAAGTTAGACTTTATGATATATTTTCCTTATTTTTTTAAATAGCATAACTGTCCAGGGGAGATTTGCCGGGTGGGTATGGCCCAGGGGGGAATTGTCTGGGGTAGAATTGTCTTGGGGGGAATTGTCCGGGGGAATTGTCTAAGGGGGAATTGTCTAGGCGGGAATTGTCCGGATACCGTTTTTGCCATGTTGACCGCAGGAGTGCAGCCCATAGAATTAGGTCCTCTGAGATCGCTCGTTCCACTTCTTGTCCTGGAGTCCGAGATGCAGAGGACATCACTGAGAGGGGAATTTGGAATGTTAACCGCCTTCCAAGCAGCTATCCCTGACTGCTGAACAACAATCTTGTTTTTTGTTGGGATTCCCGTTCTGTCGAGGAGGTCAGCCGTCCTCATTTCATCTGACCTATGGACGCCTAGGAGGACACGGGCAAGTTGTTAGGAGCGACTTGTGCTCCGCCGTCACAGTAATGTGGCTGTATCATTGAAAATATCTCACCTGAGAGATATCTATGGATCACATGATAAGCAGCAGTCTGTGGTTCTTCCATACAGAGATTACATTTTTCCCTTGTATTTTTCCATTCAATCAAATAAGATAAAATGATCACCGTCCAAAATAATAATGTGATACACAGAATAGAAGAAAAAATATGTTTACTCTTTAATTTAAAATGACTGGGTACTTGCTGAAACACTGAAGTAGTTATGGAAATAATAAAAAATGAAATCCAGCAAATACCCAGAGATGTCATACTATGTTATGTTTCAAGTAAATTAAGTCCCTTAAAATTATTTCAATGGGCAAGTCTTTTGTCTTTTTCCTCTTCCTCTAATAATTTAAACTTGTCATTTAAATTTAGACTGCTACAGGGATAATAAACAGACGGCCTTCATTCTCTTCTATGATTCATCAGCTGTCCACTCGGACATTGATTTCCCCCTCCTTTATTCAGCCTGTTGTGCATCCGGCTATTAGTTAGGTCGGTGGACCTAATGACCTATGCCCAGTATATGGTTGAGCTCTAATATTTATGAGTAGATAACAGATTAATTGTATCCACTGTCACTCATTTCCTAATAATGACAAATAAAGGGCAAAAAGACCCACAAATAAACAAAGGAAAGTAAACAAGTTGAAGATAAAATACTTTAAATAAAAGCCAGGCCTAATAGCTATTAACCATTATCACGTGAAATATTCGCATAAAGACCTATACTCTCAAAAAATATCATCTAAAAAAGTATAATTGTTGACTTAATAAGAGTATCTCTCAAGAGAAAAAGAATGAATGAATTTATATAAGTTTTTCTTCGTTAATGACATTTCATATTGAAGGAGACATTTGAATTAATAACTTCCATTATATCCTTAAAAGTAGCAAGTATTATTAACCCATTAGAACCTGAGTGTCGATTTTTCGACGTGTTATAAAAGTAAAGAAAAAAGTCGTAATATATACAAAAATTAAACTGTATGAATATGGATATCGTTTTAAGAGTATTTTACTTGGTAAATATCCATTGTTTATGTTTGTGGCATTTTTTTGTTAGTCTAGACAAAGAGTTTTACAGCGACTGGTGTACCTCAAAAATTATCCACTCCAACTTATTGTCTTCTTTGATATTTTTCTTTGTTGTCAAGTGCTTTAATTAAGTAATATGGGTGATTAAATTATTTACTAAACATTATTCTTTAAATGTTGTTTACATATTATATCGAATTTGGCATCTTAATATCTAGAAAAAAACAATTTTATTTTTTTAACGTCGAAAAATCGACGCTCAGGCTCTACAGACATATTTTTCAAAGGAAAATGCAAACAACTCTCTATTACGATTTGTAGTACTGCGTTTTTATAAGTAATATTGTTTGATTATAATAAATTAATATTATTATCATTTTGTAAATTACTATTTTTAAATAGACTACTGAGGAGATATTTTGTCTTCTGGAAGACATGGATGAGTCTATGGATGCTTTATAGGCCTTCCAGAAACCTAGGCAACTCTCTGACTGAGATAGTGATAGGTCAGATGACGAGGTAGAAGGCATTACAGAAAGAATAAGTCGACTTTTATTGGAAGCCCCTGCTCATTTTAATTTTTTTGAAAATTAGAAAATGCAGCCTGTGAAGAAGTAAAAGCGTAAATAATCTATTATTTGGAGAAAAAAAAATCTTAGAAATGATCAAGCATCACAATCTTTTTCCAACAAATCTCAATCTGAAAAGGATATGACATAAAGAATCCACAAGACTTTCTCGAGCTTTTTTTCATTTTCAAAACTGTATTTCTACAATTACAGTGCTTCAAAAATTAGACCAGAAGTTTGTTTCAGCATGGAAGTTAAAAAAATATCTATCTGTATACGAAAGCATGATCCCGTACATTTGGAAACATTTCAAAGACATTTTATCCGAGGAAACCCATTCGAGTTGGATTCAAAATGTCGGAATTATTCTCCAAATGTGGATACTGGCATTCTTTCAATTTTTATTATGGTAAAAATTACCTCCAGAAAAAATATGTTCCATAAATAACCCTTGGAGGGAACTCAGCGATATATTTTATCAAAACGGCAAAGATTCCACCATAAGATGGACTCAAGATTTATTTCGACAATTTCTTCACCAGTGTTTCCCTCGTGGAGGACAACGCAAGTGGTGGTGGCCAATAGTTTTTATGTAATTAGTGTCACAGTCAACATACTTGCCAATTGCTGAAACAATAAGGAACAAATATGGTTTCACATAATTTCATCAAATATCTGGCTACACATTATTTTAAATATTTTGGTTAAAAATCGATTCAAGGGAGTAAATTACTTCAAAACTGAATTGTGTATCGAGGTATGATGAAAAAATCATTGGATCATACATTGTGAAGTTATTAACGTATGATGACACTGTAAAGGAAGAGTTTCGTTTATTTGTTGTAAATACAATGCAGGCCTTCACCCTAGATGCTTCAAAGAATACCACTAACGATTGTAAAGAAATAATACTTAAAAATATAAAAGAAATTGGTCAATAAGTTATTTTAACTAAAAATAATGTTCTTATGTCAATCTTGTATCCATCTATCTATATACATTTAAGAATTAAAAGAGAAAAGAAAAATATAAAAGGAAAAAATTATAGCACCGTTTATTCTTTTTTAGTTAATAAAATCTTTGCCTGTAGAGCCTGAGCGTCGATTTTTCGACGTTCAAATTTCTCAGCAGTGACTATTTCAATTTGGTTGAAATTTTGAACAAATGTTCTATGTGTCAAGATAAAATAGCCATCAAATTTTCATTGTTCTACAATCACTATTTAACTTTCGGTTCTAATGGGTTAAAGTAACAAAAAGAGCTTTATAAATGAGTTGAAGGCCTTTTACTTTTACGACGATTACGATGTTGTTCATTTTTAGTGTCCGTCGAAGAATGATCATAACAAAGACAGCAGTTACTATGAAAAACATCTTTTTCACAGTTCAATTTTACAGAATTTATATAAATACTTAAAAACCAAAGCTAATACGTTAAGAAGAAACACAAATAAACATAATAGTTTAAAATTTTAGCATTGGAGATGAACTAAAGCATATTTTACGACGATAGGAGCTTAAAACTTAAAACCCTAAGTAAATAACATCGGCTTATTTAATATATTGCACAACAAATTAAGAATAAACCATTCTCATCATTTAAAGCAATTTAAAAATTTAAATATTGTTCGGCGATGATTGAGGGATAAAGATGGATCTCCTTAGACGCATACACCCATACTTCATTTTGAAGAGAGGGAATCTTCAACTCCAACGCACCATACCTAGCCGCAGCCGAGAGAAGCACACTCCTTAGCTCGAACGGATGAAGAGGGTCCCACGTTGTAAGTTTCTTCGCAATTACGCCTTCAAGTTCAAAATAGCGAAGTTTATTGCTTTGTTACTCGACGATTTGGCATTGTTGCTCATACCAAATAAAATCTTGGGAGTATTTGTCTGCGGATTATTTCCAAGACCTTTTACATTTAGAACTACAAATCGTTTAAGAAGTCCCACTGCCTGGCACTCTACAAAAGCATGAATAGTGGAGTTATATATTCTGCCACAGTCCCCACAGGGCTTCATAGAAAAATATCTTTTAATGAAGTAATATGTAAAGAGAAGTTTTATAATCAGATTGATTGTCGGCAATAAGAATAAAAAAATAAAATTACAAGAACATCAACGTAGGCAATCATAGCGTTTCGATTTCATCGGTAGTCACTTTAATAATATTGGCATTTTTTGAAATAGTCGCCCTATAACGTAGATACATAACTTTGTATCTAACAAAAGAATTGTGGTGATCCCCATCTTCTTATTTTACTTGTTAATATTTTGTATCGACATCTTTTTTTAGACAATTCGGTTATTGAGTAAAGTGACTCATTACTTTGTCGAACATCGCTTTATTCCGTCAACATGGAATTTTTGAAAGTAAATATTTGGGACATTACTTTACTCTATACAACAAAGAAGTAAAAAAATGATATTGATTTTCGATATTAACAATACAAACAGTTTGTGTTCCTGGAAATTCTACCAAACTTTCGCTTGCAATTTGATTGCTTACCAAAACAAACATTTTTTTTCTTTTTAAATAATTTTTTATTTTCCCTTCTTATGTATACTGGACGGACGTCTTTTTTTCGTCCTGTGTTTTTATTCGTTTGAAGTGGATTTTGATTGTATTTTAACCCTTTTTTGTGTAAAAAGTGTGAAAAGTACTCCTCATCTCACTCCCTCGTCATTTGCGGATCATTTCCTTCCGGAAGGCTCTGTTTCGTCGATTGAAGTTCGTCTCGGGACCCTCAGGAAAAAAACTAGGTCATTGTTTTTGTTTATTTGTTCTTCGACGGAACTTTTAAGACAAGCATGAATAGTAAACCTCATGAGAAACCCCCCGATGACAGTGAGTATCAACTGTCAATGATAAAAGATACTCAAATATTTTGAAAAAAAATAGTAGCACTCATCGTAGTGCAGTGGTTCCTGTGAACCTAGATAATAATTATAAGTGGGAGACATTTGTCCTCACACTGGAGAACACTGAGGGTATCACCTTTAGAGGTGACAATTTAAGGCACGTCGACATCTATGACATTGCAATGAGATTTGGCTTCAAGGAACATGAAGTTGCAGGGGCTAATCCCAGATTTAGTCATGGGCATGCTTGTTTTTACTCAAGATATCCCATTGATGTAAGAAGCCGAATTAATGAGCTGAAGGGATCTCAACCATTAGAAGTTAAAATATGGATGGATCTAAGGAAAAGGTTACCTTTAGACTTAAAGGAATAGATAAAATCCATATTAACAAGAAGAA
This sequence comes from Caligus rogercresseyi, assembly GCA_013387185.1. Taxonomy (NCBI): domain Eukaryota; kingdom Metazoa; phylum Arthropoda; class Copepoda; order Siphonostomatoida; family Caligidae; genus Caligus; species Caligus rogercresseyi. The sequence continues at coordinate 20,764,344 of CP045892.1, forward strand.
AAAGATCACTTTAACCCTGATCAACACCTTTATCCGGGTGAATGAAATGAGGCTAGTGGAATGGTTGAAAATTTTTGGGGAAGTTGAAAATCATTATCCCAAACGCAACCCATTTGATGAAAAAGCGGAATCAAAATATAAAAGTTATAAGGAACTCTGGAGGGATGGAGACTATATGGTCGAAATGGTTGCCGACCCTTCCTCAATTCCACAAATCTTACCTTTCGAAGGCAACTTAGTAAAGGTTAAATTTTCTGGCGTTAGGCTCCAATGTCAAAAGTGTTTCAACTTTGGACATCTGAAGCAACATTGCATGGAAAAAAGATTGAAAACTTCAGAGTATGAACGTGCATTAAGGCAAACACTTCAGGAGCAACAAACCAGTGTTAAGATAATTCAAGATCACAGAGAGATTGAAAAGCACAAAGAGATTATCTCCTCACTTGAAAATGTCGAGAACATAGGATCTGTTGCTGACATAGAACAAGTTGATATACATATTCCTTGTGAAGTATAGGGAGTAACTACAGTCCTTCAGAGTGAGGAACCCGCTTTGGAAATTGTTCCAGAAGTTGAAGTAGTTTCTACAGACACTCAAAGTGAGGAACCTCCCTTGGACTCTGTTCCAGATAACAATGATGTCGCTGTGAACACTTCTAATTCTAAGCAAGCTACTAATGAAGGACATGCCATTATTTCTACTCAGCCAACAAAGAAGAAGACTTTTTTGGATCCAAGCTTAATTTTGGAAAGCCGGACTCGCTCTAATTCAACTGGGAAAAGGAGCAAGCCCGACTTGAATGATTCCCCTGATAAAGCATCAAACCCCCCTAAACAATCGAAGTTATAACTAAACTTTATTGTAGCCAAAGATTACTGAAAAAAAGTTTTTACCCCACTAAGCAACCAAAGATAAAAATAGTCACCTGATAATATTTCAAACCCTCCAAAACATCATGAATAGTTCCACTTTGCAATCCAAGATCACTGACTTCTTTTCCGGGCCCATTGGGGGAAAAATGTCTTGTAATACGGGAATCAAGAAAATAATCTCCCCTAAACACAGATGGAGGAAGAGACAGAAGGAGGAGGCATGCCTTAGTAAACCATCTCCTATCCTTAAATGCTGATATTATATGTCTTCAGGATGTCAAATCTTTGGTCTCTGCTACTTGTTTTAAAGATTGTTCTTTTTGCTTACCCAAACAATTCTATCATTTCTTTACTGGATCTGGAAAAAACAGAGGAGTTTTAATTTTAGTCTCAAGAAGAATATCCATTATCAGTTTTATTCAAGAATACTCGTTGGAGAGCCAATGGCACAAAATTCGCATTTCCTGTAATGGTACCATATTTTATATTATTAATGCTTACGGTCCTAACGTGAAATCCTCACCTTTTTATCAATCAATAATAAATAGTCTTAAAACAGCACTGTTCCTTTTATTTTAATTGGAGACTTGAATGTGGATCTCAACAAGCCGGAGCATTTTTATCAAAATAGTAGAGCTTTAAAAAAAGTAATAATGAGTTTTAATTTTTAAATTTTAAACTCAAACTAACACGATTAACCTCAAACGGACTATCGGATCACTTCTTTCTTCAAGCTAAATTTACGGAGGCAGTCCCACATATGATAAACCATTCATGGAAACTCAATAGCGAACTTTTAAAATACCCCCGTGATAAAATGCCTTAACGAAGGAATCGACGATATTAGAAATGACATTAATGCTGGTTGGACAGCTAGACAAGCCCTAAACAAATTTTATAAATCAGCCAAAATAATTTTAAAAACAATTGGAAAACAGGAAGCTCGGGAAAAAAGTTTTAAAGAAAAGAAAATCCGAACCCTTTTAGAAAATTCAGAAGATACCGGCCTACAAGAACAGCTCGAGGAGCTTATGGAATATAAGATTCAAGGAGCAAGAGTAAGGACTAGAATGCTCAACAAAAAAAATCAAGTCTAATAACTTATGCTTATTGAAATACTTGGAGAAAAAGAAAGGGAGAACGATTATAGAAGAACTCAATATGAACGGCCAAAAAGTTACAGCGCCGGAAAGAATTGCAACTATGATAAAAAATTATTACCAGGACCTTTACCTATCGAAAGAGCCTATACTCATTTACGACAAAGCAGACGATTGCTTGACGAAGGAAGAGAAAGCATGTCTAGTAAAAGTGTTTACCAAAGAAGAGGTATGGGGTTATATAAAACCAAGTTAAAAATAATAAAGCTCCCGGACCTTCAGGAATAACAGCTGAGCTATACAAAGCATTTCCAAAAATGGCTGAGCCTCTTGCAAATTTATTCAACGAGTATTTCTATGGAAATGGACCTGATAAGGAATCAAAAAAGGCTTGATTACGCTCTTTCAAAGAAGAATAAAGACCTTAAGGAAATAAAAAATTGGAGGCCAATAACCTTATTGGAAACTGAGTACAAAATATATAGTGGATGCCTAACTGAAAGACTAAAACCAATCTTGGAGAATATTCTTCCTGATACCCAGTTTGGATTCAGAAAAGGCAGGCAGTCCAATGATGTGGTTATGTCCCTTCAGTCAATAATTGAGGATGCTAAACATAACAAAAAGAGTTTTGTCTACTTTTATTGGATTTTAAAAAGCTTTTGATTGCATAAAGCATAGTTTTCTTTTAGAACAAATGAGATGTATGGGGTTCCCGAAGGTTTTTATCAACGCAATAAAAAATATTCTATCCGAAGCGGAGTCAGCGATTGATGTCGTTGGAGAGCCAGTCATCAACTCCAAAGGGAAGCCCGACAAGGGGATCCAATCAGCCCACTTCTCTTTTCCTTAGCATTGTGCCCGCTCCAAAGGAGAATGGATCAGCTCCTCCGGGGGTATGAAGTAGAGAATGAAAAAATCACCAACATTTTCTTCGCTGACGACTGCACCGCGATATTTGGTGGGAAGGAGACCAACCACGAGCTCACCATCCTTACGAACATCCTGGAAGAGTATGGAAAAGAGTCAGGTCTTATAATTAACCACGAAAAAACACAAGTCATTACCAATATCAAGTGTATAAGTGATAGATTTGCCACTTCAAATATAGTCCAAGAGGCTACGGTCCTTGGTAATATTATTTCCACCAAAGAATGGGCACAAAAGAACCTCGCTTGCGTGGAAGATCAAATCAATCGAACAATTTCTATCCTGAAACGACATAAAATGGACATATTAGACAAAATCGTGAGTTGGAATGCCACTCTACTCCCAAAAATAAATCACGTCCTGCGATGCACTCCCTTTGATCCGACGGCCGCGTCCGCGTGGTAAAGGAAAGGAATAGAATTTGTTGGGACTCCCAAATACATCAGACATCACCGACTCTTCGTCCCCAAGGCAAGAGGTGGACTTGGAATGGTCGACATCGAACTCCACTCGAGGTTTTACTTTTTTCTTGGTATAAGCGGGCCAAACTGGTGGACTTCCCCTGGAAAAAAATGTATCTCAAGTCATGCGGGGGAAATCTTCTCAACCCTCCGCAAGCGTCTCCTTGGAAGGAACTAAGCCCATCGAAGGAGGTGCTCAACACTTACTGGTCAACATTGGGAGCCTCTGGTCCAATCGAGGAAAATCCGCTGATCAAAGTAGCCGTCTCAAGCAAGCTGAGGAAGGACTTGGGTCTTGAAAGAATCAACGATGTCCTTGTCCTGGAGGACACAACCCACCCCGGGATCTATCTTCTCCAGAAGTCTCTCAGACGGAATTTCAAGTCCAAGAAGAACATTCCTCCACTAGCAGAGGTTTTGAACGTCCCAAATTATATTCTAAAGGATGAGCTACGAAGGATGCACCACCCTCCGTTTGACCTCACACATAAACTAAAGGTCCCAATGTTTATGTTCCAAGAAAATAAAAATGCGTCATGACGTCCATATTTGATCCGATCCTAACATCCAAACAGGCTTACCTCAAATACAGGATCTGTTTTGGACTGTATTATTTAGGTGAGGAAACAAAGTGTGTGATGTGCGGGAAAGAAGAAGAAAAAACAATTACCCATGTCTTCAGAGACTGTAAAGAGATCAGCAGGCTTTGGGAAGGAATGGACAAGACATTTGAAGAGCGTGTGGGGAGGCAATCAACGCGGGATGAGAAGCTTTACGGTTTTCATCCCCAGTCGAAGATACTCAGAACCGCCTCCAAAACAATAGCCAAGTTTCAGACCTTGATTGCATATTCATATTTTATGAAAATAAAGTTAAGCAATTCAATTGTCACCGTTGCTTTAAATGAATATGATATTTTAGGATGTTTTTGATGTAATTTTTAAATATCACTGTCCTTTTAATACTTTTTGTATGTCTGTTTTTTTTATAATCTGTTTTTTCCATGTGGATGTTTGCAAACTTTATTTTATTAGTATTTTATGTACTATGTTCGCTTTTTTAGTTTTCTGTCTGTAAATAAGGATAAATAATAAAATAGAGAAAAAAATGAGTTTTAATTTAGTCGATATGACGGACAAGCATCACCCTGGTTCTTATTCGTGGTCAAGGGGAGCGCAAAGATCAAGATTGGACCATGCTTTGGTTTCTCCATCAATCGCAAATAATGTTAAAAAAGCTCTCTACCGCTCGGAATCGTTGTCTGATCACAAAATTTTAGAACTGGAATTTCTTTGTCATGCTCCTGAAAGGAATTATAAGATTCCAACCTGGATTTTGGATGATGAAAAGTTCTTAGCCAAACTAAAAAAGAATCTGGAGAAAAGTTTTAATGCAAACCTCAATTCTTATCAAGCTACAATTCTTCTCTCTAAAATTATTTTTACCACTTCATATTATTTTATCTACAAACAAAGGATCGAAAAACGAAAAGGAGATATCAAATTGAAAGGATTCTTAATAATGGATCCCTATTTGCCCAAAATGTTTTAGCCGACAACATCAATACTTTCAAAATAGCCGAAGTGGCGGAGGCTGAAATGGAAGAGAAAATATCCAAGGAACAACATCCTAATAAAAGATTACGCAATCTTTATAGGGGAACCCACTCTACTGCACGCTCCATTTTGAAAATCATAGATGGAAAAAGAGTTATTACAAATAAAATGGAGATCCTGGATTACTTTCACTCTCGATTCCAGTCAATTGTTGGTGAGAGAATAGGACATTTTCCAAGACCTAAAAAATCAAAAAAGGACGTGCAAAGTTCCGAAAATACAATTTTCACTTTGGACAGTTTGACTCAATATGTTAATAAAAAAATGAAGCAAAATAAAGCTTGTGGACCTGATGGCATTATGGGAAAGTTTTATTTTCGTTTTTCTACCCAAATAAATCCTTTTTTAGTACAAATAGGAGGTGGGATGGAGAAGAAGGGTCGTATGCCCAGTTCCTTGACTAAAGGAACCATAGCATTGATCCCGAAGAAGGTGATGGACTGACTTCAGTCATTGGAGGCCAATAACCATTTTAAACGAATCATACAGAATTTTATCAGGAACTCTGGCCCAGAAAATGCAAATTATTTTAAATGAAAAAATTGGACCCCACCAAAAGGGTTTTTTGAAAATCGAAAGATTCAGGACATCTCTTTCACCATTCAAACTGCCATTGACTCTACTAAAAAGAGAGGTAAATTTGGAGCTATACTGGCAATAGATTTTTCAAAAGCATTTGATTCAATTTCCCATGGGACAGTATTAAAAGCTGTCAAAAACTCCTGCCTCGAAAATACTTCAATCCAGTGCGCACCTTGCTCTTCAATGGTACATCTACCCTCTCAATTAATGGATTTGAAAGCAAACCTATTACCATAGGAAGGAGTTGTAGGCAAGGATGTCCTTCCGCCCCTCTTCTGTTCATAGCTGCAATGGAGGAATTTGCGCAAAACATCATTAAAAATACAGTGGATTTGGTGTAGACTTTGAAGGCTCCCGTCACATCATTGACATGTACGCCGATGACGTAACTATTACCGTTGAAGCTAATTCTGAAGCCCAAATCATCAAACGAACGGAAGTAATTTTAGATTATTTTATAAAATTTGAGAAAATTTCCGGTTTATCTTTAAATAAGAAAAAAACATGTGTTCTACCGATTGGCGCCTGGAATCCTGCACAAAACCTTAGTATTCGTTCGTGTTTTATTAAACAGAGAGTGGAAATCTTGGGTGTTTATTGGTGCAGAAATGGAATAGATGATAAGAATTGGACTGAGATTAATACTAAGGTCAATCAAAATACCATACAATGGAGGAATTTTAATCTTAAGAAGAGAATAGATCTGTATAACTACAAAGTTATCCCTCTGGTTCTTTACAGAGCCTCTTCGTCTCCCTTTATAGCCGAGAAAGTGATTTTAGAAGAAAACAAATGGATAAACTCCTTATTTCATTTTAGTTATGTCCCTGCTGTTAAAAGGAAAAAGGAATGCCTTGGTGGGGGCATTACCCAATTATCTAATATCGTTCCAAAAATATACAATAAAGTAACTATTGATATATTCAACCGTCCGTCCTTAGAGTGGAGAAGATCAGTTACTCACCATGAAATATCATGGTGGCTTCTGTTTGGCTCGGATCTAACTAATTCTGTGTCGTCAAATATTTCAGCGGTTTGGGGATGCCTACAGAGAATTCTTTGGAGGAATGTCCCATCATATGAGGGCGATTCTACCATAGATATAATACGCCAAAACTACCTAAAAAGATACTTCTTCAAAACTTTAGGAAAGCCTGAAGAACTTGAAGAATGGGTAATTAAAGAGCGTCATTTCACTCTCCACTGTGCGTATGACAGATCTATTCTTCATGACGGAAGATTTCGTTTCGCCCTACAACGGTCTGCTAATAAACACTTACCCTTAAAGCCTTGGCACCTGAAAATGATAGGTCCTTATTGTCCTGATACCAAAGAAATGAATAAAATTTGCCTCAAATATATGAAACTTCTGAAGCTTCCTGAGAACTGGAAAAAGAATGTTGGGTTCTTTAAAATATATCTATGATGAAACAAAGTTCACAGCGCAACTACAAATTTCTGCAGACTTGATCAGATTTTACGAACCATGTAAAGATTGTGGCAAGATCTACAACGACACCATCCACGCTTTCGTGGACTGTTCCATGGTATCGGTTTTAAAGAAATTCGTTGCCTTGAATGTGAGAGGAATGGAGAAGTGCGTGAACAATTATGTACAGGCCTATATTCTCTTTGGATCCAAGGGAGACGAAAGTCTACATCAGCAAGGCCAAAAGCAATTGAATTGGTATATTGAATTCGAAAGCCTTGGTTGCAAAAAAGCTGACCTCACGGGATCTTTTGCTGCCAACAGAATTACATGGAATAATTGTAGCAGCCGTTGCAAGGTACGCTGCTTTTTCGACCCGCGTTCCTGATGCTTCTGGCGACAACTGGACCTTGGCTTCGGATCTAATAAAATATTTTCCATCGATCTCTACACACCACCTCAAAGCTGTTAACAAGGTTTTAAAACATTTTAAATAATTGTGTAACTTCAATTTTAAATGTGCTGAATATTTGTATTTTAAATGTTTGATTTAATTACCATGCTTTTTTATATAATTTTATGATTGCCTTTTTATGATATTTGTTTTGTTGTTCTTCTGCCATTGTATCAATTTTAGATTATAATGTCTATTTATGTACTTATCACAATTACTTTGGCATTTGTAGAGAACTGGAATAAATTTAAAAAAAATAATATAATAATATTTTTTATTTAAATTATGATAAGATCCTTACACAGCACTTGAACTATATTTTTCTGTAAAATAAACAAGCCGAATTCTAGCGAAATATATAAAATATTCTAGTCAACATTAAATATTGAGGATCTATAAAAATTCCGTACAATTTTTTCCAATTAAGAGTATTTGTAGTACAAAAAGGATATTAAACCATTGTGTATTTTCTTTCATATGAGAATATTTAATTTATGGCACTAATAAATACGTTTTAAATATACTTACAAAATAAATTAAATGCAAGATGTCTTAAATAAACTCCTGGTGTGGGTTAAATGTAGAAATACCACTTTCAGCAATGCCAAAGCCAAAACTATGATCTTCTCAAAACGCAAAGGAACCTTGACGCCTCGCTATTTATGGATGGGATCGATATCGAACGAGTAAAACGTTTAAGTATCTCGGTCTAATCATAGATGAGAATCTTCGTTGGAATGATCACATTAAGTACATCACCTCTAAAGTAAAAAGAGTCCTATTACCCTCAAACTTTTGTAGGGCTCGATTAGCCCTTCAAAGTCGAAATGGATTTACGAAACTTATGTAAGGTGAGTTTTGAGCTACGGAGCAATAGCTTTCGCAGCTAAAATTCAAGTCAATAACCCCATGAAAAGTTGTCTAAAGACGGTACAAAGACTTGGCCCCAACTGCCACCATGGAGGTGCTGTGTGGTTTAGTTCCATTGCATCTATATATAATGGAGCGAGCTTGCCTAGCAAGATTTCAAACTCTCCTGTTTGGTCTGGTCTTTCGAGCAAAGGACATCTCCGGTATATAGATAAGTTCTTGGAAAAATATAACATTCCAACTCCCAGTCCTAGTATAACAGTGTGGTCCGGGGAAAAGTGGTGCGTTGATGATTTCGATATCGTTGAATATACTAATGGCTCAAAAATATGTGGCCACACGGGAGCAGGTTGGATCATCGCGCGGGGTGATGTGGTACTAGAGAGCGAATATTGAAGCTAGACGACACTAATACTGTGTTTCAGGCAGAGGTCGAGGCCATGAGGAGTCTTGTGAGTGGCCTAGAAATGAGCAAAATGGAGGGCAAAAAGCTCTTAATTTTGTCCGACAGTCTTTCTACCATTAAGAGCTTGGACGCTAGGCCGGGTAAAACGATTAGTGCGGATGTAAATAACTGCAGGAAAGCCCTCGAATCTTCCAGATGTGACATCACAGTGGGATGGGTAAGGGGCCACAACGATACTACGGGTAACGAATATGCAGACAAAGAGCTCTCTAAAGAACACGTCCTTGTCAATGTGGAAAGCCCAATGGCTGGCCATGGATTCCTGTAGACAATCGAAGCATTTTGTCCCCAAGCCGTATATTCATTTTAAGAGGAAAAATGTCTCGAGGATCGTTGCTATGGTTCCCGGACATATTGCCCTAAACGCACACCTCTACAAGATGGGAAAGTCTTCTACCCCGGTTTGCCGACTGCGTGAGAAAGAGGATTAAACCCCTATCCACCTAATCTGTGCGTGTCCACGAACGAGGATGGAGATGACGAACTGGCTAAGGAGATCCAAAGAAGGAAAAAGCCATGGAGGAGTACATATGTTCTATGAGCCTTTTTGCTTTTATGTCAATTCAATTTATTTCGAAATAAAGGTTAGCTCCTAGACAGTTTATCACCGGCTGATACCGGATTGAGTTCCGGTGTGGTGGGGCTGATCTAGGAGCTAAAAACAAACAACAAAATATATTAAATATTGTAGCCATTATGAATAAACGAGGTTGTATAAATGTTCATAGAACAGAAAGGATCTAATTAAGAATATTTTTGTACAATTATTTTATGATACAACCTAACGTGCTATAGTTATAATCGGTAGAACCAGAGGCGGTTATTTTGAACCTCTATTATAGATGTAGCCGATACACATTGACTGCCTTTCATTATAATCATATCATATTTATTTCTGCTCCTGCTCCACTAGACTAAACCATTATTGCAGTTTCTTTTTCAATACGTTCATTTTTGAAATTCAAGAACTATATTTGATTGGGTTTTTTTGTATTTTTTGCCTATTTGGCTCTATCGTTTGTAGATAAAATACACTTTAGTGTTAATTTTTTACTATCAACTTAGAGTATTTGTGGAACATCAATTTTGTAAACAAAATTTTGTCCGGTTTTTTAATCATGTTGGTCTTAGTAGTTTTATAAGGAAAATTTGTAATTTGAGAATATTTTTTTTGCTATTCAAATAAATAGTATCAAATTATGTGCATATATATATA
>CP045892.1:20774440-20820288 GCA_013387185.1 Caligus rogercresseyi
ATACACACATATTATATATCTATATATATATATATATAATATATTTTATATATATATATATATATAGATATAATATCATATATATATATATATAATATATATATATATATATATATATATATATATATATTAGGGTTGTTCTTATTTTTCAAATGTTTGAAATGTTAGCAACATTGTGGATTTTCTGTTTCTTGGTGATAAAAGAAGACGACATACAAAGTTTGAACAAAATCGGTCAACATTACGAGGTCGCGCAACGAGGTCAAAGTTTTAAAAATTTAGTAAAAATATAGTTTTCCGCAAATTTCTTCAAAATGGTGGACGTTACAGACTTCAATAATAATTATTAATTTAAAGGAAATCTAATTACTACCAGACGTATGTTTGATGTTTTTAATAAAACAAAGTTTTCAGTAAAAACAAAGAAAAAATGGAGTGTGTAATGTTAGCTTATTTCATAGCTTTTTTGTATCAATTAACTTCACTCGCCTGTAGAAGATGACTTGTTCGCTTCAGAGTAAAATAGTACTTTTAAGTTTAGTAAACCTTAGATGATAAATCCAAAAATGACCTTGGTTGCATTCTATCAATTCAGAATTCAGTACAATCTGAGTTTACATCATATGATTCAGAGCTGTATTGACCTATAAGAAATCGATTATGAAAAAAATAAATAATGTGTTTCTTAGATTTGCGTCAAGGTATCCTCTCAAAATTTTACTTTGTCTCTGACGCATTATAATCCATTATATGCGTCATTTTGTACGCGAGATAGGCTTTTTTAATGTACATATAACTCTCTACTTATTTAATTGACATGATTTAGTATACCAAAATATTAAAGCTGGTTACCAAGCTTTCATTTGATATGTTTGGTGTTCTAAAAATCGCTATACTTTAAGAGATATAAGCAAATACATTTTTGCACGTACTCTCCCCAAAAAATTGATCTTTTGATATGAGAATATACAATTACCACTTGGTAACTGCTGTTACTGTTAGCTGATAAAAGAGAAAGAAAAAAGAAGGGAAAGAGTATTTTGCCTCAATCTCTCCCTTCTTTTCTTCTTTCTCTTTCTCTTATAATTTTTTTGCTGAGTACGATCATGATAAAACACAATCAAAAATACACCACAGACAAACATATAACGTTATAAACCTATATAGGATCACCTGTATATAGCGCGACCACTTGTATATAACGACCACTTGTATATAGCGGCCACTTGCATATAGCGACCACTTTATATAGTGACCACTTGTATATTGTGCCTATCTGTCAAAAGCGGCCCTTTTTGTTTTCTCTGGGTGGGCACAATAGCCAGTTTTGACTGTAGTTTAACTTTGATCCAATAACAGTTTTAGTATTTATTACTTTACTCTCCTTAACCTATTCACTTAAATCTGTAACGCAAAAGTATTCATTAAAGTTTATGTTCATATTCAGCTCAACATTCAAACTTAAACTTTAGTAATTCTCCATTTCGATAAATTTTATATCATTTTGATACTGCGTCTTTTGCAGACAGTCATTTTATTGTATATGATATTAGTATTACTACGAAATCCAACAAAATTGATTTTTTTTAATATGAATCCTACAATATAATATATAATTCATGACATCCTAAATTATTTATGAAGCAGCACTTATTATCTAATCTGAGATTAAAGTAAATGTCTGTTACATCAAAGATTTCACTAAAATAAATGGACATTTCTTAAATTTTGTAGATATAAATTTCATGAAATATTTAATTTCTGTAGGTCAGTCTATCGTGGTGTAATTTCTATAAAATTTACAACGCAGCCTTCAAAAATAAATAAATTAGTAATACATATATAGTGTATCGTTTTCATATGCCCACATGAAACGAGTGATTCATTTGTGTACTTGAATGAATGGAAGAGATTTGGATTAAAATGCATATAAAAATTATGAAGTTGTATTATTTATTTCAAAAAAATATATAATAATATATCATCTATATCCAAATACTTTTATTAATGAAAATGCTGATACGATGAATATTAAGTTAGGCTATCGCAAATGTGTTTAATTTATCCTGCTCATGTATAAAATAATTTTTGATGCTGTTGAAATACATTTATTTAGCATAAAACTAGTAATGTAGAGATCTTTACATTTGCCATAACATATTGGTTAATGAGTTATAGGTTTTTTTAACATTCAGTTAGTTAGACTTTATTTCCGTTTGCCAATACAGGGAAAAGTTTTTTAACATATGACATGAAAAAATATTATATTTCGTTCATTATAATAACTTCCGATTCAACAAAGATGCCTTGAATTCCAAAATGTAAGTCCTAAGTAAGCCTCCACAGAAACATAATGCTAACATAAACATATTCAATTACTCATATAATGTCAAAATACGTAGAATTTTAATATTCTTCCTTAAGTTCATTAAGAAATGAGTGTAAGATGGAAGCGACAAGCTTAAGACATGAAAAATGATAGTGTGGAAAATTGATCCTTCTCAAGAGTGCAACTTAGAAATATATTACTTAGTGAAAATTAGATTATTGTTGCGACCAATTTTTTATTCATTTCCTGATCATATTGAAGAGGCGGACTTTGAAAGGGTTTCTGTTGTTATGAAAGTGAAGCAAGCTTACCCAGGTTACGAAATCGTCCCTGGATCATACATACATACTTACTATTATTTGTAGTAATAGTATGCTTTGATTCCTTATTTTCCATAACTTGCCATCCCAACATCAGTATACATTCATAAATTTGACGGGAGATTCTCTTATAATCAAGTTCAAGGATATTTTTTTCTTCCGAAAAGCATATTCATCTGAGCTCTTTCCAAACAAACTTTTAGCCTTCAAATAGTTGTATCACAAAGTGTTTACATGGAGGCTAACTGTTTCTTTGTTTGACGGATGTAATATTTGTCAAATATCAACAAATTATCATCCTTGTACTTTCCTGAAGCATGATAAATGGAACTTTACATCCAAATGGATTTTTCAATGTCTTTTAATCTCCGCGAAGTGGATCATTCGGAATAAACAGACATGTTAGTTTATTACTAATAGCTGTCCTTTTTGTATGATTTAATAGTTTTATTTTAAACAAACAAAAAACTTTTCTCAATATATATATAAATTATTTTTCAATCGGAATTATTTGGACAGCATGACCATAATTATTATTATTTTGTTATAAGACTTAATAAATCATGCCGATTTCATATCCAGTACGACACCAAAAGCATTTTGATATATATTGTACTTACATACTCAGCCTTAAGTACTAGTGTACCAGTTCTGTATTATTGTAATATTTTTAATGTATGTATAGACTTTATGTAACGCTAAAAAACCATTTTCTTAGTTACAGAATTGTGCAAAAGTAATGGATGCTAGCATGGTTTAGGAAGTGATACGTAGCAATATTACTCAATAAGCAGCTATGTGTAGGCTATACCTTAGTTTCTATACCATTCCGACATTTTTCTTTTGTTCTGACTGTTACTCTTGTATCGTTAACATTAAGGGGTTTTGTTCTAAAACGGAATATGCTGAAATCTACAAAGATATTCCATGGTCTCACATTTCAACTGAGCATTGAGCAGAAGTTGTAATTGTATTGTTCTCTGGCTTGTCTAGCTTGTAGAGTGAAGACTCCTGCAGTTCACAAAGTAAAAACGACATTGTAAGGATTTCGTTTTTGCTATTTTTAGGAAAAATAAAATTTATTAGCTGTCATAATTTAAAGACAAAGAACCAATTGATCTTGCTAGGATGCTTATCTAAACAGCAAATCAGAGAAGGAGGCTGGTGAATCCATTAATTATAGAACTCTTGCGAGGAAGGTTTTTCAAAATTTGTCAAATATTTTTAGGGTAAAAAAGGCGGATTACTCCAATGAGTTAAGGACCATAATCAAGTTTCCGGGATTTTGGATGTAATATGAGTATTAGTCATTTGGATTTTTATTCAGAAAACCTTGGTTCCGTGGGCGGTGATCAAGGAAAACGCTTCCATCAAGATATTAAAGTTATGAAATGTCGCTACCAAGGGTTAAAGGGACACACGCATGATGAATGCTGGAACCTTGTAAGACATATGCTCTTTATAAACGACAGGTTTCCAAATTACAATTTATGCCATATTACAGTGAGCAAAAAAAAAAAATGCAGAAAAATATGGTAAGTATTATTTGTTAAAAAAATAAGAGAAGATTGATATTTATTACTTTGTTGATTTCTTAAAATGCCCATCTTTGGCAACAGTATGAACTCTATTGCCCAGAATGTAATTACTCTAGTCTCAGCCACTGCTCATTGGTAGCTATCTTGATGGTTTAATCTTTATAACCTGTTATATCCAGATATGAATTGAATGGGTGCCTCTCGTTGTATTGTAACGTAGAGATGCCCGAATCATTTCTAATTCTATTTGGTATTATCCCGTATTTAAAGCGAAATTAATTATATTTAAGAGCCAATGGTGACATTTTAAAGCTTTGTTTTCAAACTAGTTAATAGCACAATACACTTAAACCACATGGCAATGCAACTTCGAACAAGTTGACAAAAAGTATATCAAATGATTTGTGCTTGGCCGCCTTGTGCTGAAACGAATATGCCAATATTGGTACAAGTATTCTTCTTTGTTTAAAATTTCATCTTAATTTAACTAAATATATCTACAGAGTGTATTGGAATTTCAGACCATGTGACAAACAAAGGTCGAATTCATCCACAAGTAAGTCTATGTTTTTAGTAAGACAAATTTAGTATAATTGGAAAGCCCTCTTAAATTGCTTTAAAATAGTGTATAAACGCCCAATAAAAAATTTCAAGATCGGGACGGTTTTTTAAATGAATTAAATTTTCTATATTTTTATGAAACGCACTATAGTTAATGCATTGATCATCGATCTTGACTAATTTCCCTTTGACATTGTTTGGATCAAGAACAATTTAGGGTACTTTTAATTTTAGTGTATTCAGCAAAATCCAGGGTTTTTTTGTATTTTATGTTTTATCCCTTAGCTAAAAGTTCAGACGTTTCCTCAAAATAAACGACAAAAATATTTTATGAAATTGCAATAAAGCCAGGGCTCGCATTTGACGGAAAATATTTGTCAGAGTACGCATCCTTGGACGAAACCAGTATTTTAGCCAAACACGCACTATGTTTGATACTGAAGAGTATAAAAACACCATGGAAACCATTAGTGGTTAATCACTTTGCTGCCAATTCCATGGATCTTAAAATTATCCCCTCGTGGAGTCTTATAAGCTTCCATCAAACATTGTAAATATTAAAGCTTTTAAAGATCTGATTGACTATCAGGGAAATTGTCCATTCAAACTTCAACTGCGGCTATCATAATTTAAGTTAAGCCTGGCTAGTTTCAGAAAATTAAGGGAACTTACAAGTTGAGAGGCGACCTCTCAACTATTAAGCCTACAAACCAGCAGCAATCATAGCCTTTGTATCTACTGAGCAATATGATAAAAAATATTTGACAGCTGCAGGGTTCTGTTAGCAAGTCGGAAAAATGGTTGGATGTAACAACTTCAAGGAAACGTTCTATTGCTCTTATCATGAAAGTTTTCCTAACATATATGGAGTACATTAATTATAATTGGGAATTTTCATCTCCTTAAACATAGTAATACATTGTAACAAATATGGAGTACATTAATTTCCTTTAATAATTTATTAATATATTTAAGAAGATGAAAATATGAAATTATAAGGCATGGAAACCTGTTTAATGAGTAATCAACACAACTTCACTTATATTGTTACGGCAAATGTTTTTATGATAAGAAAATTAGAATTTCTTCTATGTTGAAGATTCACTCAAGAATATTCCTTATTTTTTACCAATGATGGAGATTTTGCAATATCTACTCCACATACCTTCAGGATAAAAAACTCATCAATTAGATTGCAAGATCTCACTTTAATTAAAAAACATTGTTTGTTCATCATGGAGCATGATCTGAGGGGACAATAGTAATTTGGACTTAGTAAAATCAAATTAGGTAGCCATAAATCGACCTTGTTTAAAAATGAGTGGCATTTTAAGCCATGTTATCTTTTAACGTAAGAAAATTTGATTTAGTGATCAAGTCAAAAAAACTTTTTTGTTTCGTATGAATTGGAACTATTAAGTTTATTACTATTAATTATTAAGGAAATAAAATAAAGTAGTAAATTGAGAACATACTTCTAGTTTAAAAGCCGATGCATTTAAAAAAAATATATAATTCTCCGAAGACTTAAATTATTATTATGAAATGCAATTACATTTTTTCAAATTAAAACAATCTCTTATGTAGTATATATCCTTAAGCCATGAGTAGTTTATCTCATGATGAGAAAAAATATGACCATTTAATTATATGTTGTGCAAATATTTATGAGAACATTAACTCAAAACTAATATTTTGAAATAATTGATAGTTTCAGAGTCTAACAACTTTACTATTGTTACAAAATTATGCTAGCAGAATTAAGGCATAAAAATCAAATAATTATTCATTAGTGTTGTATATATATATTGCATGATATGTGAATTTTACTTTAAAAAACCTCAAATGCACACACATTGATAATTTTCACCGAAAAATATGGCAATATCTCTCGGCATACCAGTGTGCCATTGGACAGCGGTCGAAAAAACACATCTCTATATAGGTTGTGATATTTATCACCTTCACTATCCGTGTAACATCTTTATGAGGTCACCTTCTAAAATTATATATCTCTTTGTTAAATTGATATAAAATTTTAGACTATCCTTTATGTCGACATTTTATTACTGAATCTGTCACCGTAAAGTTAGGATGTGATTCTGTTTCTCCTTCAACTGATGAGTGTTGCCAAGATTTTTTTTTTATTTTGTTAACTTTTGAAATCGTAATTTATATCATGACAAAAATTCTCAACAAAGAATCAAAGTCACTCTAATAACCAAGTAGTATTTAATATGGCGAATGTTCTTTGGTTGTGTAAAACGAATGTTAGCTTGTATATGTTGATATCACTGAACTTTATATTTTTTGTATTGATTTATAATATAATAGGTAATAAAATAATTACTATAATTGTTTTCTAAGTTTCTAAAAAATAAATAAAGTTTTAGGAGTAGATATATTTTTCTCTATAAATATTTTTCATATGTCCTGTTAGTTTTAAAGTTAAAGTTATCCTACTGCACTTCTTTAATTAACAGGATGTAAGCTCACTCACATTCATTTTTACACCTAATATCTAATACTTAATTAAAATTACACCTGATCTTCATATGAATTTCAAAATATCCCCATCTGCCTCAAGAAACGAGGAAAAATATAATTGAAGAAGGAGATGAAGCTAATGTAACGCCTAAATGCCCTCTTTAATTTGAACTTTGGTAAAGCCATGATGCTATATAAAATCATTCGTTTAATGATTCTATGAAATATTTTTAATTTTTTCTATCGATTAAAAATCGATTAAACGGCAGTAGTACCATTTGATTTGCAAAAAAGAAGGAGAAACAAAGTTATCCTTTGAGTACTTTTAATCGAAAAAATGAAAAATATAGACAAAATACATTTGATTTAATGTGTTCTTATTTTTTCACATTTTGAGTAAAGGATAATTCAAAACGAGCAGTTTTTGGATTGTAGAAAAAAAAATAATGCTATTGTCAAAAAAGTTAAACATCCTTTATTATCATTTCATAAAATAATCCTCATTATATATTAGCCTCAACGGGCTATTTAATGGTTCATTCTTTCGTAACAATTTCGATGAATCGTTCAAGCATTTTGACCAAAATCTCAAGAATAATTCGCTCAAAATTTGCTTTCAATGTTTCAATTGTCGCTGATTTTTTTCTGTAATGATTTTTTTACCGTCAACGGTTGAAACATTAAAATCAAATATGGAGTAAGCTATTCGAGAATCACCCTTTTTATTAAAAATGTTTAGAAATAAGCATTCTATACTAAAATTAGTACAAAAAAATAAGTCATCGCCCATTATAATCAATAAATCAAAATGAATAAAATATAAAAAGTGATTACAACTAGAAGCACTCAGAGAGTGCAAACCTCCGCCGATCCCCACCAAATGAATCACTTGGTCTTTTTGTCATTTCCAACCCTCTACGCACTGTCCCTTTATTTACACTCTAGAGGTACATGGAAAGAAAAATAAATTGACGTCATCAAAGAGGAGAGCACAGCACAGCGACATCTATTGGCAGAGTAGGCTAACTTGAAATATTTATTAGTATTTAGCTCATTTTGCATCTTAAAGAAGGACTCAGAGATGCCAAAATTTAATCACTTGTTCCTTTTGGCATTTCCAACAACTCCACAAAGTTTCATCCAAATCCGTTCCGCACTTTTTGAGTTATCCTGCTGACAAACAAACAAACAAACCAACCAACCAACAAACCAACGCCAGTGAAATCAATACCTCCTTCGGCGGAGGTAAAAATATATTAAAATATTGTTAGACAAATAATACAATTTTTGTTTGCTAAATATCAAATCGTTTCAAAAACCTTAGGAGGAAGGTCATTACGATGACCACATACTTAATTGCATTCATAGCATGCATGGATTAAGATTATTTAATGAGTCAGTTTGAATTACGACCACCCACGTTTGGGCAAATCAAAAAGTAATACATAACAAATATTTGTACTTCCTCATTTGATTAGTTTAATAGCAAAAAAAAGTTGCTAATTTATATTAAGTAAAATATACTGTCATATAAAGATAACAAAACATCTTAGATTAAAAATCACAAACAAATCATTAAAGTTCCTACAACATATTAGCTAAATAGTTTGAAATTAGGAACCAATTGTTTTATGTTCTACTAGGTATATGCATTGAAATATTTTTTTAAATTAATAATAAGTGATGAAAATCTATTTTATAACTTTTGTCTTCGAATTAAGTATAAATTGTAGCAACAAAATAACATATATCGTGATAATAAAAGTCTACTAAAACTGTTGCGTACAATAATAATGTAAAATTAAGGTATAAGATTTCTCAATAAAAACAAATATGTTTCCTTGAATTGTACTAAAGCCTATATCATATATGATGAAATCGATTGAATATATGATAACTGTTTTTAGAAGGGAAAAGTAATCGGATTCTGCTTCAACATTTATTCTTCCAAAGCCTTTACACTATCCTTGGACCTAGAAATAAATCTCTTTGAAATATTTCAACTTCCAAAAGCGTTTTTAATCTTCTTAGGCATTATATATGTTTATGCTATCATTGAAACACAATTATATGAACCATTTAATCCCTATTAAAATATATTGGACTTTTATTCACTCACACACAAATCGTAGAAAAAAATGTGATAAAAATAATATATTCATCAGCCTTTCTCTCTCTCTATATTTATCTATATATATATCAGACTTGTTGATTATCATCATTTGTTGTCGTTCGCGAACGATGAACGACAAGGAAAATTCGTTCGTCTTTCGTTTTTGGCACCATAAAAAAGACAAAGATTTATTTCTAAAAAAACATCATCATTTTTTCAGAATGACGAGGAAAATAACTTTCCAAAAAAAACATCGTCAAAAATAACGATGAACGATATCTTTTGGGAACGACAAACAAATATATATATATATTTGTAATAACTTTTGAAAGACAATACGTGTACAAAAAACTACGAATTTCAAAAACAATCATTTAATAATCCTAAAAATGTATTCAATCCATTATTTTATTCTTGTAAATTAGTGGTGTTTAATATAACTACTAAAAAAATGTATCATCACAATCAAACACTTCATGCTCTTATTATTTTCATTCATATCTTATAGATCCTTTCATTATAAACATGTTTCTTAACCTTTTTAGATTAATAATTGTAAAAATCAGGCATCAATGATGACGCTCAAAATTAAAAATAAGATAATAATTAAGCTCATATTTCCGCATTTGATTACAAATCATCCATTCAAGAACTACAATCATATGAATAGACAAAAGCATATTTTCAAAGGAGCTTTAGTCCCCAATTCAAAATGGAATAAACATTATATAAATTAATAATGCCTTTTAATAACTATTATCCTGTAGATATTTTAAAATAAATAATAAAAAGGTATTGATATATATAAGTATTTTAAGTTAAGTCATAGTCCTTTTGAAGATGAAGTTGATAAATTACATAATATTCCAGAATACGGATGTTCATTGTAATTATGCCCCTTGGGCAAATTTAATCGAAGGCTAAACCTCAGAGTTTTTATGCTTATAAGTTATACTCAAAGGGTTCGATTAACTTACTCTGAAGGGCATGTTTAAAAGGGGTGAAAAAAAGTTGTACAATCATGTTGCTGTTCGTATCATGGCAGTTCAAAGTGTGAGCTTTTTATATTAATGATCATATTTCTTGTTTTTTTAACAGAAGAGGGTTAAAAAACATTACAAATAATAGTGCATGATCTTATATTGGCGTGATTGCTCTTACAAAATTAGTTTAGTTCAGGGTTTTTTTCTTGCCCCAATGGGCATATATTATCCACACAATTTTATATTATATAAAATAAATCCAATTCAATTTTTTCCTAAGACATAAAACAAAGACATCACTTTAAAAAAAATTCTAAAAATTTATGTAAAAAGTTTTTAAAATTATCAAAAATATCTTAAGAAATTTTATAAATTTAACAATATGCAATGGCAAAAGCTAAAATGCCGTCCTTCACAGTACGCATTTTATAAACGACTAATTGAATCTTTGTAATGACGGCGTCGCATTTGGCAGTAGGAGAGGCTACAATAAAGTCATCTCCCCGAAGAGTCGTATAAAATCGTTCTTCAATAATAATGCGTTCAGCTTTGTATGTGTCCTTTAAGCCTGGACACTTCCATAGTAAATGGTCCATGGTCTCTGGATGCTCTTAGCAAAAGAAATAGTTTAGTTATGTGTCATTGAAGAATTTGGCTGCCACTTCCAACGAAACAGTTAGTGCACGATACTTGAACCATTTTTCAGCTGACGTTAAAAACTGCATCTCACCGCTGCAATACATTCACGTGTACTCCTTGCAATCCCACGTCTTCTTAAGTATTCTTCGTAAGGAACTAAGGTAGGGACAATTGTTGCCTCTCTGAGATCCCTTGTTGACACTGTTGATAAGTTCAGCCGATAGGGTAGAAGTGATCGTTGGATGGCGTTTGGCTTGCCAAGATGGCTTAACATGAACTTATAAGCAAGTTGGTTAATCAGAGAGGAACAGTTTATAGTGTCACCAGCTATTTGAGCGTTTAGGGTTGTACCAAATTATCTAAAATTGTCTCAAAAATTATGGGAAACTATTTTGAAATTATCATCTCTATACATCATGAACCGGGAATAGCTTAAGCACGCAATTTTGGATCTAGCGATCTAAAGGAATGACAGCTCCAAATTGCTGATATGATAATTATTTATAGCTCCAACAGATTTTTATAGTAATTATTCAATTACGATGCATTGGTTATCTGTGTTGCTTTAAAGACTTAAAGAATGGTTTAATTGGATATGAGTTATAATTGTTCAGAAAATATGGTTTATTCTATACAACTCTGCCTTAAAGTTTTGATCATAGTCCGTATTTTTGAATCCTAATACAAAAAAAAAAAACCTTTGATTTAAACACGAATTGTATTGTAGTGTAAAAATCTGATCCTTGAGTTTTTGTTAAATAATTAGTTATTGATATATTCATAAAAATATATAATATACATGTATTTACAAAAATGAATTATTGATTTTGGAGACAAATGTTGTACAACGTTCTTAAATCAAAAAAAGCTTTTGTAATCTTTGCAAATACGATGCAGGGGATCAAATCTTTGAGTATGCCAACTATTCACATTTTATTGAAGGTTTCCCCACTGTTCCTTATGCTATTAAAACAAAGTTAAGCAATTATTGCTCGCTGTCATGCTGACAAATAAATGTCTTAAAACGTCAATGTCCAAATTGACAAGTTTCCATATTCAACCATTCATTTGAAATAGATGATTAAAACATGTGATTAAATATATTATTTTAAGCCACATAGAAAAGACAATGGTTGAGCTTGTCCCCTCTTTTTCTTTATTTAATCATTATCTTGAGCTAAAGATATATTTACCCAAAAAATTGAACAAGAGCCTGGGATGACATTTTCCATCAATCTTTTAGTGACTTCATTCCATTTGCTATAGTTACACATTAAAAAATATATAATTTGTTCGGTAAATATAAATTTATATAACTTTTGTCATTTTTTTAAATAATAAAGATACTATGGTTAAAACTTAGGAAAATAAAAAATGTATATTATGGCAATAAATAAAATGGTATTAAAAACAGTAGAAAAGCATTTTGACATAAAACCATGAGATATAGATAATAATGACGCGTTGAACTTTTACGAATCAGGCTTGAAATCACAAAAAAATACAATATAATCTATCATGTGCCGTGTGATGCTTATTTTGAGAAGTCGAATAATTGTGGAGGTTTGATTCTTTCATAACCAAAGAACGATTTCCTATGATGCCATAGGTCCCAAATTATTACAAAGTCATCTCACCATTGTTGATGCACCAATGAATGTTTGTATCCAGTTTTCTATTGCCATACAGTTGATGATTACTCACATGGTTTTTTATTGGAAAAAATAGAATCTGAAAGTACAAAATATTAGTTAATCATATGTCAGTATTAAGAGTTATTTTATTTTATCAAAATATAGATTTTTGTGGCATATTGCATTTATGCACTTTAATTTTGACTATTTTTAAAGTTTTTATGTTAAGTTTTTCCTCATAACTTGCATTATAAAATGTTTAATTATATATTCTTACACAACTTCTCAAGTTTCTTTAAATAGTATGTTTTGTATATATTTAAAATAAAAAAGGGTTAGAGAACCCTGACAAGTCGGTTTTAATGAGGTTAAAAGAGATGCGTTATACCGCTACGAGTCTCTAGCACAGGGGTCGGCAACCTTTTTTTAACTGAGGGCTACTTCTTGGGTGTGGATTCATGTGAAGGGCTACCAATTTGATATGCGCTTCTGATATAACAAATTTACTCGGTTTACCTGTATGTTATTAATACTAATTAGTGATATTCGCCTGCTTTAGATTATTTTCATAATAAAAAATTCACAATAATCATCAATAATGACTTTAAAAGGAAGATAAATTGTTGCTTTATTTCAAAACATTTCAAACAACTCCTTAGATTTGCAGAAGGAACTGAAATCATGGATAACAATGCACCATTTACATTAAAACAAAATTATAGGTTAGTATCCTAACATGTGTGACATAGGCCTATTACTTATGCACACAAACAAATGACATTTTACTGATCTTTTACAGAAATGAATTAACCATCACAGTTATACTCGTACAACAAAACTAAACTATTTATATTTTTGAAATATCTTACAATCTGCAGAAATACATTTAATGGGAGGCCTGACATTGCATGCTGGCCACCAGTGCATTGTAATCTGGGCTGTAACTTGAAACTGCAATTCTGAGTGAATCTTGCAAATGTGTAACTGTGAGCCTTGTTCTGTGTCTATTTTTGATGTAATTCATGTCAGAAAAGGCTGATTCACAAAGGTAAGTTGAACCAAACAGGCTAGCCACCTTCATAGCTGCTGTGCATAGACCACTAAACCTTTCTATATCAACAAGGCCCCAGAAATTTTCTGTAGCCTTATGGGCCTTGAGGTGGATGTCATTTTGTAATGTCACTATTTCCATTTCAACCTGCCCAGCATCCAAGCTAAGCATTTCACTTAGTTGCTCAGCAATGCACGTTGTGTCCACGTTCATAAAAGGATTTGAAATGAACGACACACATGGCTCCAGCTTATCAATGTCACAAAACCGACTTTCAAACTCTTGCCCTAGCCTGTTTATGACTTGAGAGTACTTCTCAGCAACTTTGTCAAAACTCTCAGACGCAGAAACATTGTTTTTCAGCACCATCTGCAAAGAGGGGAAATGTAGGACCTTTTTCCTCTGTAAATGCGCAGAGAAAATGTTCATCTGGGCTTTAAACGCATTTAAAGCACTGATCATGTCTGCAACAGTCTTTCCTTTCCCCTGCAGCATACGGTTCAGATTGTTCAGTTTTCCAGTAATGTCTGTCAGAAATGCCAGGTCAAGTAGCCACGCAGTGTCTTCCAGCATAGAGGTGTCTTCGTCTCTAGATTTCATGAATTCCTTGATCTAGCTCAACAGCGACAAAAACCGAAGTAAAATCCGCCCTCTGCTGAGCCATCGGATGTCCGTGTGGAGTAGCAGGTCCCTGTATTCAGCCGACAGCTCCTCCAACAGCACTTTGAAACTTCGGTGCTGTTTGGCTTTGAAGCGGATGCTATTTATGATCCTCACAACAGGAGTCATAACGTGCTCAAAGCCGATCACCTGAAAAATGAAATATGCGCATTTAATAGGTATTATAATTGGGCCTTGAACAGGACAGCAACAAGGATGAAATATATGAAATACAAAATTTAAAAAAACGCACCTTTGCGCACAACGCCTGTTGATGAATGATACAGTGGTACTGTACGAATTTCGGGAATGCTGGATCACTTTTACAGTGCGCAATGAACCCTACATGCCGTCCGGTCATCGCAGGAGCCCCGTTTGTCGTGATTGACACCAACTTTTGCAGTGGGATATTTTTGATGTTAAAGAACTCCTTCACTGCATTGTAAATGTCAACACCCCTCGTTGTGGTTTTTAGAGGGAGTAATGTGAGAAGTTCCTCCTTTGTAGAAAAATCTTTAAAGACCATGCGAACGAACACCATAAGCTGCACCGTACTGCTGCTGTCGATGGACTCGTCGCATTGAATGCTGAACCACTTGCACTCCGCGAGATCCCGATCCAGCTGATCAGTCAAATTGTCAGACATAGTTGTCACTCTTCTGGCCATTGTCCTTGCCCCCATTTGAATATCAGACAGAGACGAGAACACTTCCTTCCCATATTTCTCATCTTGAAACAAGGTGTTGGCAACTATCATCATTGTTTCTTTGAAAAGGTCTCCATCTGTAAATGCCTTCTTCCTCTTAATTAAATGTTCTGTTGCTCTGAACGAGGCCTCAGTAGCTTTTTGAGATTTTTTCGCAGGCCTTGTGAAAAAAGATTGTTGTTTACACAAGCCTGATTTTAGCTCACCTACTTTTTCAACCCGTAGAGCGCTGCCCGGTGGGTAGTTAGCATCGTAGCTTAGATGCCTGGTCTTGAAGTGTCTCTCAACGTTGTGGCGCTTTGGTATCACCACAGTCAACCGGCAAATGAGACACACACATGAATCTTTTACAGTCGTAAAAAGAACTCATTTTCCCAGTCACTGTTAAAATTGTATGTTCTCTTTCTTTTTTCTGTCATGTTTTTGATCAATCTGTTCCTCTTCTTCTGAACCAGTGCCTTAGAGTAGGAGAGTCTGGACGACCTACTGATGAGTCATAACAAACAGCTGACTAACTTCCAAAACAAAACAGATTTCATATCATAAATTAGTAGGTATTTGTATTTAGTAACAAATTTGTATTGACGTCACAAATTGACAATAACAAAGACATAACGGAAAAATATACATACATCAGTCACACAACTATACAAAACTAATAGACATGATAACTTTACTTAAGTATTACTATTTTGATAATGCCTTTGCGGGCGACTCAAGTAGTCTACGAGGGCGCCATGGCGCCCGCGGGCGACGTGTTGGTGACCCCTGCTCTAGCATAAAGGGCTTTTGAAAGCTTAAAGAATAATTTTTAAAATAAAATACATTCAAATATATTTTATTTAATTAAAATGCCATCTTATTGTGTTATACATTGTGCCGAAGAACTATCACCGTTCCTTGAAATGGGGAATTGATATAAAAGGACTCGCTCCTCGTGTGAATTGTTCGGATAAGCTTTAGGAACCCCCATCTGGACAAAATCCATTTACAACCTCTGAAGAAAACGTCTGGAACAAAGCCATAAAAGGGTTCTTATAAGGCTCTGGTGTGAAAGGAAAATTAATATGCATTTTAAGTCCTTAAAGTTGTGTCTTCCATTTTAAATGGTCAAAGTAATCAAGAAGACTTGGTTCCTTATAAGATAGCAAATAAACGCCTGAGCTTTATGAATAATGCCCAAGGTTTATAGTTTCATATTTTTCACCTGCCTATTGAGGATCATTTAGAAGAATATATATGTTTAAAAAAAGTTTGAATTGCTGAATCACTGCATGCTTTCAAAAAGGGTATTCAACTATGGCACATAAAGATATTATGTTTCAACTTAATTTTGCTAAACAAAACGTTAAAGATAAAACACTAATGGGAGGAATGAATCAACTTTCCAGTTCTCCTGGTTAAATCAATAGAAAATTTGCTTCTCTGTGGTTTCATGTCGATCGAATCATAGGACATAATAAGATCTGTATAAATATCCAAGAAGTACTCAATTATAGTAAGACGCCTATGGTAAAACAGATTCTATTTATTTGTTCGATATTATGTAACATTCGCAATGATATTGCAAATACACATTCATAAGCAATTTAAGAGCTTTGTTTTAATTATATAAGTGTCTTAAGAGAATATTTTGGATACCTAGCAGATAATTCCTGGTAATAACTTTTTAAGTTCGGTACCTAGCAATAAATTAATTTCTTATGGATTTTATTGGTAGCGCCACCTAGCGGATCATAAAGGCTCTCTCACCCTATGGCTTAAATATTATATTTTGAATAACTAAATCGATACGCTTTAAATTTAAAAACATAACTTTAAACCATAGTGTTTATATATGTTTTGTAATTAACAACAACTACCTTTTATATTAATTTTATATACGTATACACAATAAAAAACCTTGTTGAACCAAAATACATAAACTAACGACAATATCCGCCATAACACTTAAGTTATTGATTCATAAACAATTTATTCGTTTTTGGAAGGTATAATCAGATACGAAAATATAAGTTCTACTTTTAAGGGTTTAATTTTATATGCACATTTTTTATAACATCCTCATACAATACCCATGAATACATTAAGATTGGTGACTCAACATCTTTCTTGTGTGTCGCGCGTTTCTACTTTGTTGTCATAACTACTATGTACATAACTTTATAATGCGTGGGTTGGCCATGAAAAATAAATGTAACACATTTATGTCCATATTTGGTTTGTTTGTACATTTTAGAAAACTTCCTTCCTTTCCCATCGTGATTTTGATCATAATAATCTTCAAGTACAATAAGCCCCTTCACCTTCGTTCATGATTAGCGAATCCAAGAACCACAAAAAAAGTTACTGATCCAAATATATTTGGAAAATATGGCGTTAATAGCGAGTCCTGTATGAGAGGATTAAGTATTGACTGACCTATATAATAAATGGATACATATCAGAGAAGAAAAAATAAGTCCACTCAAGGTGCTCTTTAAAGTAAAATAGATGTTCCACTTGGTAAAACAAAGCAGCCTTGTAAATAGAAAAAAACTGAAATAAATGTATAACATGTCCTATGTTATGCCCTATGTTATGTTCCATAAAAAGTGCTACTTAAAAAATGTCACTTGACATTAATTTTACCTCTTATCCCTTCTCATATACTTTAACCCTAGGACTTAAGACTTTGACTTCGCAATAATAAGTATTCCTTCCTTCTCTTCAAGGTATTTTCCCCTCATTTTCAGACTCCAACATTGATCTTCACTGTTTTTATTCAGTTTTTTTGCAACCAATACTTATATATATGTATATTTAAATGTATATATATATATAATATATATATATATATATTATATATATATATATATATAATATATAAATATATACTTATGTATATATATATATATTTATATGTATATATTTATATATATTAAAATATTTCCTGTGGATATTAATTTTTATGGAAAATGAAGTAGAATGGCAGTCAATATATAGAGATAGATTCTATCTATATGATCAGCTTACGATGTATATATATTTATATATACATATATTTATAAATACATATATATACACATATTTATATATATACATTTATATACATATAAATATATAACTTTAGGATTTTCTAATCCATATACTACATATTTGATCATTAATAATTAAATTATAAATGTGTATTTGACATATGTGTAGATATTTTGGGTGAGATGGTTAATATCAATAAATCATGATTTAGCCATTCTACTTTTTTCCCATTAAAAAAATATCAATAGAAAATATTTAAAAATTATTTGATGTGGATTTATAAGTTTGTTATATAGGTATGACACTTATTGTCTCAGAATATATACAACATTTTTTTATACTATTGACCTTTTTGTAATTGGTTTTGCCTCATTACTTCAATGTAAGGAGTGCAAATATAGCCATATACTTATATACACCTTTTGCCCATAACCCTTTTTATGAGGCAATTTGTTAAAGATAATATGATTAATACAGAAATGATTAATTCCCCCAAACTAATTACAAAAACCTTGGAGGTCTTTGTAAGGGCATTTTTATGGATTAAAAAACTTTTTAGACACCAGTAAGTAGGTATAGGCTATGGGAAATTACGATTATACGCTTCTTTATCAGTGTAAAACTTCATTTAGTATCAACACATGCTTATTAATAGTAAGAAGTATAAATACTCTATTATCATATATAATTATTCAGGTCAATATTTTATCGTCGAGCTTCCGGCGAATACATGAATTTTTTGAAACATTTATTAATATGTCATCAAAACTATTTTACATAATTTTATTGGGCTGATATATATATAAATATGTATATCAGGAAACGACCGGGACACTTTTTTTCTCAGGGACCCGCACCAGGACTTACATTTTTTAAGCCGGGCCGGGACTTCAGTATATTTTCGTTCCTTCGGCATTCTGAAAGTGACGACGTTTATTTTTAGAAAAAAATCCAAAGAAAATTGACGACGTTTTTTTAGAAAAGAAAGTCCTGGCCCGATGATTTTTAGACACCGGACCTGGACATTCAAAAACAGCGTATATATATATAAACATTATTGTATTTGTGCATAATAAAATCTAACTATCATAGATAAAATGGCATGTTTTTATAATACCAAGTAAAAAAAATCCAGCAATTTACGTATTAATAAAAAAACACTCCCATAATATATATTTTGTCAGAAATTAAAAAACAATAATATTCGTAATATACGGAATATATATTATATTATTTTTTCTTACTTCATTCGATTGGGTGTTTATAAAATAAACTTTACATTTAGAAGCATTTTAGCTGGAATAATTAATATTTTAAAAAATCAGAAAATCAACAAAGATACGTAAAAACATAAATATTAATTATGAAATCCAAATATTTTTTTAAAAACATAAATATTAATTATGAAATCCAAATATTTTTTAAATCATAGAATCTATTTTAAGACCCTGGTAATATTTATGCACGATATTTTTAATCTCCTTTTAATCCCTATGGTAGAAGATACGTTTTACTAAATATAGTAACGATGGTTAATCAGCCTGTAAACAGGTAATCGGGAAAACCAATATGAATAAATTAGGAGAATTTAATAATTTGTATTAAAATATGGAAAATATAAACAACAAAAAATATAGAAATATTTTATTAAATTGCTTATATCATCTCTAAAAAGCTGCAGGCAACAAAGACACATGTAATGAAGTCAACCAAACTTTGATCGTTGTTTTTAAATTGATTTACAATTATATTTTATAATTATGTTTTGATTTTCTTCTTGTTGATATGTAAAGACATTGTTTAGTCATTTTAAGACAAAAATAATACTGAAATTATTTTTTCTTATATTGAACAACGAATAATTAAAATAATTTATATTAAAGCAGCAATGAATGAAGCAGCACCGCGTTTTTGTTGAAAAATGTATTGTTGCATTAATTTAGATTGTTATTTCAAAGTTTTTTATGGTCCGTTATTGTTTAGTTCAAGGATCCTCTATGAAATCATGGCTATCTAATCAAATAATATTCTTGTCGATAAGTAAAATATATGATATTACATTTATCTAACAAAAAACAACTTTTTTCGTTATAAAAATCTATATAACTCTGAAAATATTTATTTACTTTGTAAGATTCTTGTAATAAAACTTGGAATTCAAAATGTTTATAAAAGTATTTTCAATTTGCAGATTGTAATATTGAAATATAATATTTAGTTTATAATAACAACATATTCATAACACTAAAACATTAACTTGAATAAGTAACAAATCAGCAATTAATACACTTCATTGGGAAGAAGCAATAAGTAATTACAAGCTTTAAAAAAATCATATTAAAAGTTTTATTTAAAAAATGAAGGAATCATGCATTTTATATTTCCTTTAAAATTACAGAGAGGCCTAATTTTTTTAATTATGTCACGCCTTGTACGTTAATCATATAAATGTAATATATATTTCATAAATCCAATGATTAGTTACTTCCTGTTACAGTTTTTGTAGTGCTGAGCCCCACCTCTGCCTTAAGATAATATATATAAATATTAATTTTTTAAGATTTCAACGTACCAAATATATACATATGTATATATATATATATATATATATATATGTGTGATGTGCAGGGAGGAAGAAGACAAAATAGCCCATGTCTTCAGAGACTGCAAAGAAATCAACAGGCTTTGGGAAGGAGTGGACAAAACCTTTGAGGAAAGTTTGGGGAGACAATCAACGCGGGATGAGGAGCTCTACGGTTTTCATCCCCAGTCGAAAATGTTCAGAACTTCCTCCAAAGATATAGCCAAATTTCAAACCTTGATTGCATACGCATATTTTACGAAAATAAAGTTAAGCAATTCAATTGTCACAGTTGCTTTAAATGAATTTAATTTTTAAGAATGATGTAATTTTTTTAAAGATAACTGTCCTTTTAATACTCTTTGTATGTCTGTTTTTTAATGTGTTTTCCATGTGGTTGTTTGAAAGCTTTATTTTATTATTATTTTATATACTATATTCGTTTTTTAGTTTTTTCTCTGTTGTGATTTAAATAGGAATAAATAAAATATATGTGAAAAAATATATATTTAACATTACCAATACTTTTAATCACTATTGTTTGGGAAAAACAATAACTAAATTGTATTAAATACAAATGTATTTCCCCGGTTTGTTTGAAAGACAATTATAAGTTCAAAAGCGACCTTCCCCATTGAGTAATCTTAAAAGTTACAAATTAAAAAAATGTAATGCATCCGACAAAGAATAGCCACCGCTTCTTTTGGGTATATTGTAAAAATATATCCATCTAAAGTAATTACCTCGCAAATATATAACTAAACAACCAAGTAACGATATATCTTCAACACATCTAAAGAAACTATTTTTTGAACAAGTTTACAATCACACATTATTTTTTACGTGTTGTACATTTAAGTCTAAGTGATAGTATAAGACTTGAAAATGAATTATATTTTCAAATGAAAGTGGTAGAGATCAAGTCGCTTTTGAAAAAAGAGAAATGGATTATTCTCAACATAATACTAAAATCTCCAGAGACATAAATTATAAGATGTATTGGATTGATCCCATTGTATATTGAATATTGCGTTAAATATTGAGAAAAATTACTTGTTTAATTTACTATGATTTTATCCAAAAAAATATTTTTTATTCCAGACTTTTCATATTTATCTTGTTTAATCATTTTTCATTAATTGGAAAAAAGTACCACCGGGGTGGTTGATATGTATGCCTTTAATGTCATATAAAAGGATATATGTCACAATGATTTTGTTCACACCCATTCACGTTCATTATCTCTTTGCCAAGGGCTTATAAACAGCTTCATCATCGTACAGTGTTATTTTTTATTGTTTGCTTCAATCCTTCATAGACTTCCTCAATCATCTCGAGCCATTAACCTCATTCACTCAGCCCCATTTTGAGACACTCTCAGTCGTAACGGAGTTTTGAACAACCAATTACCACAATATCATACCCTGAGAGGGTTAAATATATCATCTTCGAAGACATAATATCCCCATGATATATCCTTAAAAATTTCTCCACCCCAAATATTAGGCACACCCAATAATCATATTGAATACAACACTGCTCTTACTTGAGGGAGCCCATTATACATTGCCCATGGCTCGAAAGAACAATGAGCTGTTATAAAACTATCCTTCCGCACTTGATAATAAGACAAATTTGTTTAGACAAACAAATCTTTTCCTACTCAAACATGGGAGACGGCGACTTAACATGGTATTCAACTACTAGGTGTATTAAACCAGTTAGGATTGTAAATGGGAATAAATACATGGGGCTGAGTGCACAAATATAATGGCTGTGATGTTGTCATTGGTTCTTACAGCAGTCTAGAATAAGATTTTTAAATATACAACTGGGGATCAATAAAAGAAATGTAATTTTATGTTTGTACATACAATATATATGTCTAATTATTCGATATATACATAAGAACATATAGTAAATAAAAAAAACAGAAAGTGGTAAATTTTGTACTCATCATTTGAATTAATTTTTTTAATGAGGGCATATATTTGAAATAATATATTTATCGAGTTAATGCGTGTTTTACGGTTTCGTATAACAGTACAGGTATCGTAAAAAGGAAATCATATTTTTTTAACCATTGTAATTTTGAGGTATCCTTTATAGTTTTATGAGTCTCTTCAGTTTGACGTCAGAGTGTGGAAATTATACTGTTAACTTTGCTCTAAGTAGGTGAGAGAAAAGTCTTTAATGAATATAAAATGATTAATCATTATTTATTAAAACACACTTTAATGATAATTTTTTCAATTTGCCATATTCTGACTTCATCTTCAATAGATTAAAACAATGTCACCGGGTATTCCTATCATTTAAAGACTTTTATAATGTTAAACTTTTGTACTATTTCTTTGTAGATAGATCGATTTAGTACTAAAGTGTCCATTCATATAAATATTTTTTAGATTTTTGATTAATGTCTGATATAAGAATTATATCAGTTGTTATCATCTAAATTTATAAGTCATCATCTTTAATTTACTTAGCATGGACAGTCGTGAGAAAAAAACTAAATGAAATATGTTCTGGAGCTATTTTTACTTATAACTAACGAAAGTACAACATGAATGATTACATCAGAAATGAATCAAAATAATTTATTAAATGGATATTTTCGATTTTTTATAGAAATAAAATAAATTGGTAATATTCATCCCCGAAAACCAAATCTGCATAGAGCTCCAACATCTACGATCTAATTGATTTAATGTTACATGTTTAAGTTTGTTTTTGGAAAAACAATTTGATTCAATTTTATATTTTTTTACTTTTTCGATTATCAACGTAATTTTTAACTTTTACCACAAAATACTACCAAATAATATCCCTTTTCCTCCTTATTACCAATGAAAAAACTTTAGGATATATCAAATTGAGCTAATCCTTTTATTTAAAACTCTAAAAACAAGGTAAGATTAGGATTTTTCATCTTACTAAATCTATGGCAAAAAACTTTTATTTATTTGAAACCCTCTCAAACTTCTTATTTAGTCAAAACCACGTGAAAAATCATCACTTTAAATTGCAAAAGAATGCATATTTATTTGAAAAGAAATATTTGATGCCTCTCCAACTTCTTACATGTTTTTTTTGGAAAACTTAAGTTATGTATCCAATAAAAATTAAATGAATGCTTTTTGATAAGAATAATTCCGAAATGTTTTTGTTTATTTAAAGAATTAGGTTGAATGCAGCCATGTTGTGAATGGAATCAAAAAATCCATCATTTAGGAGTGCCAACGTTGAAAAGGGCCTGTGACATTAATTAATATGTGCCAGCCAAGATCAAAACATTACATGGAAATTACAAGAAAGATTTTAAAAAGACATCACACATTATTTTAATGTAATAAATGAAGCGTTCTTTTACATAAGTGTATTTTTCATGAGAAGTAAATGTGAACTAAATGTTCATTTCTGTATTTTTACTCGGTGTCCTGTATATAACTTTATGTATTTTAGTTCTATAAATACTGTATAAAATTTTTGCAGATTACCGAACAAAATATTTTTAATCGGAGTTTTTTTCATCAACTAAAATTATAATATATATTTTTGATAGTTTTAAGCTAATTTATTTTGGTCAGATTATTTATTAAAAGCCGCATATAGTGTTATGAAATAATGACACAGCAAAATCAAAAAGTAATCATTGATCCATATTAATGTGTCTGTACTTCCAAAGCTGAAGATGAAGGCTTTATAAATCCAGTTGTATGAAAAAATAACTTTTATTTTAATAAGGTTTTATTTTTAAAACAAAACAAAGAAGAAATTTCTTCAAATTTAGTATATTAATGCTTTCATTTTTCATCTTGGAGGTGTAACAATATTCTTTAGATCAGTGTGAAAGAGACGATTCATAGAGAATATATAGAGAGCCGAGTGGTAGCGTTGAATATTGGGGTATGTGATAGTTTCCATTGTTGGGGGAAAACAGTGACAGAAAGAACTAAAGAAAGATTGTGACTTCATTTTTAAAATATATATTTATTTCTTTGAAATAGAGAGTGCGATGATATCATATCACTCTCCATATTTCATGATTAAAAATATGAGTTTTCATTCTCTCATTAGTTCTTTCAGTCGTATACCTATGTATATATATATATATAATATTATATATATAATATATGTATATATATATATTAGGTTATTTCATAAATAATGAGGTAGTTAGCTATCTCGAAAAGTTCACACGGTATCTCAAAAATTTCAACGGGAGCGTTCTTATCGCATATTTTGGCATGGGAACAGACTGTATGGCGCCACTCAGGCTAGTATATAAGGTGAGTAATCGCGTCATTTCTATCATTCATTCCACTCGCCGCTGAAAATGGAGACACCCGACTTTCGCTCCTACTTCTTGATCCGGATCAAGCTCGCCAGGACAGTCAACGAGATCCACGGGGACCTGCTCTTTACCTTCCCAGACTCCTGCCCTGGCCTCTCCACCCTCCAAAGATGGCACACTGAGTTCGATAAGGGTGTTTTTGCCCTGGAGAAGAAGACCCGTCCTGACGTCCCTGGGAGAGAGGACAGAGGAGAATGTGGCCCATGTGAAGCGACTGGTCGAGGATAACCCCCGGATGACCACTCGACAAGTTGCTGCAGAGGTGTCCCTACCAACTACAACTGTTTTCAGGCTTCTGACGGAGGATATGGGGCTCCAAACCTCCTCAGCGTGCTCGTCCCTCACTAGCTCTATGAAGCCAACAAGATGCAGCGAGTGAAGTGCTGTCAGGACCCCCTGAAGCTGTTCCAGGACCACGAGGAGGACTTTCTGGGGTCTCATGTATAAGTCCAGGACGAGTCCTGGTTCTACTGGGATTCGGCGGAGCCCACGGGGCCCGGTTCTCGACCCCCGTGTGAAACAGACAGTGAGGAAGACGATGATTCTGATGGGGTTCACCTGCAAGCCGAGGCGGGTATCGATCACTGCACTACCTGCCGGGACCACAGCCGACCGGAACACCATGATAGAGTACCTGAGGACGACTGGGAAGCGCTTCTCAGCCTGAAAAAGGACAAGATTCGGCTGAAAGATTGTCTCCTCATGTGGGACAATGCACGTCCCCACACTGCCACCGATACCAGGGAGTTCCTTACCCGGAGGGACGTGGAACCGGTGAAACAGTCACCCTACTCACCCGACCTGAACCTGTGTGACAGGTTCATGTTCCGGAAGTTGAAGCACCTGCTCCGGGAGGACGAGTTTGGGGGCCACGAGGAGGCTACACTCGCCGTTCAGCGGTCGATGAGGAGGGTCAGTGAAGACGAGCTCTACGACCAACTCAGGAAGCTCCGGGGACACTGCCACGACGCCATTGCAGTCGGAGGGGATTATGTGTACTGATTGAGAAGTTTTTTGTTGATCTGATGAAAATTTGAATTTTTAAGTGGTCGACCTCATTACTTATGGAACAACCATTTT
The DNA here is from genome assembly GCA_013387185.1 of Caligus rogercresseyi. Classification (NCBI taxonomy): domain Eukaryota; kingdom Metazoa; phylum Arthropoda; class Copepoda; order Siphonostomatoida; family Caligidae; genus Caligus; species Caligus rogercresseyi. Next base: position 20,800,498 of record CP045892.1, read on the forward strand.
TGTTCGTTCTTTGAGAATGACGAAGGAACGAAAATATATTAAAGTCCCGGTGGTTCCTGCGAAAAAAAGTGTCCCGGTCGTTTCCTGACAATTTGCAATTTAAAAATTACATTGCTGATGGAACACACTGTATATATATATATATATATTGTATAACTGAATAATTGCCACACAAGGATATATTTAGGGAGTGGCAGCAGTGTTTTTGCAATGCCTCTTGGGCCTATAACATATTTTAAATTTTTGCTACATAGCAATCAATATAGGAAGCGAATCCTTAAGTGGAAGATTCCATATTTACTATGTAAATTCATTTACATATGAAAATCAATGTATAAGCATTGATCTAAGAAAGTGTTGTTTGTACAATACACACTATATTGAAGAAAAGGAGAATATTCTGAAAAATGCAATTGATACTTGAGGGAAGTATTAATTGGTTACTCATTGTCTCTTTTTACGTCTTATGGTTAGGGTGACGATCCATTTATTGTCAGATATGATCAGCGTTGAAAGTAAGCCGGTGCGAGGCGGTGCTGCGTTCCTGTAAAAGATTTTGGGGCGGTGCGGCGCACCGGTAAGGGTCTATTATGCTGAATTATAATAAGAATAATAAAAAACACCAAAAAAATACAAAAAATGCAGTAACGCTCGCCTTTTAAGAAGAAAACATATCTAGGCTACCACAATATGTCATTTTTGACCAGCTCCGATGAAGATACCAGCTTGGCTTGCTTAAAATAGTCAAAGGATCTCTGGTGTGCGCCACCTTCCAATTGCATCGACTGACGCTTTCAAATCCACCCCTTTTCAGACCCCCCCCCCCCCCAAAAATAATATATATATATATTTGGAAATAATGGTACTAAATTTAATATTGGGAAAGCCATCCAGTAGCCTATGGTAATCAGTTTTCAAAACGTCTGCAAATATCCCATATATTTTGGTCTTTCTGTTGGTGCCTTTCTGGAGCTTGCGCTCCGTTTGTTTCCATCTCCTAACCACGCTTGCTCCGCAGTTAGTTCTAGTGAATGAAGTCATCTCGACTCTCGTCTTTAAAACTGTGTCAGCGAAATGTTATATCGGCTTTTCAAAAACTGCATGTTTTTGTGATTGGGTGGCATACTGAGACATGTCTTCAACTCAGACAAATAATAAATTACTCTTCTTCAAATAGGCTGTTCACACTGTTTGTAACGGAGCACAGCTGAGCCTATGTCCGCTTTAGTGGGCTACAGGACCGCAAGCTTATGATTTAAATGTGAGCATGCTTTGTAAAATAAGCACGCGTTTTCCCTAAAAAGTATTCATATGAGCCCTCTCACTCCCTGTAATATTTACACTATCACGTGTTAAAATATTTACAGTGTATTAACTAGACAGCCAATGTATTATGATGTTTTCAGAAACTGATTCAGGAAGTGCGTGCTGTGAAGAAAAGCATTGTGATACCGATAGATAAAAGAATGCAGAAAAGAATAACCGAGCTATTTAAAAGAAATGAAAATGAAAATCAGGAAAAAGTCAGAAAAACAGATAGCTCGCTGCATGCAGTCCCTTGCGCGAAGGCAGTGAATGAGAGTAACGTTGCAGGTGCAAGACCGTCAACAAGTGATGCTGGGCCTGCTGCAAGTACCGCTTACCCCCCTGTTTGGTCAAAGGAGCAATTTGAACAGTTCAGAACAAAAAATGAATGGTTGTATGCCCAACATGGTATGCTTGGCTGCATCTCATGCCGTGATGTTAAGGGCCTTGGTGTCAGCGCATCTCGAGGTGTTAATATCGTAAGCAATTGGGCAGAGGGGAATATCGCCCCATGTGGCCAGTCAAGGACCGTGCAGCTGTCATCTCTCCGCAAAAAAAAATCATGAGCACAGAGAATCTGCAGCCCACAATGAATCTGTTAAGATTCTTAAAACTGCACAGAAAGAGATCCTTTTAAACATGAATGCCACCAGCCAGGAGTCTGCGTTTGAGGCCACTGCCAAATTGTTCAGGACTGCTTATTTTGTTGCCAAACGTGACAAGCCTTTTACAGATTTAGAGAAATTAATTGATCTTCAAGAAGCAAATTCACTCAATTTAGGTCGCATTCTGCACAGCAAGACAGTCTATGTTGACATACTTGACCATGTCTCAACTCAAATGAAACATAAAATTTTGAGAAGGAAAATAAAAGTAAAATTACTGTGTTGGCTGATGAGTCAACCAGTGTGGGGCACAAATCGACACTGATTGTATTTTTAAAGGCCAGCATTGACGGCGAGATGGAGCCCATAGCTTTTCCCTTAGGTTTGATTGAGCTGGACAATTTGTCTGCTGCTCACATCAAAGGCACTGTCTCCTCAACAATGGATTCACAATGGAGCTCCTGCAGGAGATACTTATTGGATTTTGCAGTGATGGGGCCAATGTGATGCTGGGAGTGAAGTCAGGCGTTGGGAAGCTGCTCCAAGGTGACTTCCCAAATATAATTCTATGGCACTGCCTGAATCATAGGCTGGAGCTGGCGGTGGCTCAGGCATTGGAAGCCACTGGAGGGACAAAGGACTTCCAGGCGTTCCTTGATGCCCTGTATACATTATACAGTCAGTCCCCAAAAAGCATGCGGGAGCTGAGTGAGTGCGCCCACAATCTCCAAATCACATTGGAAGAATTGGAAGAGTTTTCAATGTCCGATGGGTGGCTTCCTCATGGCGAGCTGTTAATGCAGTCTGGCATTCCTATGGAGCACTGGCACAGCACTCCCGAGATGCAACAGAAGACTGCACAAAGATGGCAGAGAGAGAGCCAAATTCCAAGGCTTGCTCTCTAAGTTGAGCTCCATCAACTTTCTGAAAAATCTTGCTCTGATGGCTGATATTCTGATAGAACTGAAGAACCTCTCTGAGATTCTTCAGAACAGGAGGATCACTCTCCCAAAGGCTCATGACATCATGCTAACATACATCAAGAGGATAGAAAGCCTTTTCACATACCCAGGACAACATACAGTTGAGGCAAGTCTGGCCGAGAAAGACATGAATTTCAAGGAAGAAGATTTAAAAGTCGGCAGGTCCCCCATCATTGATGCATCACAGTTCATCTAAGCAGTGCCAGATAGATTGAATGAGAGGCTCTTCACAACCACAGCCAACAGAGCACAGGCCAGTGATGCTGCTCAAAGAAAAGAAATTTACACCACACTGATGGACCAAATGACACAGAGAAATGGGATCATGCCAATCCCAGACATGGAGAGGGTGAGGTGAGGGCTTTGTGTCATACTCTACATGTAAATGAGAAAACAACACACCTTGGATTTGTTGAATATAAGGCAAGTGGAGGGAGAAGCATTCCAAGCAACATGAAAAAGTTGTGCATAGCAGTAGACACCCTCTCAGCAAGTAATACAGACTGTGAGAGACAACCAAAAATGCTGCAAACCTTCTCTTCATCAGTACAGTTGGCCCCCCCCCCCCCCAACCAACCAGTGGAATCCTTTGCCATATGTAAAGACTTGACTTGCCAAAGGGAGAAGAGCAGCACATTCCACATCTGGCATGGCTCGCCAGCACCCTGAAGAGGACAACTACTTCAGCCCCGTTTGGAATTTGTTTTAAATATTTTGTTTGAATGGAGGGAATCCACCATTTAGCAGGTGGCATGGCTCACCAGCAACCTGAAGATGACAACTAGGCCTACTTGGATTATATATATATTTTTTTTTTTGTTTCTACCATTTTGTATTTTTCAGTCAAGTTACTAATCTGGAATGTGCTTTAAATATGTTTGGATTTAGGGAATCCTCCATTTAGAATTATTCATGTGGTTACTTAGATTTTTTTAAAATTATTTTAGTTTTTCCATCATTTTGCATTTTTCAGTCCAGTTCCAAATGTACTGAATATAAAGTATTCATAGTAAATATTTATAAACTGAAATATTTTGTAATGTCATTTCTCCACATAGAACACTTAGGTAGGCCCACAAGAATGTGAAGTAGTTAAGAATATTAAAAAGTCATGAAATTGTTGTGAATCGCCTCTGAACCCCCCCCCCCCCCCCGGGTAAAAAGGAGTTAAAAAATAATACAGTGAGTGACACACCGGACATTGTAGCACCGGTAAGAAATGAATGAAAACTACTTTCACCCTGGATATGATTAAATCAACAATTCTCCCCCTGGGCTTAATCCCTCCCTTTATTAAATTAGTATTAATTCATGTCCATAAAAGGATTAGTAAATGGCATAGATCATTGGCAAGACTGAATAAGTGATTTTCAGGCTTATTTTCCTACTCTGAATTGATGTTCTTATATCTACAGCCAAAGTTGAGATTATATCATATTCGTAATGGCAACTGTATAATTTAATTACTGACTCTTCTTGTCTTTCGACTAATATCTTTCTATATTAAAAAGTTGAATGAAAGATGTATACAAGGAAAATGAGAAAACTACTTCTTCTTTTCAACCATTTTTATTAGAAAATGAAAGACAGCCTTAGTGAATAACAAAGAGTAAACATGTTCTTTAAATTGAAATAGTTTCAATGAAATGTGTTCCTTAACTGTAATATTAGTTTAACGGATCTGCAAATTTGTAATGAGATTTTTAAACATATATATATATATGTTTTCCAAGAAACATTACTCAACCTTAATAAATTATATATCAATAATGTTTTTTAAAAATAAGAAGAGGGTGTTTTTTAAATAAAAATTGAATTTGTTCATTTATGTATTTTCGCAACTGCCCTGAATAGTTTTACTCTGTTTCTGTATATAATTTTAGTGTATTTTATTTACACTGAATAAAATTTTGCAGTCAACCGAATAAAATGTTTTAACCGAAAAAAAATTGAATTTCGTCTAAACATAAAGAATTCAAACATAATTTAAAATTGAATAGGGATTTCAGTAGAGACGATCACATATTATGTTAATATCGACATATATTTTTCCATGGCAAAGGTATTTATTCTATTCATATATACAATAATATAAAATAAAAATAGATATAAAAATGGGAAAGATTTGGGTTGGTATCATAAATAAAAATATAGTTTAAATTTAATATACCTCGTAAGATCTACATTTTATTGATATTTAAATCTTAAAACGTAGTAAAAGAAGAAAACAATACACATTTTTTATTGTTATTCCTTTCTAAATTTATCATATTTCTTAATAATCACTATAAGTCGGAATTTTTATATCAAAGCTGTGCACCGAGCTGCTGCAAATATTAGGATTGCTCGCATCTTGCTGTTTCGATCAGATCCTCTCAGTATAGCTTCAGGGATATATATATATATATATATATATATATACTTAGCTTGTTTTTGCCAATATGGTTCGACAGAATTGCATCCGACTGGATATAAATGAGCATTATAGCGTTAAAATTTGTCAATGGACAGTATTTCTTCGTCTAAGATGACAATGTGTGAGTCTTTTAGTGTGAATGCAAATGGCCTTGATATACAATTTAATTGGGCCTGAATTGGAAGATAAGGACTTGGACCATATATGCCTTCAAAAAGACGGTGTCAATTCTCACAAAAAATGTTGTAATCGAATTATTGAATAGCTAGTTTGTTGAACGTGTTATCTTCGGAAATTAAGAAGTCAACTGACCGCCTCTAGGTAGGCTATTGTCTTCGGGTTCACATGAAAGCTCTGATCTACAAACAGTAATCCATCGGTGTTAGAAGAGCTTAGAACAAATACTCAAAATTGCCACAGTTTCAGCCAATTTATACGGAGAAGTAGTCACATATTTGATTCAACAAATGGATTTCGGAAAACGTACACTTGGTGGTCATTCATATATCAACTTGAATGCATTTTTACGGCATTATTATTAGCATTATTATTATTGTGATTTTTATGAGTTTTTAAATTTAATTAGTGTAAATCATATGTTCAAATAAAGTTAATTTAAATTCTAAGCCATGATGAAATAATTTAAATAATTTTGGGGAAAATATTTTTTTGGTTATTAAAAAAAATAGAAAAAAAATATAAACATAACATAAATCCATATTCTAGATAGTTATGTATATTTAAAAATCATCATAGAACGTTATAAAGCAAAATTTCTGCCTGAAAATATAACCTTGATACAAATGCAACAGTTTATTTACTCTGTAAGAAGAATAACTGAAAAATTAATTAACAATATTATGTTTTGTTTTATTCTTCTAATATATTTTTTGTTAATTCAATTTAACAGATGTTAAGTTACTTTTCAAAAACTATATATTTATTTTTAATACCTGTAGACAAGCTATATGCCTGTTTTCGTTAGTTAAAGTTACCTTTCGAATCTTATTACCTATCCTTGATTAACTAAGATACTTAATTTTTTTATCCTCAAACATTTGTATTTATAACTAATTAACTAGGACATACATTTGATATTCAAAAATACAATAGAAGTAATATGATGTATGGATGAAACATAAGACAGGTAAATATAAAAATGGATTTAGGGGTACTTGAACGACAAGGTAATAATAATAAGAATAGTAGAGACGTCGTTAAGGATCGTCAAGCTTCTTTTCTCCAAGCAAGCAATCCCTGCGGGAAGAGGAAACCTATTACCTCTAGCGGCATAAAGGATCCCCTGGACTGCCGATATGATGTGTTTAATTAGGAAGCCAAATGTAGAGATCAACCATCTCTCTATGTCTTTATATTTCTATGACATACTCTCTTTTGTTTAATATTACCTCACATGCTTTATTATTATTATTGTTCTTGGTGTGTGTCAACCATAGAGATGTAGAGATATAGAGAGTTTATTCCCTTCAATAGCAGAGAAACATCGTTCAGCTGTCGCATGTGCCCAATATAAACAAAGTAATTTGTACTACGTCATCGTAAACTGATCGAAAGATAGAAATGTTTGTTTATAATGGCCACAAAAACGTATTCCTCTGAAGAATCCAAGAAGCCCTCTATTTCTTGTCAACTACCCAATAAAATATAGCGAATTCTATTTATAATGTTCCTTGCCTAATAAATAGATTATGAATTATAAGATCACGTGCATTAATATTTCGGAACGTAACATGAAATAAATAAGTTTCTCATCAAGTTCACTATCTCGTTTAAAAAATTTACGTCGCGTTCTGAAAACTTCAACATGATGTTTTTTTAATAATTGATAATCGTTCTTTAAAGTATTTTTATTGTTTGATTATGTTAAGTCATTTTTATAATTGCTGTCGTTCTTCTCTGAAGTAATAATTTTGGACTAAAATGTCTATTTATGCTTTGTTTTTAACGTATTTACTTTGGAATTTTTTTAAACTGAAATAAAAAATAGTAATAAAAAGGGTGTGAAAAGAAAAATATTAACAAAATCATATTTCAAAAAGACTTTTTGTACGTACGTGTTTTCTTGTACGTACTTTTGATTTCAATCCACATTAGCCATTGAACACGGTGATAAAAAACAATCAATTTAATCCTTTATTAAGATGCAATTCTACCTCGCTGTTACAATCTACAAAGGTTGTCATTGTATTAATGCTGCATTAATACCCAAGTATAAAGGATATATCCCTTCGCTCTAAAAAATGATAATGGTTTCAACCTTTAATTGCCCTGCACTAAGAATAATGCATTTGACATTTTTCTATTCAACATTACCTCAAATGAGTAAGATTAAAAAAGACGGGGCTTTTCATACAACTTAATTAGACGAAAGAAAAAGAACATTATGAAGGAGCAGTTAGCATATAATATAATAAACGCTCACTCGTGTTTGATAAAGTGTGAAGATGATTTCAGATTGTCATAATTAAAAACACTCGCATATTTGGGCGCCTACGGCACCCATATGTTTGCCCTTCGGGTATGGGTAGGTTTGGAGCTAGTTTATGAGTGAAACAGACCTTAAAGAATATAAGAGAGGAGAGAGAAAATATTTTCTGTTTTGTACAAACATTCCTCATAAAAAGTTTGACTTTGTACAAAGAATATGTTTAAAGTCACATGAGATACATTTTTCTTTTTCTTTTTTCCTCTCTATACCTTGAAAAGTAGGTAGTAAAATCAGAAAAGGAAATTTTTCTGGTTCATTTCTGGTCCCATCACTTTGCAATAGTTTTATTAGGTCCGTCTGGACCCAAAGATTCCATATGTACCTTCAAAGTTCAAATCTGACAATAAATGTGGAAGGAGATAGCGTGCGGACATACAGACGGACAGAGATCGGTGAATTATTATATACATAGATGTCTATTCTTATAGGCTTCGATCCATGTGATTTCAGGGATCTTTTAATACCACCCATTATTAATTTTATCTTCTATGGGTTCTTGATTTAAAATTATAACATGTAGCAATACATCTATAAATAGATCCAAAAATTAAAGGGTTTACCTCTGAATAGTAATGGAATTTTAAAAAACTAATCAAATTTAGCTAAATAATGTCAATAGAGGAGTTATTAATCCAACTGGTATGAAAAATGAGGGTTTTGGAGTTTGGTTAGGGGGAACCAGGCATCTAGTGGATCTATATGCTGACGACGTAACCCTTACAGTGGAGGCAAACTCGAGTTACAACTCATAAAGAGAGTAGAAGCTCGTTAAATATGTTTGAAAAAATTAAAAGAGGTCTGGATTGGAATTGAATCTCGCAAAAACATCCATCCTTCGATTGTATGCTGGAATCCTTCGGAAGGAGAAGCTTAGGTTTTTGTTCGGTAAAAAGAAAAGTTTCAATATTAGAGATTGATTGGCTTCTTTAAGGGATTCACCCAAAGGTCGTCCTAGTTGTGGTTTATAAAGCAACGACATCTCCTCTTATAGCGGAAAAAGCTATTCAAGAGGAAAAATAGATATCAATTATCTTTCACAAGAGGTATGTATATGCCATAACGAGACCTAGGCGGAGGATTAACCAAATTGTCAAACATCATTCTCCACATAAAATTATTTATTAATATCACCAAATTCCCACGAAGAGATTAAAGGAACTCTGTAACATGTACTGCATTATATCATAGACTTATGTTGTGAACTAACCTAACAAACAACTCCATCAGGACATTCTCAGAAGTATGGGCTTCAGCTCATAGAATTATTTGAAGTTATTGTCCTCAATATCAAAGTGATTTGACGGCAGACGTTATCCATCAAAATGTCCACAAACCAACCTTCTATAAAAATCTGAATAGTCCGGCTTCTTTGGAAGAAAGTGCTATTGTCAATAATGCGTTATATGTTCATTGGTCCTAGCATATTCATCCTTCCAATGAAAACATATTTAAACATCCTATCATTACAGCAGCAAATATGCACTTGACTCCTTGTCCATGGCATTTAAAAAATTGCATTCCGAGTTTTCGTGAGGAAGTGCATCGTATTACAGATGTTTTCGTTAAGCTCTTAAACTACTGGGCAACTGAATTCTAAGAATTGAACGTTCTTTGATTGGAATTCATGACGGGAGAAATTTCACGATCCAGCTGCAAGTGGCCTCTAATTGCAAGGTATTTATTTCACATTGTAAAGACTGTGGCAAATTATATAATAACACAAAACGTGTCCAATTTTATCTATACTACAAAAATAATTAAAATTAAATAAAAGGATAAGGCCAATGAAGGCAAAATAAAAGCTGTGTTTTTCTTTGGACTTTCCAAACGGAAAAATAATCGCTCTAACATGTATAAGGCAATTTTACGGATTTAAATGCAAAAACAAGAATAGCGAACAAACTAGCTTCGACTGAGCTTTAAGTCCCCGGGATCTCCGTGGAATTATCCTGGCTGCCGCCGCTAGATATGGGGCACTCACCCTCAAAATCCCTTCCGTAACCGACAACTCGTGGAGTCTCGCCTCGAGGGAAATCATATATTTCCCAAAAAAGTCTCTAAGCCATTTTCATATGATTAAGAAATTTAAAAAAATATTAGCTATAAAATTTATAGTCTGTTTTAGACTTTTAATTCAACGCTATGTTTCATTATTATAATGCGAATTTTAGTTTGTTATTTACCTAAATCTGTTATACCATAGTGATATTATTGTTTTTGTTTGTCTAGTTTGTTCTAGTTCTTTTGTTATTTTAATAATTTAAGACCAAAATGTCTTTTTATGTATTTTATATACAACATATGGACTTTTATATAAGAACTGAGATACGAGAAAAAATAATAGAAGCTTATTTTGTTTCATCAATTAATACGATATATAAATCGACGCTAGAGCTATTAAGATAGAAAATTGTATTTAAATTATTTTTCATTTATACTTTACAATATCAAACCTACAATTTTTTTGAAAAAGTTATGCTTATTGTTGGGCTTGTGAGAAATATCATAATATTACTTCTAATAATGTGGCGTCTAAGTCCATGTTTTTGTTGTTGGGGGTATAGCGGGGTCTAAATGTGATGAAATCATCCTAGCAAACTCAAAAGTTCATGTTTATATAACGTAAATAAATACCAATACGCAGCAAAGACAGATTTTTTAAAAATGGTTAAGATGTTTATTTATTAGCTAAAATCCATACAGTGTAAAAATATAGAATACACTAGAAGTATGAGATAAAAAAACACAATCTTAAGACAGTTAAAAACAAAACATAAATGAACATTATATTTCAAAATTTGTGTCTAAAGATAAAACCATAATATAAAATGACTTATTAAAATATTTTCTTATTCAATATAAAACGTTGATGTCGTCTTATTGTCGATTTCATGAGTTTGAGGTATTCGAGAAAATTGAAGGAAAGACAGATTTTAATTCAATTGTAAAAGTTTCATGGGACACCTTTTGCCTCCCTTTGTATGGTACCTTTTTCTATTTTATATATTAAATACCTTGCCCTTGTTTGACTAATTTGTGTATTACATTTGGCAGAAATTTACGTGCACAACAATGGAAAAAATGTATGATATTTCCGTAATGCCCATTTATAAGTTGGGGTGAGATGACTTGTAACTTTTTTTGTACATGAGCCTACATATTGTATATATGTGTTGTATGTGTGATGTATGCCTAAAATTATCCAGTCTCTATTATTATTATAATTGAAATCATGTGTCAGGGAAACAAATTATGATTATTATTATTTCCATAAAGCCCTGAGTCATTCCTACAAACTTCCATTCCACAGACGCTCTGAATTTGTTTACTCATAAGCCCAGGGAAGTAATTTAGTTCATTATTTTAAGTGATGGATTATAGCTACAATGAAATATGAGCATTGACAAAGAATCGTTTAAATATGCTTGGTACTCTACCATTGTTGCACATGCATTTCAAAATAAATTGTGGAAAAATGGTGTAGAATTATGACCGAAATGTAAAGTTGAGAAAAAAGGTAAAGGCTAATAAGAATAAAAAGGATCTAATTTAATATTATTTCCGTATCTAAGAGCCTTTGTTAATTTTAAAGCTGACCATGCGCCTTATATATGGATGAATATTGAGATCTTGTAATGACGGTAAGTAGCTGTCTACTCCATTATTTCCCTTCGTAGAAGAAGTAGTGCGTAATTTAGAAGTTGTCAAACAACTGGCTTGTAATCTATTAGTAAAGTTGGACTGACTTATCTGACTGTTTTGTTGACATTCCTTTAGGTCAGCACCATCTACTGGATGTATAACGCTACCTCTATGTCTACTGTAGCGCCTTATAATGTGGTGCACCTGATATATGGAAAACTTTTTAAAATATGTCATTCATTGAAGATGCGTCTTATAGTACAGAAAATAGAGTAATACTATCCAATATGATGGATCCAATATAAAAAATATTTATGGCTCCTTTAGAAACCACGAGTCAATATCCAGCAAATCTCTTATTCGTGAGTCTTGTTTTTGTTAGCAGAGCTATGAGACACTTTTTGGATGAATGTGATTTCTTTAAACCTAAAATAATAATGGCTCATGCTTGCATTAACTAACATCTTCCATAGCTGACGCAGATCCCACCTATTCTTAAAAAATCGTAACATGGGTTACTTATTTGGCCTCTTCTCACGTTAGAAAAAGTACACCATATTGTTAAAGTGGCTTCGTGTGCTAAGTTCGTTAATTCGATCAAAGACTCCATCTCAACTCGTAGTACTCCAGGATCTTACCAGCATATAAACAAGTTAATTGATTATATAAACAATGGTTAATTACATTGCTAATAATTGTGATTTTCTTACCAGCTTACTTAAAAAGATAAAGGATTATCATTTAAATATCGTAAATGAAGTCTCCGAAATTGACCTATATATATTCTAAGTTTTTACTCAAATTAAATACCTACAATATATAGATATTAATAACACTAACAAATTACTTTATGAATTGTATAAAGAAATACATTTTTGGCATTAATTATAGTAGAATATTTAAAAAAATATTTTATTCGCTCATCTTATGATACAAAAGAACGACAGAGAGTTATCAAATCTAAATATGATACATCACTTATACAACGTCCATGAATAGGCTATATATACTAATAATACATCACAATCCTTTGAACATCCCCATCCTCAATTCCCCAACGTATCATCCATTCAGCCCCTCCAAAAGACAAGACTTGGTCAAGTGAATGAATAAACAAAGCAATCAACATATAAGTGCATGTCCCAGCCCTGTATCGTTCCATGGCCAGGGAACCTATAAGTACTTATAAGAAAATAATCCATTATTTTTCCTTGTTACAAACGAGGTGAAATTATATATATATATATACCATTGAAATAAATAATGGTTTTAATTAAGTTAGTCCTTGTTGAAACAATTTAAACATTTCAAAGTAATGGCATTATCCTCTATTGACATAAGTGGGGTGCCTAAGAGCATCAGATAACTAATTAAACAACATCTTTATGTATCACTCTATCTACAATATATAAGATATTAATAACAAAATAAACACTAACAAATTACTTTATAAAGTAGTCTATTTAATACATTTATTTGCAATATATGCTTACATATAAATTATGAAAAAGTGTTTGTGTCTCTGAACATGTGAATTGCATCTTTTTTATTTACAAATAAAGTTTTTTTTAAATAAGTTGAGCTTAAAAATATATTTTGTTATACCAGGTAAAAAACACATCATAATGAATTTAAATAATGCTCTTTTTTGACGAATAAATATATCATTATCGTTAAGATAGTCTTTTCGAGTAAAAATCCATAGAATAAACATTTTAGTTTATTAATTTTAAGACAGACGAGGCAAAGAGAAAATAAATTTATATAAAATAGGTTTCAATATTAAAACATATCAACAATATCATATCAATATTTAAAAAAAACAAGTAACAACAATGGAGGCTGACAATTAAAAAATCACAAACAACAATAATTGTATTATAGCTTAATTCAATTCCTCCTTAAGATCTGCAATATTTTATGACCTATTTGCAGCATTTCAATTTTACACCTTAAAAATCTCATAACAAGACTTGAATAATTTGCAATGTCATTCTGTACTTTGCATGCATAAGACTTCAGGACTCAACTTTGTTTTTATTCTATATTTTTCTATAATGTGAGCTGTCTCATTTCTTTAAGCAAAATAGAATACTCTGCACCAAAAATGTTTTCCGTCTATAAAAACATAGAAAAATTTATCTTAAACGCTAATACAATAATTTATGTATAACTGATTTTCTCAAACTAAATGCATCTTTTTTGAATTTCATTTATAAATAATATTAATTTTTTAAATAGACTGCTTGAAAAATCAAAATTAACCATCTAATTATTATATTTTCATTTTCTATTGATTGATAATTAATAAGATTTTTTTAAATATAATTTATTTTTTTCATTCTTCTAGGGTATCTTACATTCCGTACGTTGCAAACGTACATTATATCAATTTTGTACTCTCAAACACATAATAAAGCAATAAAGGAATACGCCCATAAAGCAAGAAATTAAGAGTAATAATAAAAATAAAAGGGAACTTAAAAGATCTGGTTGATAAAATAGTGGCAGCTTGATCTTCTCAATCCCATAGAGATATAAAGATATATAGAGATGATTGGATCCTTCAGAGAAATACGTCATTGTGACCGTAAAAACTTTTAAAAAGATATACAGTAAACCCTCGATATAACGAACTATATGGGGGGGGGGGCAGGGTCGTTATATCCGAAAGCTCGTAAATCTGAAGTTCGTTAAAGGAGTGTAAGGTATATCCTGCAGGAGTGACGAAGGAGGTTCGTTGTATTCGAAGTTCGTTATACAGAGGGGCGTTATATCGAGGGCTTACTGTAGAGAGTTATTCTCTTCATCATTCATAGATTCTATCTCTAAGATCACTTACGATGACGTCGTATAAATTACTTTGTTTATTTTGCACACACAGAAACATTAGAACGCTGTTTCTCTGCCATTGAAGGGAATCAGCTCTCTATTTCTTTATATCTCTATGCTCAATCCACACGAAGGGAAAATAGTTTGTTTACATTTGTACTCCCCAATGTTGTCGTTTGACGCACTGGAGACCGAACGAAGAGTTTCTATATGTCTTCTGGACGAGGCGATGGAGACCCGCAGGGAGTCCAGTTCCGTCCGTTCTTGATGCATAGAGGACCCTTTGAACCGTGGATACTAGATGTTCTATCTCATAGGCTTCCTGATAGGTAGGCGAGGTCGAAACAAGCCAGTCCGGAGGGGTTAGAATCACCTCATATGCCCCCAATATTACTCCTTCCACCAAGGATAATTAATAAGACAAAATTACACACACACATAAATGTATATAAATATTAAAGGAGCTTTGAAAAACTATTATCAAAGAAAAATATAAAGAAAGTTAGGAGGAAATTGAATTGATTATTTCTTCATTTTAAATCAACCGGCTTTCTTTTATGTTAAGATAAAATGTATATCTTACACAATGTCAAATTACAGTTTTATAAAACTTACACATTATTTTTCCCCAAGACATAATTATATTATCAAATCTTCTTAAAATATATTGGACCTGAGTTTAAACCTAACATGCACTTTTACAGACACAATATATTTTTTAGTACATTGGAAATAAATAATACATATGTATTATTTCAAATGTATATATATATAAATTTTATATGCAGTTACACATTCAAAAAAATGACTCTAACAAACATTAATGTTTTTGTTTCACTTTTCTCAGAGTTAGCTTTGCAAATAGGTACGTATATTTCAGTTTTAATGGAAGAGGTTTGAATATTTTTATATACATTTATTTTGCTTTTCTATTTAGTATAAAGGCTTATGAATACTAATGGTATCAATCTTGTTAGTGAAAGAATCCTCCAGTTTCAATAAGACCTTTTCACTAAACAGTTTGCATATGCGGTTCCAAAAACAATGCATTCGGTCTTTACGAAACCAACCAATATCACGAAATGTTAATGAACTAAGGGAATAGACAAATATTTTTTTTTGTTCATAGTGTACTTTAGAAAACTCTTACATTTTGTGGATTGTTGATTTTGAGTTTCTTCGCGCCTATTGCATCCGTGCAAATATAAATATGCATTATAGTGTGTAAATTAAAACTTCAGACCTAGGAATATCTTTGCAATTAAGTTAACCAAAATTGACGTTTACCCCTCGGGAGTAGAACTTACGACATTAAGAATTGAACACGTTTTTACGCACTGAGCTAATACACTCCCATAAGATTTATTTGTATATTAATATTGGATATACTTGAAAGCTTAAAGATATAATTTATGAAAAAGCGATATTTACATACATCCGTTGGATTTATTAGATTTACTAATCTTATCATTACTTATTTTTTTAATAAGAACATCCGACAGAAACTGTAACACTTTAGGCCTAGGTTATATTATCTTAATTCTACTGATTAGACTATAATTATATTTTTATGCAAGTGCAATTAACATGTTCACAAACAAAATCCTGATGTTCATTTGTAAATAATATGGCAGATAATTAAATTTAGTAACTAACTTTGGATAGAGAGATATTGAAGGAAAAATATAAGTTGTTTACTAATTTATGGATGCCCTAAGGCAAACTACTCATGTCAACAGAGTATGGTGGTATTACTTTGAAATGTTCAAATTGCTACAACAAGGATTTACTCAATGGAAATTATATATAGGTATATATATATATATATATCAGGAAGCGACCGGACACTTTTTTTTGGCGGGACCCGAGCCAGATCGAGACTTAAATTTTTCAAGTCGGACCGTACCGGGCCAAAACCGGGCCGGGACTTCAGTATATTTTCGTTCCTTCGTCATTCTGAAAGTGACGACGTTTTTTTAGAAAATATATATTCTAAATAAAAGTGATGACGTTTGTTAAAATATTTTATTTATTTTTTAATTTAAAAAATATTTTCTGAAGAGAACGTCATCACTTACAGAATGAAGAATGAACGAAAAAATATATATATATATATATATCTGATTATTCAAAAATATCCTATTATAAAATGTCTATGCATTACAAAATAGGGCACACATGTGTACTTAAACTCTTTAAACAATAAAGGCCCTATAAAATGTTATAGTTTAATTGATGGATTTGAGGCCTTGAATACCTAATTGTATGATTACACTGAACATTATGATCATCAATTTCTTGCATATATTTCCTATTCCCCCCCCCCCCCAATTATTCAAGTATGTTTATGATTATAGACAATAAGCGTAATCATAAAATCCTTTCAGTCCATTATTTCCACGATGCAGATAATATTAAACACTTTTCCGCAGAAAGGAAGTAGGTTTATGTTTTATGCATTATCAATGGATCATGTATGGAACAATGTTTTCTACCTTTTTAAGCAAATATATATGAGGATATTAGGCATTTGATGGAGGTGTGAATGCAGTCTGTAGATATTATTAGGTTTATATACTGTTGTATTTAAGGTGAAATAACTAAAAAGCACGAGACTAGGAAATGTATTTGGTGTTTTTATTATATTGTTAATAAAAAAATTACATGTGAATTTTCATATTGATTCGACGTTCTAATACCAATAATATAAACGTCATATCTGTTAGCTTATTCTCTACAATTTTTGATTGAATGTAAATATGTCTGAAGTATTTCGTGTGTATGTCTATCGTGGATGATAGTAATAAATATAAACAACCAATGTCTAAAGTATTCATAAAAAGTATTTATTAATTATCAGAAAATGAATGTATGATTTTTTCTGTTTAAATTCAAATCGGAAGCTCCTTTTTTGTTTGCTTTTAATGTTCTTATTTTGTTTCTTATCTCTTCATCGACATATTTTATAAATTGATTTATTTGAATAACTCATAAATTTATATTGGCATATCCAGAACAAATTATTAAGAAAAAAACAAATTAACTTTTTGAGTAGTTAGTCTTTTTATTACTTTTTATGTATTTTAGTCACTTAATTGATGACTCGGAAATCTAAACAAACACTAGACTCTTTCGGGATAAAGTGTATTATAATTAGGTCAAATCTATTTTTATCCATTTATTAGACATTTTGTCTTCAATTTGAATATTTTCTTTCTTTATTTATTTCATCTGTGTCTCAGATAGGATCTATCTAAATTTGTAATTTGAATGCGCAAAAGTACCTTAAAAATCTACTAGTTGAACCTCTGCATCATATGAACAAAATTCATGAGATGTTTACGGCATCGGGTATCGATTTTATGCCCAAGACATTTTACAGCATGTCAATACAATTCAAAGCAACTAGAAATGTGATACAAAAGATCTGTAAGCATAATACTATCGATTTTCTGTCATTTTATATCCATCTTTTGAGGTTTTCCTTCTTCATTGTACTAAAGTTTTAGCCAAATAATGTTATCATAGAGCTACTTATTAGATATAAATGAAACAATTGCATTTGGAATTTGAATAATAATATTTGATGGATTTACTGTTTTTCACAAGAAGTTATAATTTTAAATATTTCTTTAATTGCTGGTAGTTGCTCGATATTTTGTATAGCGAATTCATAATTCGTTCATAAAATAATCCCTCATGGATTCAAGAAAAAATGTGATCCCCAACACATCATCCATGTAAGATTATATCCTTCGATACTTGAATTTTCACGCTTTGTTGTATGACAGAACAAAATCCTGATGACGGCCTACAACCTCCGTCAGCACCCTAAGTAGACATACGTTACAAAACCTTCACTCATCATAGCTCACTTATCGTCGACAGTAATATTATTACCAGTTAGGAGGAATGGGGACAGTCAAAGGCCTAGTTCTCAACGGTACTGTAAATGTCAAGGAGGTTAAAATATATCCATGGGTTCAACGGATATATGATTGTGAACAACCTCTCATTCGTCATATATCTAGTTATTTTGCTATTTGCACATTTTGTTTCTATAAACTGTGGCCTTCTGGGCAATGGACTACCGTGAGGGTTCAAAAAAATACCGGTGAGTCCCCTCTAGACACCTGGGACATCAAAGCCTAGCATCTTTGAGCTAGTTGGGCACTTCGTGGAGTTTTGGAAGGGACTTCGTCAGTATACGATTAAAATGTCAGTAAGCGATGGATCTTGACATTATAACTTAATTCATTGTGAAATCTTTACTTGGGCAAAAATGAGATTCATTACTCTCTGCCTACTGTCATCTTTCATCGTTCGCTAGGGCCGTATTCGAAAATTGCCGTACCAATTCCAATGCTTGGGGCTCAAACCACTCACTTTTGATATGCAAGATTCATTGGGTGTTATCATAAAAAAAATATATATTTAAATAGCTTCAGATTAAACCCATACACTAAAGTAAAAACGACCACAACCACCAATTAAGCATAAAATCTTATTTATAAAGTAGAAGATAGAACATCGATTATATGGACAATATTAAAAATTAAAAACCAACAGAAACAAATCTAAATCTTAAAAAGCTTATAACAGTAAATATTATTGAACAATTTTGAAAATTGGCTTGTTCGTCTTTGAATCTTTGTGCACCGTTTTAACGTTTTGAAAAGAATGGAATAAAACTGACACTCTTTTAAATTTTTTAAACGTATCGAGGGGATGTATGGCTTGACGTAGTGTCCTGGCATGCATGCCTATTTAATATGTAAATATTAGATCTATAGTATCAAGAATGTGGACAGCCTTGGACATCTTTATCTTTCTATTTTTTATACCATCATTCTTTTTAACTATCCTTGCTTTAAATTACACGCATACCTATATCATCAACAGGTAGCCTGAGTCTTCACCAATTTGTTATAATGCATATGATCAAACATATAGCTGGCTATCAAGTGAGCAAATCAGTTTATTGCACAAATACAATACTTTTTCATGCATTTAAATGCGTCGATTATAGTCAATACGAAAGGAACCTTCTTTTCTTCCTTGTACAAAGAAATATCTAAAACGAAACACTTTGTGATATATGTACAAGTGCAAATATTTGATGAAGGCTTCAAAGAATGAATATATAATTAAGAGATATGCATTGTGAACTGATAGATTATATTATTTTTAATATATATATATATATATATGTTAGTTAAAGTCAATATTGAAAGTATATGATTTTTGTTTATCTATTGTATCACAATAGTAAAGGCTTTTATATCAAAAAATATTGTGCAATCAATGGTTTCAGCATTTAAATCAAATTATCATATTGTTGTATTAAAGATGGGAAAGGATAATAATGTAAGAATGCAACATATATTGAATCATTTAATTATATAAATACATAAACATTCTGACATATTTATGTGAATAAAATATTAATATAAACTAATATGAATAAATAACTTGAAAAAGTTAATGGAAATATGTATT
>CP045892.1:20820388-20839698 GCA_013387185.1 Caligus rogercresseyi
AGAGAAAGGCTGATGAATATTTATTTTTATCACATTTTTTTCTACGATTTGTGTGTGAGTGAATAAAAGTCCAATATATTTTAATAGGGATTAAATGGTTCATATAATTGTGTTTCAATGATAGCATAAACATATATAATGCCTAAGAAGATTAAAAACGCTTTTGGAAGTTGAAATATTTCAAAGAGATTTATTTCTAGGTCCAAGGATAGTGTAAAGGCTTTGGAAGAATAAATGTTGAAGCAGAATCCGATTACTTTTCCCTTCTAAAAACAGTTATCATATATTCAATCGATTTCATCATATATGATATAGGCTTTAGTACAATTCAAGGAAACATATTTGTTTTTATTGAGAAATCTTATACCTTAATTTTACATTATTATTGTACGCAACAGTTTTAGTAGACTTTTATTATCACGATATATGTTATTTTGTTGCTACAATTTATACTTAATTCGAAGACAAAAGTTATAAAATAGATTTTCATCACTTATTATTAATTTAAAAAAATATTTCAATGCATATACCTAGTAGAACATAAAACAATTGGTTCCTAATTTCAAACTATTTAGCTAATATGTTGTAGGAACTTTAATGATTTGTTTGTGATTTTTAATCTAAGATGTTTTGTTATCTTTATATGACAGTATATTTTACTTAATATAAATTAGCAACTTTTTTTTGCTATTAAACTAATCAAATGAGGAAGTACAAATATTTGTTATGTATTACTTTTTGATTTGCCCAAACGTGGGTGGTCGTAATTCAAACTGACTCATTAAATAATCTTAATCCATGCATGCTATGAATGCAATTAAGTATGTGGTCATCGTAATGACCTTCCTCCTAAGGTTTTTGAAACGATTTGATATTTAGCAAACAAAAATTGTATTATTTGTCTAACATATTTTAATATATTTTTACCTCCGCCGAAGGAGGTATTGATTTCACTGGCGTTGGTTTGTTGGTTGGTTGGTTTGTTTGTTTGTTTGTCAGCAGGATAACTCAAAAAGTGCGGAACGGATTTGGATGAAACTTTGTGGAGTTGTTGGAAATGCCAAAAGGAACAAGTGATTAAATTTTGGCATCTCTGAGTCCTTCTTTAAGATGCAAAATGAGCTAAATACTAATAAATATTTCAAGTTAGCCTACTCTGCCAATAGATGTCGCTGTGCTGTGCTCTCCTCTTTGATGACGTCAATTTATTTTTCTTTCCATGTACCTCTAGAGTGTAAATAAAGGGACAGTGCGTAGAGGGTTGGAAATGACAAAAAGACCAAGTGATTCATTTGGTGGGGATCGGCGGAGGTTTGCACTCTCTGAGTGCTTCTAGTTGTAATCACTTTTTATATTTTATTCATTTTGATTTATTGATTATAATGGGCGATGACTTATTTTTTTGTACTAATTTTAGTATAGAATGCTTATTTCTAAACATTTTTAATAAAAAGGGTGATTCTCGAATAGCTTACTCCATATTTGATTTTAATGTTTCAACCGTTGACGGTAAAAAAATCATTACAGAAAAAAATCAGCGACAATTGAAACATTGAAAGCAAATTTTGAGCGAATTATTCTTGAGATTTTGGTCAAAATGCTTGAACGATTCATCGAAATTGTTACGAAAGAATGAACCATTAAATAGCCCGTTGAGGCTAATATATAATGAGGATTATTTTTTATGAAATGATAATAAAGGATGTTTAACTTTTTTGACAATAGCATTATTTTTTTTTCTACAATCCAAAAACTGCTCGTTTTGAATTATCCTTTACTCAAAATGTGAAAAAATAAGAACACATTAAATCAAATGTATTTGTCTATATTTTTCATTTTTTCGATTAAAAGTACTCAAAGGATAACTTTGTTTCTCCTTCTTTTTTGCAAATCAAATGGTACTACTGCCGTTTAATCGATTTTTAATCGATAGAAAAAATTAAAAATATTTCATAGAATCATTAAACGAATGATTTTATATAGCATCATGGCTTTACCAAAGTTCAAATTAAAGAGGGCATTTAGGCGTTACATTAGCTTCATCTCCTTCTTCAATTATATTTTTCCTCGTTTCTTGAGGCAGATGGGGATATTTTGAAATTCATATGAAGATCAGGTGTAATTTTAATTAAGTATTAGATATTAGGTGTAAAAATGAATGTGAGTGAGCTTACATCCTGTTAATTAAAGAAGTGCAGTAGGATAACTTTAACTTTAAAACTAACAGGACATATGAAAAATATTTATAGAGAAAAATATATCTACTCCTAAAACTTTATTTATTTTTTAGAAACTTAGAAAACAATTATAGTAATTATTTTATTACCTATTATATTATAAATCAATACAAAAAATATAAAGTTCAGTGATATCAACATATACAAGCTAACATTCGTTTTACACAACCAAAGAACATTCGCCATATTAAATACTACTTGGTTATTAGAGTGACTTTGATTCTTTGTTGAGAATTTTTGTCATGATATAAATTACGATTTCAAAAGTTAACAAAATAAAAAAAAATCTTGGCAACACTCATCAGTTGAAGGAGAAACAGAATCACATCCTAACTTTACGGTGACAGATTCAGTAATAAAATGTCGACATAAAGGATAGTCTAAAATTTTATATCAATTTAACAAAGAGATATATAATTTTAGAAGGTGACCTCATAAAGATGTTACACGGATAGTGAAGGTGATAAATATCACAACCTATATAGAGATGTGTTTTTTCGACCGCTGTCCAATGGCACACTGGTATGCCGAGAGATATTGCCATATTTTTCGGTGAAAATTATCAATGTGTGTGCATTTGAGGTTTTTTAAAGTAAAATTCACATATCATGCAATATATATATACAACACTAATGAATAATTATTTGATTTTTATGCCTTAATTCTGCTAGCATAATTTTGTAACAATAGTAAAGTTGTTAGACTCTGAAACTATCAATTATTTCAAAATATTAGTTTTGAGTTAATGTTCTCATAAATATTTGCACAACATATAATTAAATGGTCATATTTTTTCTCATCATGAGATAAAACTACTCATGGCTTAAGGATATATACTACATAAGAGATTGTTTTAATTTGAAAAAATGTAATTGCATTTCATAATAATAATTAAGTCTTCGGAGAATTATATATTTTTTTTAAATGCATCGGCTTTTAAACTAGAAGTATGTTCTCAATTTACTACTTTATTTTATTTCCTTAATAATTAATAGTAATAAACTTAATAGTTCCAATTCATACGAAACAAAAAAGTTTTTTTGACTTGATCACTAAATCAAATTTTCTTACGTTAAAAGATAACATGGCTTAAAATGCCACTCATTTTAAACAAGGTCGATTTATGGCTACCTAATTTGATTTTACTAAGTCCAAATTACTATTGTCCCCTCAGATCATGCTCCATGATGAACAAACAATGTTTTTTAATTAAAGTGAGATCTTGCAATCTAATTGATGAGTTTTTTATCCTGAAGGTATGTGGAGTAGATATTGCAAAATCTCCATCATTGGTAAAAAATAAGGAATATTCTTGAGTGAATCTTCAACATAGAAGAAATTCTAATTTTCTTATCATAAAAACATTTGCCGTAACAATATAAGTGAAGTTGTGTTGATTACTCATTAAACAGGTTTCCATGCCTTATAATTTCATATTTTCATCTTCTTAAATATATTAATAAATTATTAAAGGAAATTAATGTACTCCATATTTGTTACAATGTATTACTATGTTTAAGGAGATGAAAATTCCCAATTATAATTAATGTACTCCATATATGTTAGGAAAACTTTCATGATAAGAGCAATAGAACGTTTCCTTGAAGTTGTTACATCCAACCATTTTTCCGACTTGCTAACAGAACCCTGCAGCTGTCAAATATTTTTATCATATTGCTCAGTAGATACAAAGGCTATGATTGCTGCTGGTTTGTAGGCTTAATAGTTGAGAGGTCGCCTCTCAACTTGTAAGTTCCCTTAATTTTCTGAAACTAGCCAGGCTTAACTTAAATTATGATAGCCGCAGTTGAAGTTTGAATGGACAATTTCCCTGATAGTCAATCAGATCTTTAAAAGCTTTAATATTTACAATGTTTGATGGAAGCTTATAAGACTCCACGAGGGGATAATTTTAAGATCCATGGAATTGGCAGCAAAGTGATTAACCACTAATGGTTTCCATGGTGTTTTTTATACTCTTCAGTATCAAACATAGTGCGTGTTTGGCTAAAATACTGGTTTCGTCCAAGGATGCGTACTCTGACAAATATTTTCCGTCAAATGCGAGCCCTGGCTTTATTGCAATTTCATAAAATATTTTTGTCGTTTATTTTGAGGAAACGTCTGAACTTTTAGCTAAGGGATAAAACATAAAATACAAAAAAGCCCTGGATTTTGCTGAATACACTAAAATTAAAAGTACCCTAAATTGTTCTTGATCCAAACAATGTCAAAGGGAAATTAGTCAAGATCGATGATCAATGCATTAACTACAGTGCGTTTCATAAAAATATAGAAAATTTAATTCATTTAAAAAACCGTCCAGATCTTGAAATTTTTATTGGGCGTTTATACACTATTTTAAAGCAATTTAAGAGGGCTTTCCAATTATACTAAATTTGTCTTACTAAAAACATAGACTTACTTGTGGATGAATTCGACCTTTGTTTGTCACATGGTCTGAAATTCCAATACACTCTGTAGATATATTTAGTTAAATTAAGATGAAATTTTAAACAAAGAAGAATACTTGTACCAATATTGGCATATT
Source organism: Caligus rogercresseyi (assembly GCA_013387185.1). NCBI lineage: Eukaryota > Metazoa > Arthropoda > Copepoda > Siphonostomatoida > Caligidae > Caligus > Caligus rogercresseyi. Next base: position 20,825,177 of record CP045892.1, read on the forward strand.
CGTTTCAGCACAAGGCGGCCAAGCACAAATCATTTGATATACTTTTTGTCAACTTGTTCGAAGTTGCATTGCCATGTGGTTTAAGTGTATTGTGCTATTAACTAGTTTGAAAACAAAGCTTTAAAATGTCACCATTGGCTCTTAAATATAATTAATTTCGCTTTAAATACGGGATAATACCAAATAGAATTAGAAATGATTCGGGCATCTCTACGTTACAATACAACGAGAGGGCACCCATTCAATTCATATCTGGATATAACAGGTTATAAAGATTAAACCATGAAGATAGCTACCAATGAGCAGTGGCTGAGACTAGAGTAATTACATTCTGGGCAATAGAGTTCATACTGTTGCCAAAGATGGGCATTTTAAGAAATCAACAAAGTAATAAATATCAATCTTCTCTTATTTTTTTAACAAATAATACTTACCATATTTTTCTGCATTTTTTTTTTTTGCTCACTGTAATATGGCATAAATTGTAATTTGGAAACCTGTCGTTTATAAAGAGCATATGTCTTACAAGGTTCCAGCATTCATCATGCGTGTGTCCCTTTAACCCTTGGTAGCGACATTTCATAACTTTAATATCTTGATGGAAGCGTTTTCCTTGATCACCGCCCACGGAACCAAGGTTTTCTGAATAAAAATCCAAATGACTAATACTCATATTACATCCAAAATCCCGGAAACTTGATTATGGTCCTTAACTCATTGGAGTAATCCGCCTTTTTTACCCTAAAAATATTTGACAAATTTTGAAAAACCTTCCTCGCAAGAGTTCTATAATTAATGGATTCACCAGCCTCCTTCTCTGATTTGCTGTTTAGATAAGCATCCTAGCAAGATCAATTGGTTCTTTGTCTTTAAATTATGACAGCTAATAAATTTTATTTTTCCCTAAAAATATGCAAAAACGAAATCCGTTACAATGTCGTTTTTACTTTGTGAACTGCAGGAGTCTTCACTCTACAAGCTAGACAAACCAGAGAACAATACAATTACAACTTCTGCTCAATGCTCAGTTGAAATGTGAGACCATGGAATATCTTTGTAGATTTCAGCATATTCCGTTTTAGAACAAAACCCTTAATGTTAACGATACAAGAGTAACAGTCAGAACAAAAGAAAAATGTCGGAATGGTATAGAAACTAAGGTATAGCCTACACATAGCTGCCTATTGAGTAATATTGCTACGTATCACTTCCTAAACCATGCTAGCATCCATTACTTTTGCACAATTCTGTAACTAAGAAAATGGTTTTTTAGCGTTACATAAAGTCTATACATACATTAAAAATATTACAATAATACAGAACTGGTACACTAGTACTTAAGGCTGAGTATGTAAGTACAATATATATCAAAATGCTTTTGGTGTCGTACTGGATATGAAATCGGCATGATTTATTAAGTCTTATAACAAAATAATAATAATTATGGTCATGCTGTCCAAATAATTCCGATTGAAAAATAATTTATATATATATATTGAGAAAAGTTTTTTGTTTGTTTAAAAATAAAACTATTAAATCATACAAAAAGGACAGCTATTAGTAATAAACTAACATGTCTGTTTATTCCGAATGATCCACTTCGCGGAGATTAAAAGACATTGAAAAATCCATTTGGATGTAAAGTTCCATTTATCATGCTTCAGGAAAGTACAAGGATGATAATTTGTTGATATTTGACAAATATTACATCCGTCAAACAAAAAAACAGTTAGCCTCCATATAAACACTTTGTGATACAACTATTTGAAGGCTAAAAGTTTGTTTGGAAAGAGCTCAGAGAATATGCTTTTCGGAAGAAAAAAATATCCTTGAACTTGATTATAAGAGAATCTCCCGTCAAATTTATGAATGTATACTGATGTTGGGATGGCAAGTTATGGAAAATAAGGAATCAAAGCATACTATTACTACAAATAATAGTAAGTATGTATGTATGATCCAGGGACGGATTTCGTAACCTGGGTAAGCTTGCTTCACTTTCATAACAACAGAAACCCTTTCAAAGTCCGCCTCTTCAATATGATCAGGAAATGAATAAAAAATTGGTCGCAACAATAATCTAATTTTCACTAAGTAATATATTTCTAAGTTGCACTCTTGAGAAGGGATCATTTTCCACACTATCATTTTTCATGTCTTAAGCTTGTCGCTTCCATCTTACACTCATTTCTTAATGAACTTAAGGAAGAATATTAAAATTCTACGTATTTTGACATTATATGAGTAATTGAATATGTTTATGTTAGCATTATGTTTCTGTGGAGGCTTACTTAGGACTTACATTTTGGAATTCAAGGGCATCTTTGTTGAATCGGAAGTTATTATAATGAACGAAATATAATATTTTTTCATGTCATATGTTAAAAAACTTTTCCCTGTATTGGCAAACGGAAATAAAGTCTAACTAACTGAATGTTAAAAAAACCTATAACTCATTAACCAATATGTTATGGCAAATGTAAAGATCCCTACATTACTAGTTTTATGCTAAATAATGTATTTCAACAGCATCAAAAATATTTTATACATGAGCAGGATAAATTAAACAACATTTGCGATAGCCTAACTTATATTCATCGTATCAGCATTTTCATTAATAAAAGTAATTTGGATATAGATGATATATTATTATATATTTTTTTGAAATAAATAATACAACTTCATAATTTTAATATGCATTTTAATTCCAAATCTCTTCCATTCATTCAAGTACACAAAATGAATCACTCGTTTCATGTGGGCATATGAAAACGATACACTATATATGTATTACTAATTTATTTATTTTTGAAGGCTGCGTTGTAAATTTTATAGAAATTACACCACGATAGACTGACCTACAGAAATTAAATATTTCATGAAATTTATATCTACAAAATTTAAGAAATGTCCATTTATTTTAGTGAAATCTTTGATGTAACAGACATTTACTTTAAATCTCAGATTAGATAATAAGTGCTGCTTCATAAATAATTTAGGATGTCATGAATTATATATTATATTGTAGGATTCATATTAAAAAATCAATTTTGTTGGATTTCGTAGTAATACTAATATCATATACAATAAAAATGACTGTCTGCAAAAGACGCAGTATCAAAATGATATAAAATTTATCGAAATGGAGAATTACTAAAGTTTAAGTGTTGAATGTTGAGCTGAATATGAACATAACTAAATGAATACTTTGCGTTACAGATTTAAGTGAATAGGTTAAGGAGAGTAAAGTAATAAATAACTAAAACTGTTATTGGATAAAAGTTAAACTACAGTCAAAACTGGCTATTGTGCCCACTCCAGAGAAAACAAAAAAGGGCCGCTTTTGACAGATAGGCACAATATACAAGTGGTCACTATATAAAATGGTCGCTATATGCAAGTGGCCGCTATATACAAGTGGTCGTTATATACAAGTGGTCGCTATATACAGGTGGATCCTATATACAGGTTTATAACGTTATATGTTTGTCTGTGGTGTATTTTTGATTGTGATTTTATCATGATCGTACTTCAGCAAAAAAAATTATAAGAGAAAGAGAAAGAAAAAAGAAGGGAGAGAAGTGAGGCAAAATACTCTTTCCCTTCTTTTTTTCTTTCTCTTTCTATCTAGCTAACAGTAACAGCAGTTACCAAGTGGTAATTGTATATTCTCATATCAAAAGATCAATTTTTTGGGAGAGTACGTGCAAAAATGCATTTGCTTATATCTCTTAAAGTATAGTGATTTTTAGAACACCAAACATATCAAATGAAAGCTTGGTACACAAGCTTTAATATTTTGGTATACTAAATCATGTCAATTAAATAAGTAGAGAGTTATATGTACATAAAAAATCATATCTCGCGTACAAAATGACGCATATAATGGATTATAATGCGTCAAAAACAAAGTAAAATTTTGAAAGGATACCTTGACGCAAATCTAAGAAACACATTATTTTTATTTTTTTCATAATCGATTTCTTATAGGTCAATACAGGCTCTGAATCATATGATGTAAACTCAGATTGTACTGAATTCTGAATTGATAGAATGCAACCAAGGTCATTTTTGGATTTATCATCCAAAGGTTTACTAAACTTAAAAATATTATTTTACTCTGAAGCGAACAAGTCATCTTCTACAGGCAAGTGAAGTTAATTGATACAAAAAAGCTATGAAATATGCTAACATTACACACTCCATTTTTTCTTTGTTTTTACTGAAAACTTTGTTTTATTAAAAACATCAAACATACGTCTGGTAGTAAATTAAATTTCCTTTAAATTAATGATTATTATTGAAGTCTGTAACGTCCACCATTTTCAAGAAATTTGCGGAAAACTATATTTTTACTAAATTTTTAAAACTTTGACCTCGTTGCGCGACCTCGTAATGTTGACCGATTTTGTCCAAACTTTGTATGTCGTCTTCTTTTATCACCAAGAAACAGGAAATCCACAATGTTGCTAACATTTCAAACATTTGAAAAATAAGAACAGCTCTAATATATATATATATATATATATATATATATATATATATATATATATATATATATATATATATATCTATTATATATATATATATATATATATATATATATATGTGTGTGTGTGTATTTTATATTTAATTTATATATATTTATATATATATACACAGTTCATGGAAGAGTTCTCTTTAATCAAGGAATGGAGGCATCCTTGGCCTATGGAGATAACACATTTTTCAACATCTCAACTCTGTATTCGCATGGAGGAATTCACTTCTCACGTGTGAAGAAACGTACAATTGACACCACCTTGAAAATAATAAGAATATATACGTTTCAGTTTTATTTGAAAAAATAAATCACTTGACCTGATCAACATGTGAATGAATGTGTCCATGAAAATATTTTTTTAATAAGGCTTCATAAGAAGTTAAATGCTAATGCTATAATTAAGTTATATTATGTAATTTATAAAATTGCATATTTTGATAAATACGACTTTTTCTTTCAAATCAAGCACAAAAAAGTTAACTTTTGCTTTCCATTTATATATTGTATATTTTATACATGACGTACGAAATTAATTCATCAAAATTGAATTTTTTACATGCTTGTATATCTTATTTGTTATATGACGTTTATGGCTAATGATGTTTTAAAATTAGTATATCACAAATTCTTATATTATTACTCATTTTATAAGTATAGTACTTTTTTCTTAAGTTATTGAATTTCATTATAGCCCCCGTTGATTTGATTTATTTATATCAACACTGATATCAATTATCTTTAATTGAAAAAGTAATATGTGATAAATGACAAATGTCAAGTTAGTCAACTAGGGTTGACTAACGATACATAAAAAATATCGGTCATTGTCCAACAAATATTTATGAATTTAAAAAAATAAAGGGATAGTATTATTTAGATTTAATCATACGATCCTAAAGATAAAAATTCTGCAACGACGTCCCATGTTATGTTTCATATTAAAGATATCATTTACTGGTTGCTTATTGGCGTGTATTCCTTTTTTATTCCTTTAGCTGTGATATTTACACTTTGACGGATTATAAATAATTCCATCATTTTTAGGAGAAATTTTTAGTAATGAAAAGCATTTTACATTGATTGAACTTTCAGAGCGGAATATGATTTTAAAGAAAATAGATTTAAAAAAGAGAGGGATTGGTCCAAGAGACTGTTTTTACAACTTCTCCACCAACAGCATTAACCGAATGTCTCGTTCACAAGTCGGGAAAAAACAAATACTTGGGCCAGATTGATAGAAGGAGACAAGTGGAATAAAGGCAACTGTTGCAGATATTTTAAAAAGTCTTAATTCAGACTCTCTTAGATACACTTACTATTGGTTTAAATACATAATGGTTACCGGCACGTTAACACTGGGAAGCATTTACGGTAGAAACAGGATGAGAGGCTATGTTTTTTGCAAGACGTCTTTAGAGACGTCAAAACATTTTCTACTCGAGTGTAACATAATTGGTGAAATGTTATACAGACTAAAATAGTTTTTCTTTGACCAATACCATGTTTGCTTGAAGACGAAAGATTTCGTTTTTATGTATGTAGGCCCACATCAGGAAGAAATAAACCTGATCACCTATAGATTGTAGTTCATGCTCCATAAATTTAGAAGCTCCAAAACAGTACTTCCCTCGTATATCGAATCCATTCTAAATAATGTAATATTTAATATGTAGACTAAAATAATTGAGTAATTTCTTTACAAGATGTTGTTAATTGATATAGTACCGTTGTGTAGAAAAAAATCCATCACTTTCTCCTTTTTTATATATATTTAATAATATATTTTTTGTTATAGATTAGTTTTAGTCGCTGAGTCAAGTATTCTATTATTCTCTTCTTTTATTCAGTCAACTTTGAATCATAGTTATTGTATAAGTGTGTGCTCTGAATACACATTGATTATTCATAAAATAATAAAATGGCAGACAACCATTTTTCAATGGTTGTCTGCCATAGTACTCTAATATTAAAAAAATATTAAAGTTAGCATATTATGAGTTTTTTGTGTGTTTGACTAAAAAAGAAGCAGAGTGACATAAAGAAGCATTTTTTTGATATTATGTGCATATGACAATGAACTTATTATGGCTATTGCAAGAATTTTAGATTAAATAAAACCAAATCAACAAACATGCAATTATTTTCCATGGGACGGGCTTTTACTGTTAATCTTTAAAAAAAAAATATATATATATGCTTATTTTCAGTACATTTAATGGACCAATTTAGGGGTTCATGCTTACGTCATCATTAAATGAATTAGTGTTCAACTTTTAGGAGTGTAAAGAAAGAAACATAAACTCATTTCCTGTAAAATCATATGTATATAACTGAAAGAAGCATTTAAAAACTTTAAAAATAAACTCGTTAAACTAATCAAATTATTTATTGATCTGTCGGATTCACTTTCCACTAATTATATCCTTAATGGTCATCATAAACCATTTGTTGAATTAAAAATATCTATCCTCAAGTATTTTTAATTATAGTAGAAGAAATACCATATAGAATGTAAACAGTGTTTTCTTTTAATATAATAATAATATTGAGGATAGAAAATTTTCCTGTAGATTGTAAAAGAAATCCACGTTCATAGAAAGCTTCTTAATCATACTTTATATTAATTAAGGAAAGTTTATAAATATATTCACTAAAATAAATTAACTTCAAGTTATGTTACATGGTTTTCCTTTCGAAGTCATTCAAAACATTTTTCAGGATTATGGGTTAAACTGAATCTAAAGTTATTATTATGTCAATATGATCAAACTGGCTGACTCTTGTATCATATAAGTAAACAGTTAAAAATGACGTGGAAGTCTAATTTATCATGATAAGACTTCTAATTTATGGTTTGATATTATATATTTTGGCTTTTTGGTTCGAAAAAAATACATCCGCGTGGATATATATAATCGTACTAGTGTTAAAGTTATTATTTCGAATCTTTTTTTGTCTATACAGTTGAACTTAATTGGATAAAAATAAGCATTACAGCGTGTAAATTAGTCTGTCAAATCTTGTGTCTTTTCAATGAGGGTGATCAATTTTGACCTTTTTCTCTTGGGTTGCGAACCTGCGCCCTCAACATTGAACGCCAACTTTTATTGGTTCAGTAAAAGACAATTTAAATATTTAGTAGCTTTGTTTTTGAAATCGAAATCAGAGTAATATCTTTTGCAATCCTAAAACATCAACTTAACTTTGTTGGGTAGCTCAGAGAGGCTGAATTAAAAACAGGAACTATGATTTTATTTTTTTCAATATAATCTTTCAGAAAATCTGCATTCATAAATGATGCTTTAATAATCATTATCGGAGTAGAAAGAAATACCGAAACAAAATTCTTGATTTTGTGTCCAATAGAAATAGTTTTTCAGACCCCTCTTTGATTTATAAACAGCAATTACCTAAGAAGATATATATTTCTTCGATAATTGATAATTTTTTACTTAATCGTTCTTATTTTAGAAAATAAGTGCATCCCAAACCACCATTTTAATGACTGACGTTTTTATGCATAGGTATTTTTATACTTAAAGCAAATTTAAAAACTTTATAATCTGGACCCCCTCCCTAAAAAACACATAATCATTTAACCGTATGCAAATCTCTATTACCTAATTACTTAGTGTTAATTATTCAATTGTTAATCATAGTAGGGAACATAAATTATATATATACATATATTATATATTGAATTCCATCCCTTAATAAACACTATTTATTTAATAGGCTGAAACTTGTTCATTTTTTGCATTACTATACTATATGTATCTATAGTTAAAGAACTCACATAATTATATAATGTGTAAGTCTTTAATTCCCACAAGAATGCAATTTTATTTTATTTCTATAAACCTTTAAAAACGCCGGTTGTGATAAAGATTTTTTTGCACATTTTTCTAAGTTTAATACAAACTATTGTCCATAACTATTTATATCACTATATTCTTAAAACAATTTAAATAAGAATGCAACTTACAAAAATTCATATATTTAAGTTCTCACATAATAATTTAAAGTGTAAGTTTTTTCATTCCTACCGGTAATATTTGTTTTTCTATAAGCCTATAAACCGCCGGTGGTGATTAAGGTTTTTTGTTCATTCTTCTAAGCTTAAAACAAACTATTGTCCATAATTATTTTATATCAATAAATTAAAAAAACATTTAAATTAGAGGCAACTTGCAAGATTGTTCATAACAATTTATTATTACATTTTTTTGAAAATCATTAAATTGGGGAAAAACATATCTTCCCTTAAATGATTGCAAAGTATTATGTTTAATTAACACAAGGAAAGTAAAGGAATGTCATCCCCTGATATTTTTACAGAAGAAACACAAAAGAGAAACGTCATCCTCCATCATTGAAGCAACGTGACTCTTGTCAAACAAAAATTCCTACTAAATGCATTCCTTAATAGATATACAGCATTTAAAAAAATGCATAACATGTTCATATACACTATTTCAACGTAAAAATAACTCCTTAAATATTTATTTTACCATTTAGGAATTACATGGATTGAGGGCCTACAAAGTGTATTTCCTGCAAATGATAATATCCACGAACAAAGAATCGTAAAAACGTTGAGAGAAAAAAACAGAGTCTGATTTCAGGCCTTCCTTTAAGTATTATTATTATTATAAGTAGTAGTTGTTGTAGATAAGTATTTAAGCATGAAATAATGCCTACTAGGCCTGTTGATCAATTAAACATGGTTGCATCCTTAACAGATGGAAAAATATATGACCAATGAGACATTTTCATTAAAGGAAGTGATTTTCCTTCGTCGTGCACATTGAATAAATGTCAAGTTTACAGAAAATAATGCAATTTTTAGAAATTATAGTTCTACTTATATTTGCCGTGTAGTTTTGAAATCCTTTGTTTAGAGAGACCCATTATTTGCACGTCTTAAGTACGTTATTAGAATAATTTCATAGGTTTATTTTAAACTACATTTTACCAGATTTTTGTCATTCAGTATAAAGGATGAAGCCTTAATCTTTACAACAAACTTAGTAATACGACTCGAAATAGCAACTATCCACATGATTTTGGTTTAAATTCAGAATAGTTATTGCTCAACGGATTGATCGTATAATGGGAAGTTATATAATTTAAGTCGGAATGTACTGTTAAAAACAAGGTATTTGTGTAAATTCCTTTTATAGTCATTTTCTATTGATACAAATATATCAATCAAACGTTTGAATGTGAGATATTGTCATTGCAAGAACTGAATTCCATCCTTATTGTATCTTTCTGTACGTCAAGATATTGTGTCAGAACACACCAGGATTACTACTCTTTAACTTTCTCCGTGTACCGTTATAACACAAGGAGATTGAAGAAAACACTCTTCAGTTGGTGAAATCGATTAATAAAACGTGATTTGATTGTTTTCTGCAGATTGGTTATATGAGTATTTTAAAAACTCTGAATCTTCTTTCACATTTAATTGTTGTATTGGAATATTTTTGTCGTAGACTGTACTATCAATTAAGATATTAATAACTAGAGGCATATATACACTCAGAGAGTGCAAACCTCCGCCGTCACGGGGTCCTTATGAGCCTTCCGAGGCGGATTTTTCACGACTGGGGCGGCGTAGAGGGACTGGGGAGGGTTCCCCTCGACGAAATTCCGAGAGGAAGACGCTCCCGGCACCCGATTTCACAGCACAGCGACATCTATGGCAGAGTAGGCTAACTTGAAATATTTATTAGTATTTAGCTCATGTTGCATCTTAATTCTGCACTCAGAGATGCCAAAATTTAATAATTTGTTCCTTTTGGCATTTCTAACAACTCCACAAAGTTTCATCTGAATCCGTTCGGTACTTTTTGAGTTATCCTGCTGACAACAAACCAACAACTAACAACCCAACAAACTAACAACCACAACAACACACACAAACAACGCCAGTTAAAACAATACCTCCTTCGGCGGAGGTAATGAGAAAAGATGTATTCAAATCTATATATCTTTTTCACAAATTAATAATTATGCACTTTGACTCAATATAGTCTTTATTTCACCCATATTTACACAAACAAACATGTACTTGGACCCTCTGTATATAATAAAAATACAAATAAAACATTACTCAACATACAATGCAAGACTTTTGATAAACCTTGTTTACTATCAACGTACGCTATATATTTACAGTGAAGTACAAGCATTACTTGTCAATAATCTCTAGTGATCGCACATTCTTCCAATTATTTTATCAATGATTGTTATATCAATTATCGCAACAGTCATAATTCCTCTTATAGACGACTTCCTACTAAGATCTGTAGGAAGATATACAAAGTGTATTTAATGATTAGGTTCTTCAAAGGGGTTATCATAGATTTAAATATAATAGCATCGATGAAAAGTCTACCCTAATTTAAGTCAATTAACCAATTCCCCACTTCACAGTTTAAAGGACCCTTCCTCTCTTCTTGGTTAATGCATATAGGTTTTTTTAGTAACAAAAAAACCTAACGAAATAAATATGACATTCATTTTTTAGTGAATAAAAATAAACGAAAAGCTATGTTATATTTGTTTATAATCGTTTATCAAATAAATAATTTCGTCCAAACTCTGAATAAGTTTTGTGATATGAACCGACACATCTTTGCAACAAAACATGTGAGAGGAATGTTTCTTTTCAGATTCGATCTTCAAAGTATTTCTTGTCAGTTGGTGAGCTTTGTAATTGACTGGCCTACGTGAGTTTTAATTCAATGAAGATGGCCACAGAAATGACGTCTCATTGCATCTAAAAGATGGATGTCATCGTTATAGTAAGTATACGTGAATTTATAGTAACCCAACTCGAATTTTCTGGTTGTCAATCTGAAAGTCACTTTAAAGTTATAGTTATAATAATTCAAAAACTATATCTCAGAGCTTGAAGCCAACACATCTAAGATTTTTTCTTTGCTTTTATAAATACTTGGACTGGATTAAGAAAGTTTTTTCGGGGCTTAATTATAGAAGAGAAGGTAAAATACTAATGTAGACTAAATAAATATTGAAAAAATATATAAGTCATTAGGGGGGGTTAGGGGGGTATCGATAATATGTCTTTATCAATTCTCTTTATAATACAATATTGAAAGAAATCTCATATATAAACTAAAAATATTTAGTATTTACAATTTTTCAAAATTTGGTGAAATTATTAGTTAGTTATCCCAATCTCATTTTTGTCGATAAAAAAATAATAAATATCAATAAGTAATAAAAGCTCATTAAATATATATAAAAAAGAATCAATATACATATAAATTTAAAATAATTAACCAAATACATGAAAAACCAAGGGAAATAAGGTATTCCATAAGAAATATCTCATTCCTAATCTTTTTTCATCTAACCAAATTCAAAAGAAGTACAGGCATAATGAAGTAATCTATTATATTGAATTATTAAAACAACTCATTCGAAAGTCTCTAGCTCTATATGAAAAAGAAACATTACGAGATATTCTCATATTTCATGGGTGCGTTTATCGATATATATATATATATATATGATATAGACATATTAGCGCATATATATATACAAGGGGCGGAGTGGCCAGCGGGAGTACCGGGACTATTCCCGGTGTGCTGCTGGCCTCAAGAAATATAAACGGCCGTTGACAGCATCCCAATGGCATATTAGGGCCTGTATAAGGCCGGCGAGGGCACAATTGTCCCGATGGATAAATTCTTCCCACTCCGTTCCTGTATATATATATATAATATACATACATATATAAAATGTATTTATTTTTCTCCTTTAGCCATTTATTTTAAAATATTTCTAAGTATTCTTATTATGTGTGTTACGTATTTTTATTATATAGATAAATAGTTTGACCGTTAAAAAAAACATAAATATAAAAATGATTTTCAATATAGTATCCAGGGGATGCTTTCAAAACAATTACTATGTCATGTTTATACTCGTGACCATCACTGTTGGTTTTCAATGAATTTGCCTCAAGGACATTCCCCGTAGTGGTAGTTAAAGGAGGAGGAGAATTAATAATAATAATATATACAATCAAAGTATGCCTCATTACTTCTTAGATAAAATTTTGAAATAAGGAAACATATTTTTATAAAGGGGAATTAGTCGTTTGATAGAGGGACCTTTGTCATATTCCAATTATCTCATACCTATCAAGAGGTGTTGATCATTGCGTTTTCTTCGCCAAAATGACAGGCGAAACACTACAAAATATTTGACAGACGCTATGTTCTTTAGTTTGTCAACTTTAATTCAAGACGAGAGCAAACATCATTTCAAATATAGTTAATTTGATTTTTTGAACAAGTAGTGAATGATATAGCCAGAACTAAGCACTATTTTTTTGTTTTAGATTAAAATTAGCAGAACTATAAACATGTAAATGAAGTGTAGGCAAATACGTTCAATTCATGCATGAATGACATTATAATTATCTTTAAATATTAAATACCAATTATAAAACAATCAAGGTTAAGAGAATGATAATACAAAAGGAATCATAAAGTACCTAAAATATGTTTAAAACACAAAAGTAATGTTTTAATACTAGAAAGACAGCAAAGTATTTCTACCTACATGCGGAAACAGTCATTTTAACTTCTCTGTTGATCTTTCAATTTGTTTTCAACTATACTTGATATTGGAATGAATAATAATAAATATATTGAGACTTTAAAATTTGATCAATAAAAATGATCATATAAAAAATATAGCTAGATTTTTATTATTATTTACAGTAATTGGTTTACATTTTAAGAGTGACAAATTTGACACAATTTTCGATTTTCCACTGTTGTGGTACATTGTCACATACGATTATTTTACATCTAAAGCATTTGATGCTAGATTGTTATTCTTATTTTCGCGCACTTGACAAGCTTTTCTCTTCAATGGGGTGACTTCTTCATTATCATTTTCTACACCACTAACATCATCATCGTTTCCACCATACTTGGCTTTGTTTCATGGATTTAGTTCTTGCATGAGTTGTAAGTGAACATCCTTCGACTTATTTTTGTTCCAGTGATCTTATTGTATATTATTTCAGTAATGATGGTAGCCATATCTAAAATATTATAGAACACCTGTAGGGGCCATCGTCTAATCCCACCTTGGTGGTATATAAACGAGCCATCTGATCATATTATCACTCCAGATTTGGTCTGGTTGTAAGAAGAACACTTTCTGGAAGTTTTTTTGGAGTATCAGAAATACCAACCGAATTGTGTACAAAACTTAGGACTATAGCCGTTTTTTTAAGGCTTGCCTTGATAAACCATAAAAGTGAAGTCTTCATGCTTCCATACTATAGCAGAATGCAGGGGCTGTTCCATGTTCGTTGATTGCTTTGGCACCTCCCTCCTCATCTCTTTTCATGATTCCTACAATGCTCGTATTGTTTTTTTCAGTGATTTAGCCAGTTTCAGTGAAGTAAAGAAATTATCGCCGGTGATGTTTCATCTTTTCGTTGAAATATGGCTTGGCAAGTTTCATTACAACAGTACTCTGAAACGACGGATTTTTTGATGGCCGATGGTCATATTTTCCTTAGTAGGGAAATCCATGACTAAATAGTGGGACTCGCATCTATAACAGCCAACCAAAACTTTATTCCGAATTTATCGGCTGTTTGCCATGCATTGTGTAAATGGGGAAACGTGACTCCGTTAGAAATAAGTGCTCATCGACCGTGATATTGGCACCGGGTTTGGGAGCAGGCATGCTATTTTCTATATTGGTTCCAAATTGTCGAAGTCAATGTAAATTTTTCACTTTTCATTCGTGAATTCTTGAAGATTTGATGTCGAACCAGATATTTTTAGGAGCTCTTTTTCATCGATCACAACTCATGTCGCGTCTGAAATACGGTGGAACCACAAACTTGGGACCAAAGATGATGGGGTATCCTTTGGCAACGAATCCTAAAAGGTTCAAACTTGTTGGCATATAC
>CP045892.1:20839798-20872814 GCA_013387185.1 Caligus rogercresseyi
GAGAAAACGGCACAGGGAGATCGTCGTTCTAAATGAAGTGTCTGATCGAGCAATTCCCTTGAAGAAACATTGTAATACTGTTTCTGAGGTTTCTTTACCACAAACACCTTCATCAGATCATTAAGAAAGGCTTATTAACGCCATCAATTACCTGATCCTCTCCCGGCTCTAAAAAAATTAACATAGATAACGGTTGTTTTTGGGTATCATCTGTTAGTCTAGGACAAGTCCCGATTCAAATGAGACTCGGCGGAGCTGAGTAAGGATTACCTGGATCCTATCGTGTGAAACTGGCGACTAGGAGAATTATGATCCTGCAAACCAACAAAGTTAAATTGAACCATTTGATCATGATGGTACTTAGTATATATTATTATATTTCAATGTGAAAAAAAACAGAAATATAAAACTGTCTTAGTTTGCTAGAGTTTTTGGAGGCTCCTTTTCGAGTCTTTGCTTTTATAAAAGCAACCAAATAAAAGAAATGTAAAATTACTTCTGGAAGAGGAAAGTCAAAATTGACGAACCCCGTAGGAAAATATCCTAGGCTCCAAAGACTAATCTTAATAACATAATTTTCATCCACCTATTTGGTTCGATAAAGTTGCATTCGACTGGATATAAATAAGCATAATAGAAATTAACATTAGACTATTGAACCTAGGATCTAATCAATGAGGTTAACCGACATTGACCATCCCCTCTAGGGATTCGAACCTTCGCCCTCAAAGTTGAAAGTTGAACACGCCTTAACGCACTGAGCATATTCCTTATTTTGTATCTAAGAAGAACTTTATATTATTTCAAAACATACACATATTACCAAATTTTATTAATATGCTCATAAATGCTGATAATCCATCCAACCAAAAATGCCAACCATTTTCAGCAATGTTTTACGTTATAATTTTGCAAATGATTGCATAAACTACAAGCTATTATGATGTAAACAAACCCTTGACTTCGCAATTCGTCTCTTTAAGTTTCTTTTCTTACACAATCATTTATTTCATTTTGAAGTTCTTATATATTTTGAAGGTAAAAATGTCTTCATGTATGAATCAAATAACTATCAAGTGATACTTTCTTATAGAATTGTACAATATGATTAAATGTATGATAAATTATTTCGTTCTGAACGCCGTTATCAATCATTTTAAATTAAATTATTTTTTTTAAAGGAGAAAATAATGAAAACATATCTATTAATGTCGTAGGAAAATGATTTTTTAATATTAAATGAAGCTTAATTTGACATGTTAGATGGATGCGTCTCATCAATGGTCATAAGATGAGATAAATTATTTTTTTGATATAGAAAATAAAATGATATCCCTGTCAACCGAACGTCAACAAGACTCTGATCGAAAATCCCTTTTCACATTAGTCAGTAGCTTTCTGTCCTTTTTAAATAGGAGGTCTAAAAAATGCCCGATTCTTGAGTTAAAATAGGAACTTTACTAGGATGCAAGTGGTTTAATAAAAATAAAGAGCTATAACTCGTCGGTAGCTTATTCAACTTTCAACATTCATAGTTTAGTCTCATCTTGGTCGTTTTTGATTAGTCTTCCGAGAAGAGATCTTTGGCTTGATGATATTTAAAAAATTTGATATGCTAATTTAATCCGAAAAAATTAAAATGAAGAGAAGGATTTTGAATTTTTTTTCAGTTTGGAAAAAACGAAACTTTTAACGATTCCTGATATGAGTGGCTATATGATGAAACTTAAACTTCTTAAAAAGTGTTTTTTTTACAGAAAGCTACAGGATAAAAGGATGACTTACAGAATTAAAGATCTTCTTAGATTCTTTAAATCAAGGGTCGGTAATGACGTTTTCCAGGAGTGTCATCCCTATCAACCAAACATCCACAAAACTGTGATCGAAAATCCCTTTTCTCACTTGGTCAGTAGCTTTCTGTCCTTTTTAAATTGTAGATCTAAAAAATGCCCGACTCCAGAGTTCAATTGTACATTCCTTTTATTCAGGAACAGCGATATCCTTCTCCACGCAGAACACATTTCTTTAAGTTTTAGTTTTATTGGACAGCATCACATTTAAGCAAACCCAATTTTATCTTAATGTAGCTAAGGTTTTGTAGATTTTTACATTAAATGCAGGCAAGCCAGAATGGATGGCAGAACAAAATCGGCTCACAGACCACTATTTGCCGACCCCTGTCATAAATGTTTCTTACTTGTTTATAGTATTTTTTTAAATTATAATATTTTTCGAATCAGAGAAATTGAATATATAAAAATATTCAAATACACATTTAGCTTAAAATTAAATCTTTTAACAAATATTAAAAGCAAAATATGAATGTTGTTATAATACAAATCATTACAAAAAATTATGTTCATATTTTACATGCAAAATAAAACAATTAATTGAATATAATATGCTAATATCAAAACACACCAACAATAGTACATAGGAGTTTAGTAAAGTTCTATAATAAATAATATTATTCATTGGTGTTCTACTTTTGAGGAATAATCTAACACAAATATTTTTTTTTACTAAGAACAAAAATATTATTTGTTTCATCATTAATCGTCACATCGTAGCGCTGAATTACGTCGTACTTTTGATTGTCACCATTGATGGGAAAGCCAGACAACAAATGTAACCAATTGAAGGATCAGACTTCAAATGTTATTTTCATATATGGTTAAGCACTCTGAACCAATATATTATCCATGGTTGTCCTCAATTAAAGAATACCTTCAATTGTATAAATGTTTTGAACACACTTGTAAACCATGTCAACCTTCATTGGTTAAAGCCCACGTAGGTTGGCCACCAAATGATAAAAAACTGACCGATTTGCAAAGGCTGGGTGAAGATCAAATCTATGAAAGAATATTCCTATTCAAGATTCATTTATGTCAGACCTGACGAGGAAGGGCCTCTATAGAGAATGGGCCTCCCGAAAGACATAGGATAGTTCTTGTAGACAAAGTAAACTATGGCTTCCAAAGCCAGATGCATCAAAACGATTGATTGAGCTTAGTCAAGAATTTCATTGTATTCAAATAGAGATAATAACTGGTCATAACTTCTAAGATATCATTAGTCATTGTCGAACAAATTTATCACTTGTCGTTTTTGTCGGCAGAGTGATGAGACGTCTTATCACATGTTGGCTGAGTGCGATATATTTTGTCTTAAGAGAATGATGGCTCAAAAATGCTTTAACTTACATCCTCCAGAGATAAAGCAGATTCCAGCAATTCTTAAGAAATGTAACATTGGTTACCACCTGTTTGGCTTCCCGAGGTAGAATGAGTAAGCAACATCGTTAAATTGGTTGTGTGTCAAGGGTATTGCCTAAGATTTTTTCGTTTCCTTTGGAGACTCTATATGCTCTCTGAGAATACCAATTTTTATTTATCTTCATGTAAACACATAGATGCTTGCTTTTTCTTATCTACCGCAATACAACTCCAATGACCTTGATTGACCTTATGAATAAGTCCTTACAATTGCCTCGACAAATGAAACAAATGCTTAGTTAACTGCCAAAAGTTTAAGAAGATACATCTCTATTTGTTGTCAAGGCAACTATGTCCAATATGATTAATTGTCACTTCTAAAATGGTAGTGTTTTTCGGGAGCTATAATTTTTTAACAATTGTATAATGCATATGGACAATCCTTAAATACTTGAAGTGAATAATGATTATACAAACAATGCATTTTTTCTTTCTTTTTGTGAATAATCAAGATTTTCTAAAAATGTTACCAGCAGTACAAAAACTGAAAAAAATATGAATGTATTGATACGTAGATCCATAAATTGATTATAAAGTTTTGACGTTTTGACAAAGCTAAATTATGAAAAATATCTGAGGAATTAAGAGTGCCCCTTGGTCCAAATTGAAACATTTCCTTCAAAAAGTCCTACAGCCAAATAATACTCAAACATTTATTGAAACCTGTACAAAAATAAACATGAAGAGTAGAGTTGTTTATATGATTGGTAGCTTGTAAATACGGATGTTTGTATGAATGATTGTTTGCAAATATGGTGCTTGTTTGTATGGATGCTATGGATGGATGTTTGTAAATATGGTTCGTTCTACCAATACATGGTTGTTTGTAAATATGTATCTATATAAAAAAATTATATATGTGGTTGCATGTATAGATGGTTGGTATGGATGGATGTTTGTTATTATGGTTGGTTGTATGAATGGATATTTGTTATTATGGTTGGTTGTATGAATGGATTCATGTAAATATGGTTCTTTGTATGAACGATTTTTGTTTTCATTTGGTGATAAATATTTTAAAATTTAACATTTCAGCTGGATTAATTTAAAATTCAGAAAGTCAACGCAAAACAGTAAAATACCACCCAGCATATCAAGTGAAACAAAGTGGTGTGTGGGCCCAGAGAGGTTCATTACAGCGTCTAGCAAGACTCAGTTCTAGGATCATTGTTCTTTATCCTGCTCACTTCAGATCTCCCTGACTCTGCATATAAAAATGCAACTTCTGAGGTAGACATTACCATCACCATCTACGCTATGACACATCAGGTCTAGTCGTTGCATCCTTGTTGTCTTAGGACTAGGGAGTGGGGTGGACAATTTATACTGAAGTATCACAGAATACTCCAAGAGGACTGGACTCTGTCTAAACGCCGACAAGACACAAAATATGCTAATAGAACTACATAGTTCCTTAACATTGACACCTCTGAAGATCTTTGGTGTCATCATATCGCGGTGTAATGGCTTCGAAGTGCTTCACTCCAGGGTCGCTACTGATTTAAGGAGGAGAGTCGGAACCATCCGCCGACTGGGAGTCTAAATGTCTAGGGGACACATGTCCTATATTACGTTGCCAAAGCCATTGTTATTGGCAAGGCCCAGACTTGTACCTGGGTACCTCAACCTGCGCAGCTTCCGACAGAATCAAAACTAGGGCTGTCAAAATTGCTCAAAAATGACATTCGAATATTCGTTTGAAAAAAAATCACGAATTTGAACTATTCAAATATCTGGTTGCCCATTTACGCATTTGCCGTGTAGCCCATATACGGCAATAATACGGCAAAAACATAGGTAAAATCAGATCATTAAATCATCATATATATCCAATATAATATTACAATTCAATAACGCACACATATAATTATGAAAAAGCTTATTTCCGATCACTGTAGCCCGGAGCCTCAACTTTCGCTTGCATTTCACCACCACACAGATTACGCTGTAGTCCTACAGTATCAGATTACAGCAGAAACAGTATGAGCTTAAAGCGAGAGACATCGCGAACAGTCAGAGGTTCATTCACAAAACAGATGGAGGCGCTTGTACCGCGGGAGTGTTTTTTTTTTCGCATTCCAATATTAATTTGTCGCTTGTACCGCGGAGTGTTTTTTAACATTCGAATATTAATTTTCACGTTCGAATTCGCTTTTTGGGATACTCTTCGAACTCAAATTCAAACTTCGAATATTCGTTGACAGTCCTAGTCAAGACTGACCTAACAGCTACATTACTGTGACGGCAGGGTACAAGTCGCTCTTAACGATCTCGCCCGTGTTCTCTTAGGCGAGATCAGATAGAATGAGGACGGTTGACCTCCTTGATAGAGCGGGAATCCCTACAAAAATCGAGATTGCTGTTCGGCAGTCAGGGATGGCTACTTGGAAGGCGGTCAACTTTCAAAATTTCATCCTCAGCGATGCCCTTTGCACCTCAAACTTCAGGACAAGAAGTGAGACAAACGATCTCAGGAGACCTAATTATATGGTCAACACGGCAAGAACATGGCATTTCCCTCCGGAGCTGAAGCAGGCAACCACTCTTCTGAAAGCAAGACGTTTCTTACATGGGATAATATGTTCATCGTCCAACATTGTTTTCTTCCACGATTTAAGTTTTGCAAATAGACAAAATTATTGATCGATTCATATTTCATATTAGTGGCTTGTGAATGGTGGTGATTATTCCGGTTGTTCTAGTGTTAAAGTGTCTAAATCTAGCGTACAACACAAACAAATTTACGCCTTGGAACAACCGATGTCCATTTTTGTATAATTGTCATCAAATTACAAATATATTTCTGACAAAAATAATAGTTATTCCTTAACCCAGCAGTTTAATTTAATTTAAATCAACTGAGTTTATCTTTGTAAATAAATTAAAAAATTGCTTCACATTTTAGTTATTTCTATTGATTGGAATTGACAAATTTACGGAAGTCATTTGTGTAAGAGTAAATGCTCTAATTATAAGATTCTGTGAACAATTACTGTCTTCATTTTATAGCGATATTTTGTGTTAATTACATATAGCTTTGGAAATAGTGTTATCAAAATTTGCAATTTCATGGTCAAGTATCCATAACAAAATTTATATATATTTATTTAGGAGAACGCGTTTACCACAGTTCACAAAATTAACTTCCTTTGATAAGTTTGTCTTCTTCAGTTGATTAATCTTGCACTTAGCCCTTGAGAGTTTTATACCATGAATGCAATCGTTTCTATTAAAATAACTGGGTGTACTATCTAACCTCCTGTGAAGTTATTAAGATCTCCGATGACTTGTTTTGACTTTGTTAATTTTTTATATTGATTATATATTGAATCTTAGCTTTAACCTAGGTTTATATAATAATTCATTATTTTAGCATATTTTAGAGCCAATCACACACGTATTTACGGATAAAAAGTGTCGATAGTTTTGTATCACATAAATATAAATAATATGTTACATGTTTTGAAAAATATCCCAAAATCCAAAGAAATAGTATCAACCTACTGCTAAAATATTCACTACCAATGGAGTTAAGGAAATGCGATAGTCGTGTGCGTTAAGGCGTGTTCAACTCTCAATGTTGGGGACGGTGGTTCGAATCCCGAGAGGGGATGGTCATTTTTGGTCTACCTCATTGGTAAGATCCTAGGTTCGAAAGACTAATTTTAATGCTATAATTCTTTTTATATCGTGTCGGATGCAATTCTATCGAACTATATAGGCAAAAACCAAGAAATCAATGTTATTGACCATTTCAAAGTTTTGAAAATATTGACAAATATGATTATGGGTCCGTAGATCCCCTTAGTTATTTGTCTTTGTCTTGTGCCTTGGTTGATTTGTATGGCGTGGTATCAATTTTATACCTACGAGTTCTATACATTTGTGACATCACAGTATTTTTCGCCAACTGCTAAAAACTAAGAGAGTTCGCTAACCATGAGTGTTATGGCGTGTTCAATTCTCAATGTAGGGGGGCCAAGAGGGGATGACCATTTTTGGACTATCTCATTGATGATCCTAGGTTGGGTAGACTAATTTTAAAGCTATAATGCTTATTTATATCCAGTCGGATACTGAAATTATTTCAAGCCATATTGGTCTCTGTAGATATTAAGTTCATTTTTTTCTTCTCATTACCTCCGCCGAAGGAGGTATTGTTTTCACTGGCGTTTGTTGTTGGTTTGTTAGTTTGTTGTTTGGTCAGCAGGATAACTCAAAAAGTACTAAACGGATTCGAATGAAACTTTGTGGAGTTGTGGAAATGCCAAAAGAAACAAGTGATTAAATTTTGGCATCTCTAAGTGCTTTTATAATATGCAAAATGAGCAAAATACTAAATGAAATGGGGTCTCTATTCAGGGAGTAGGAAAGAACAAACGCTAAAAAAAATTCATTGGCGTATTATTGTTCATATATGAGCTCAGGACTATGTTAACCCAGTGACGTAGCTTAAACTTCTTCCTCTTCCCGTCTCTGAGTGCTTTTTTAATATGCAAAATGAGCTAACAGAGAGGAAACAATGATTAGAGATAGAAAATCGGGCGTGTGAAAGGGAGAATGTTTGAATGGGAATGTTGTGGGATCGGCGGAGGTACACACTCTCTGAGTGTTATTATGCCTCAAGTTTAGTTTAATTCTGATTTTTCCCTTAAAGTTTATTACCTCCGCCGAGGAGGTATTGTTTTCACTGGTTTGGTTTGTTGGTTTGTTTGTTTGTTGGTTGTCAGCAAGATAACTCAAAAAGTACGGAACGGATTCGGATGAAACTTTGTGGAGTTGTTAGAAGTGCCAAAAGGAACAAGTGATTAAATTTTGGCATCCCTGAGTGCAGAATTAAGATGCAAAACGAGCTAAATACTAATAATATTTCAAGTTAGCCTACTCTGGCAATAGATGTCGCTGTGCTGTAAAATCGGGGGCCGGGAGCGTCTTCCTCTCGGAATTTCCGTCGAGGGGAACTCTCCCCCGTCCCTCTACGCTGCCCCAGTCGTGAAAAATCCGCCTCGGAAGGTTCATAAGGACCCCGTGACGGCGGAGGTTTGCACTCTCTGAGTGTATATATGCCTCTAGTTTTCACTGGCGTTGGTTTGGTTTGTTTGTTTGTTTGTTGTTTGTCAGCAGGATAACTCAAAAAGTACCGAACGGATTCGGATGAAACTTTGTGGAGTTGTTAGAAGTGCAAAAGGAACAAGTGATTAAATTTTGGCATCTCTGAGTGCAGAATTAAGATGCAAAATGAGCTAAATACTAATAAATATTTCAAGTTAGCCTACTCTGCAAAAGATGTCGCTGTGCTGTGAAATCGGGTGCCGGGAGCGTCTTCCTCTCGGAATTTCCGTCGAGGGGAACCCTCCCCCGTCCCTCTACGCCGCCCCAGTCGTGAAAAATCCGCCTCGGAAGGCTCATAAGGACCCCGTGACGGCGGAGGTTTGCACTCTCTGAGTGTATATATGCCTCTAGTTAAGATTGCTACTCACGGTATTTTCAGGACTTAGATAAATGTTACTACTGAGGAAAATAGGCATGCCATATTTCATAATGAACATTACTAGTACTTCTGCATTTATTGTGTGACTTTTTTCTCACTCCTGGAGTCAGATATTGGGCCAGTCCATAATTTATTTTTGACCTATTCCTTGATATGCGTTGAACTCTTTCTAATGACCTTTGAACTTGTATGTGGAACACTTTTTTAGTTTTAGATCTCAGATCTCAGTGGTAAATGTTACCACCACCGGCCTAGCGAATAACAGGATGCACAATAGACTGCATAGAAAAAGAGATAATCAATGTCCGAGTCGGCAGCTGACGCAATAAAGAGGAGAAGGAAAGAATACTTTTTATCCCATGAGCAGTCAAAAAATAAATACCCAAGTCTTAAGGAGTAATGGAAAAAGGGAGAATGATGTAACTAAAACCCAGTGACGTCCTTTTAAAGGCCTTCTTTTTAAGAAAAATAACACATGATGACATTATTGGACACTTATTATAGAACAAACTTTTTTATTCCCGAATAAATTAGTATTTTATCACGTGGGATCTGAGTCATTCAAGAGCTTTTCATGTGCACTGTTGATTCTTTTTTGAGAATGTAGTTATAATACTCATAATAGAGTATTTATTGTGCATTAATGACTGTACTTTTTGTACATAGATATCAACTGCAAGAAGACCTTTATGTTTGTGGATCCTTCTACTTTTAGGTAGAGGAAGAAATTGAGATATTTGTATAAATATAGATGATATTAGTTTTATTCATCCTGGATAATGCAGTGAATACCTTAAAATATATTGTAATGTTTACTATTTGCCTGCACTAATTTTATGTTTTAATGTAGATTGGAAGCAGAAAAAGTAAGTATATTTACATAATATAAGAAGTTAATTTTAAGGGGAACTCTGGAGGTTTCACCAAAGTATTTAAAAGACGCTCGCGAAATGTGCGTATTCTGTCATCATTCAAAGGGAACGACAGATTACATTATATGGGAATGTCATTATTAAACAGAATCGACAAAGACAGAATAGTCGAAATCAATTTAAATAACCATATTGGAAGACAGATTCCTTAGTCTTCGATAAAATTGACACCATCATGTAAAGCACAAACCTATAAAAATTATGAAAGAACAAGACAATATTCTTTAAGGAATTTCAATGATTATATACACGCAATATTAAAAACAGATCCTCATCCGCTAGACTTTAAATGATTGAGCCTTAATATATATTTGCCCTGCCCAATTTCAATATATTTTTATGTACAAATCAATCCATTGTAATATTTTTATTTTGTTTATTGTAAATTCATAAATGCCATCAGCTTATATTGAACATATTATGCCTTTTATTGATTTATTGTTAACGATCAATAAGACCCTTTTACATGTTATGCGCTTTTTTGGGTTTATTATTGTAATACTCCTTTCAAAAATCAGCTTAGATATCTGTTTTTGAAATATAAGTATTTTATTTTGTAACCATACGTTTAATATTATCATAATTAGAGCAATGACTTTACATTGCCAATATTCTTTTAGCGGGCTAAAACGCTAAAATAAGTATTTTTTTCAACCACGTAGGTATTCACAGGATAAAAAGTAATAATTCGGACCCTAAAAATATTGAATGATTTCAAATTCATATACCAATAAAAAAAATTAACGACAAACTTTATATCCTATTCATGTTATATATATACATTTATGGTGTATTTTATGGCGGAAGTTGAAGAACATTATTAGAAGGGGCTTATATTAGGGGAAGTACGATATTGACGAATTTACATAGGTTTAATATATATGTATATAATATATAGATATAAATATATACATATATATACACATATATATTATATTTTTTTTTTGTTTTTGAGCGTCCGGCCCGGCATCCGGTGTTTTTTAGACACCGGGCCGGGACTTAAATATTTTATTTCGTTTGCCATTCATAAAGCGACGACATATTTTTAGAAAGGAATTTTTAAATATTCATTTCTAGAAAAATTCACTTTTTCTGAGAATTGTTTTTTCGGAAATTATTTTCTAAAAACGTCTTTACTTTTTTATTTAGAAAAATCTTTTCTTAAAAAATTTTGTCACTTCAGAATGTAGAAGGAACGAAAATATATATTAAGTCCCGCCCGGTTTGAAAATTTTAAGTCCCAGCCCCGGTCCAGGCAAAAAAAGGTGTCCTATATATATAAACTCCGAGAGAGGTTTTTTCGAATACCATATATGAATTATATAACTATATGCGAGAAGGACCGCAATTAAAGTACCCTTCATCCATTTTATGATTAACCATTTCTTTTGCTGAAGATCATTTTGTAAACATCATTTTAAAACATCAATAAACCCAATTCTGAAATAAAGGCGAAAACAACGGCTTCAGAGGATAAAGAGCTGAGTTTTACTTTTATTGGTTTGATTTTTGAATGGTTTCCGTAGCTGGATAGACCGTACTTTTCTAAAGATATGCATATACACTTTCATCCAATAAAAATATTAAAATTTCTAAGATTTATGTCTATTAATATATAAAGTTACAAATATATACAAATGGAAGAACCAGTTAAGGAGAACAAACGCTTATGCTTTATGTCTTGCACATCATAAAGAAAAATATTGAGTTTTTTGGAGAGATTTTAATAAGAAAACAATTTCACATTAAATGAAATTTTAGAGGGAAAAGAATTTTAACTAAACTACGTTTTAAAAAGAGAATTATAGGGCCAAGGGATAGCTTTTACAATTTTTTAAGTCATTTGAGGAATGCAGAATTGAGGGCATCTCTAATTGATAAGTCCAACAAAGACAATTTTTTAACCAAATAAAAAGGAAGAAGGAAGAGTATGGTATAATGGCTTCAGTTCCAAGATTTTAAATTGTCTCAGAGCAAATAATCATACCTTTGAACTCTACTGGCTCAAATACAGAATAGTTACCAATACACTTCCGTTGGGTAGTATATTGGCAGGACGCCGGATGAAAGAATGTTTTTTTCTGCAAGTCGTCTCTTGAAAAGTCAAGATATTTTTTACTTGAATGTCCTATTGTGGTAAAATTTCTGGATCTTTAAAAAAATGAGTTTTTCGAAGATTTTAACTTGAGCTTGAGGTCTAAAGAATTTGTTTAATTATATAGGCCCACACCAGAATGAAATAAATTTTATTGTTACAAGAACTGCAATTATTTTATATAAATTTAGATGTTCTAAATCCCCCCCCAGAAAATGTTGTCCATATTTATAAAAATATGATTAAAATTTGTACAAAATATATAACTCTATTAAATGACATGATAAATTGAAATATATTTGTACCGATAGGTATATAAAAAATATATATATCGAAGTGTCAGTATTTTCATTCATATAATGACTAAATACATTTTTAATTATTTGATTAAAATCGCTTTAATATTTAGATTCTTCAAGTCACTTTAAATTTGACAAAGCAAAACTCTACTTAATGATATTATAAATGTTTTGTAAAAAAAAATATTATTCTTGTGTTTGAGTTAATCCAGAGCGGTATATCATTGCATGATTGGTTTGAGTGGTTTTTATGATCTATTATATTGTACATGCAAGAGTTAATCTAGTCTTTTACTAAGTGATAGGTATACAAAGTTATTTACCTTAAGCATAAATCCATATAATAATCCTCACAGCATACCTTCTCTTTTTTTACGTGCAAAAAAACGATTTCCGGTTAAAAACAAGTACTAAGATACTTAAAACGTATAGGTATAAAATGATTTCGCATTTTCATAGGTTGTGAGTTTTTGACAACTATGATTTGGAAGATGTGATCTTTAAGAAGCATATAGAATGAAATACTGTTAGGTGAGATATAATCATTTAAAAATAAATACGTGTTGATAAAACCAGCTGCTTGAATTGCTACTGTATGAAAAGTTAATATAATTGACCAATCAAAGTAAACGTCTTAAAGCCATCGTTGTTTGTGCTATATATATATATATATACTATATATATCTATACTATATATATATACTAGATATATATATATATATATATATGTGTTGTGTGTGTGTGTATATAAACGTTCGTATGTGCGGCTTAGATAAATAAATTAAATGCCTGCAATCAAATTATTTGTTTTCAGGAAGCCATTACAGTAGAATATGATTTATGATTAATAATATTCCCACAAAACACAGGTCAGAATTGAATTTGTTCATGTTATTAAAATACCATTATCAATAAAAGGCGTATTTTCGTCAAATGACCATACACCTCTTTAGGCTATTTCTAATACTTTTTTTTTCTCGTGTGACACTAAACTTCCCGCCTTCCCAGCAATTGCAAGCCTTTGAAACCGCTTGCCTTGGCAACATGCAACACAAAATGAAGAGAATCTTTTAATTCCAGGAATGCATTTTGTATGAGAAGATATGTATGCAGGTAATTACCTAGCATGTAACCTTAAGTATTGACTTCCATGCAAACAAGCAAACTGAACATTTCGTCCTCTTGAACTATGCTGGTATTTTCAATATGTATCCCAGTTGGATGAATGTGTCGGCATTTGATGTAATCAATATTTGACAGTCTTGAAAAGAGTGCTGTTAGCTACAAAATAATTCGTTAGTATATACAATAAATGCATTCTTAATTACTTCACTACTTACCCACACCTTCATAAATGTAATAATGACATATTGTTGCTTGTAATTTTACTCAATTAATGAATAATAACGATGCATAAAAATAATGTTAATTACCATACTTGAAGAGTATATATTCCGACCCATTGAACAATGCTAAGCTTGATGTACAAATTTTAATAGCAAATAATTCATTTCAATATAGATTCCAAACTTTAATCGACATTATTATTTTTAAATATTTTTGGGGGGGAAATATAATTTTCATTAGGTAAAGCCTTCAATATTCCGAAGATGTTTAGTCCTCAAAATAATAAAACATTGATAAAGAATTGTTATATAATTTTGAGAACCTGTATTTTATTATTATACGAAAAATGTTACTGGAAGATACAAAACTACTCCATATATCAATATTATTATCAAATGCTACTGTACGTCTCAATATATCTTCCTATAATTAACGTCATACTGTAATGGACATAATGATAAGCGTAAACATATTATTGCCTATGTTTGGCACTAAATGTGACGATCTATAAAAAACAAATTGTTCTGTTTGACTAATATATATATTTATTATATGTATATATATATATATACATATACATACATACATACACACACACACATATATTTGGGGGATTCTTATTTCGAATATTTCTGATTTTACCTTAGTGCATAGAGATCATCTTCTGAAAGTTTTAAAAAAATCGAATAATGGGATTTTTTGCGCCATTTGATACAATTTAATTCCCTCAAAATATATGCTATTTTCCCATAGTTTAGTTCAAAATGTAGGTATGTCTGCTAAGCTTATAAAATTAGTATGTATTTGTATGTACACCAAAATTGTACGAGATATTAACGTTTTGAAATAGTCATTTTTGGGGTATTTCTATAAAATGACAATTTCTAAACTTGCATATATAATTTAATTTTGGATTAAATAAACATAAAACTAATGTGAAATCTTTGTAATCACACCTATACTTTGCACCAAATTGTTTGAAAAGAGCATTCATAATGAGGACATTAGAGGCGATTGAATGGCAAAAATACCACTTAACTACAAAATATTTGTTATTTCCTTGAGTATGAGGAGTTGATTAAGTGAATTGATTTAGATATTGGAGGAGCTGATTCAATGTATTTAATAATAACATGGATAGAGTCTCATAAAAGGAAAATCAATGCTTAAGAGAGCTTAAGGTAGCCGTGTGCGTTAAGGCGTGTTCAACGCTCATATTGGGGGCGCAGGTTCGAATCCCGAGAGGGAAGGCCATTTTCGGTCTACCTCATTGCTTAGATCCAAGGTTCAATAGACTAATTTTAATGCTATAATGCTTATTTATATCCTGTCGGATGCAATTCTATCGAACTATATAGGCAAAAAAATGCTTAAAGATACAATTTTGAGTTCACTCCTTAACAGCCGCGAGTGATGGTATAACCATAGGAGTAAATAAGTAACCCCTTCAATTGAGATGCATTTCATAAAACGGGACATATTTATATCTTTAAGAAAAGAGAAAGAAACTTCTCTCGCCCCATGTGGTGATGTATTTAGGTATATAAGAAAAGGGTAAAGGCACAGAGATGAGTAGAGAGAAAGAGAAAATCAGCTACAAAGGTATATTTTATTTTTAGTACCAACTGCTTTTTTAGAAATAATCACACTTTTTTTTCTTCCTATCCGTCATGTTTAAAAAAGGCCCTCTATAGTTATTCTTTTATAAAATATCTTGAAAGCAGGCGTACTCAACAGGGGATTATGTTATTAGTAGGAATCTGCTCGACAAAATTCTCTGTTGGCTGAAATTTCTCATTGGCATAACACAAAGTTGCCTACTCATTGGCTCAGATAGAAAAGGGAAATCATTTATCGCCAAAAATATATTTTTTTCCTGCCTTCACTCCTCATCTAAATTGGTTACACCTAAACTTCAAGCATATATGTGTGTTCTACAATCACACTCCAAATATTTGCTTCCTCTTACAAGACATCAGGCCAGCGTCATCTATTTATTTTTCAAAGGAGCATGATGACACACGCATAATTGGATTAATGAGAAGGCAAAAATGGTTTGTCAGTGTTTGGGGCTAAATTTTATTATTATTATGTTTGTTTAGAACCTCAGGATGTATTTTTATAAAGCCCACACAGTCTTTTTAAAGAAGTGCCCTAAGTGTGTAATTGTATTTAAAGTTTCCTTATATAATTTTCTTAATCTATTTATATTCTAGAGTTTTCCCTGCCTTTTAGGTCGTTCTCATAGCCAATCCTTACTCGTCATTAAACGAATAATCTTATATATATTATTTTATTAGTTTTTACAAACTTAAGTTGGCTTTTATGATTTTTATAGCTATTATTGTGATTTTATTGACTTATTAAGTTACTAGCAGGGCTAGTCGGAGTTAACAGGGGGTTCCCATAAATGTCCACTTTTATATAATATTGTCATGGCACCTCCAACCTATCTATAGAAAAGTTGATTAATACATATCTATTTATAAAGGTCCGTACAAAAAAAAATTAAAATGCATTTCTCCGAAGAAAAAAACACCCCTTAAAAAAGTGTTTTCGTTTAGAGCAATTTTGTCCAAATCTAATGAACTATTATCAACAAAAAATAATCATAAAGATAACAAAAATTTAGGAAAACTACATGGATCAAAATCAACTTAAAACCTAAAGGTTATACACAAAGAAATTTGGTCAAAACGTAACTTGAAATTTTGAATATATATTTATTTATAAGAAAAAAGTTTTTTATAAATTTATTTTGAACTTATCTATTCTAATAAAAAAAAGAATTCCGTTCGTTTGTTAGTCGTTCGTATGTTCGTTCGTTTCCTTGTATCTCCCGAACGGTTCATTAGATCTTGACGAAATTTTCAGTGAATAGTTTTGAGAGCTCCGAAAGTGTTTTAGTGGGGTTGACAACTCCCGAAAATTGGTCATCGACATGCTTATTTTATTCGCCAAACGTTTTTGTCGATTTTTTATATTTGCAGGTTAGATTTTGACCAAATTCACTGTGAATGATTGTAAGGTAGTAAAACGTGTTTTAGTTCTTTGAGTGTTTACCGGAAAATTCGTTTTCTATTATTACCTAGAAATATGTTTCTTTCTGCCCCTGTATGTCCCCCCAAATTTAGGTTTTATGGAAAATAACAACTTTTTATAATGCAACATCGTGCTATTCAAATTTTAATAATGCCAAGAGTTGGAGAGTGATTTCAAACCCAAACTTAGGAATAGAAAAACAGAAAAATGGCAATAACGATGGAATTATGACTTTTTAAGGAACTACTTTTCATAAAAAATAACATAGGCGCTCTATGAAATAACTTAAAAATAACTTCTTTTTACGATATTTAAATTCCCAGCCTTAAGGAACAAAAAAAACAGAAAAAATGGCAATGAAGACCCAATGACAGCTTTTTGAGGAACTGATTGAATATGAAAATCACATTTGATGACAGCACTAAAATTATTCGTATGATATTTTTCTATTCCAAAGACAATTATCAAGTTGAAAAATCCCGGCAGCGCCGGGTAACATCCACTAGTCTCTTATAAGATTTAAAAATAGCGTTTTACAAAAAAAAGTGTGCCATGTATTATTGTTTCGTGAGATCTTATTTTTTGTTACTTCAGAAAATATATGTATATCGACAGGAAAAAAATAGTTAAAGAGCTTCTGCCAACTCTAAACATATTCATTATTATTTAGTTACAAATCTGTTGGTAAAACCCTCAATTATATCTTTACTGAATAAATTAATTAAGGCTTATTTATAGGAAAGCTGCTTTCAATTCCATTAATATTATATTTTTTTACGTAATGTTAATAGTATAAAGAGATGAAAATGGTACTATACCAGTGATTCAATTACTAAAATATACATATAGTTTATAGAAATGGAATTCCTTTTACCAGTTAGCCTTATCCGAACACAAAACCCGCTTAGAACATTGGATTTAGAATTCCGTTAAATACTATGATATTGAAAAAATAATAAATTAAGTTGAGATTGACATTCCAATTATTGTCAAAATGAAATAAATTTATGAAAACTATATTCAAAACAGCCATGTCTGCAGGCAATGATGCCCCTCTTCTTCCTTACTTTTTGCTTAAGCAGTTGAGGATCTGTTTCCGATGGGTTTGAAAAAGTATGGAGGGTTTAGTGTGGACATCAAATGCTCAAGACATTTAATAAGCCTCTACGTCGATGATTTTGCTCGGGGATGAATTTATCGATTTCGTTATAATATACCAAAGGTTTATATGATACTCTTTAATGAAATTACAAAAACTCCATCCATCGAGTGGAGAAGATCTATAGCTTATGACGAAATCTACTGATGGTTGATGTTCGGCTCAGACTTAACTAACCATTTAACTTTACGACTCTCTCAGATATTGGGTGTATCTCAAAATATACTATGGAAATTTCACCCTATCTACGACACCAATACGACTGTAGTTGTCATACTACAAAATGCTCACAATCAATTTTATTTTCGGAAAATACATCGACCTGACATTTTGGAGGAAATGGCTATCAAATTTAAAATTCTTACAATTCATGATCCCTGCGAAGAAAACTTAATTTCGTATGGGAGATTTATGTTTCCTTTGACAAGGACTTCTCTGCAACACATTATTCCGAAGCCATGGCACTTACAAATGTATTTTATTTGAAAATACTTGCTCTCCCTTCGGTTTGGAACAATCGGATTCGATAATCTTTACAACGTATCCACGACGGAAGAAAATTAACAGCTCAGTCATTATTTTGGCTTATCTTTTGTATTTTTCAAGGCCATGCAAGAATTGCATCTTTTGTTTAACTCAACATTTCATCCAGACGGAGGAGGAACGTGGACGTCCGCCTGAAGTATAATTAAGCAATATCTAAGCCTCTCTATCCAACACTAAAGACTTATAAAAATAATTTTAAAAATATTTAGAAATTTTTAGCACTTAGCATAATATGATTGTGTTTTTAGTTACATTAGTTGTGTTTTTAATTCTTATAGATCTTTCGCAGAAATATTTAGATGGAAAGCTTTTATCTGATATTGTGTTTTATTTTATTGTATGCGTTCTACACCAGAGCAACTTTTTTAAACTAAAATGTTTTAATTATGTCTTTATTACGCATTTGCTCTGGTTTTTATGTATTTATTTTATTTATAAAATAAACGAGCATGAGAAAAAACTTTATCGGGCTTACACGTTAGTTATCTAAATGATACCTACTTTTAAACATGCTCCCATAATAATTATGTTATTTCTTAATTCATATAGTACTTATATATATAACATGTTCAATTCCCTGTTCTAAGTAAATAACAGAGTACTCCTAGTAACACATCCAACAATGAAAGAAATGTTCTTCATTCTAGATTATTTATAAAGTGCTTCTAATCCAATTTGGTTTCCTCAAATAACATTCCCTTTCAGAAGTCAGACACATGGATAGATCTTTAAAAACCTAATTTCCTCCAGAGATAGATTGATGATGAACACATGGGTTATATGTTCATGACGTGAGATAATAATCCATTGTATGTATAAAAGTAGACTTTTTCTTAAAGAAGAAAAAACTTTTCATTATTTTATGTATAAAGAAAAATACGTTCCAAAATAAGTTGGTTATTTGCTTTAAAAGAGAGAAAAGTTTTAGCAATGTCATGGAATTATTCCATACATTGAAATAGTTGTATAATTAAGCTATATTGTCAAGGAAAAAGAAATGAAATAAATATTTATTAATATGAAATTTATGATGTCGAAAGCGATTGGATGCGTCCCATGCATTCTATGAAATGTAATAGCTTAATCCTATTAAATTTGATATATTTTTCAACAAACATGTTTATTATCCATATGGCAAATTAAAAAGATAAAATATTAAGAGATGTCTATTAATATTATTATCTCATACAGTACTTTTTATGGGTTTGCAAAACTTTTAATTCACCAAAGGTGTACAATTATTCAAAAAACCAACACAAACACTTAAAATAAAAGTTAAATTGATGTAAAAAAAACAGTTGGCTATTTCATTCTCTAAGCAATTGCTGCAATGAACTTTTTATATATCCAATAGGACTGTTTACCTACAAATATTCCTTTGGAGCTTCATAACAATACAGCAAAATGGATTTTTACATTCCTTAAAGATGCTTAATGATTTTGTTTCTTGCTGCTTGAACTTTTCCTTCTCGTCTTAAGATGTTTTAATTGTTTTTAAAATAATTATCAAACAGTCATTTTATGAGTGCTATGTGAGGTCATTATATTACATATTCAAAAATATAAAATAAACCTCTCACTTAAGTTTTACCCTGTCTGTCCAACCCTTAATTTTGCTAGAGTAAGTAAGAATATCTTATTAGGTGCCATGTTACGTATGTATATGGTGTATTTAAATTCTTACAAAGTCTCGGACAAAGTCAAGAACTCGTACACGCAAAGAGTATTAATCCACTCGTGTTTATATCCGTTTTTATCTGTCAGAGAAGATAATTTTGAAGAAAAATAATACAAATATAGACACCCGAATAATCATCATTAAAACGACAGCAGAATATACCATCTTTCCAATGAAAATCCCTGGTGCCAAAACAATTTTCAGAAAATAAGTGAAGGATCTGGAGCGTTTTTTACACAACTTCTTCCGAGTGTCATTATCGATATTTGTAAATTATAATGCAAAATCTACAACAATAAACATCTTTATTTTTTTTTCATTTCAGCACATCAGCTTGAGTTTGTGATGTGTTTATTTTAAATTGAAATATTTTTTTCATTTGCCACCATTTGGAAGGGAAATTTACGGATGTTTTTATCATTGATTGACTGCGACGTGAGACTTGATTTCAGACATAATATTTATTGATATTATTGATTGGGCTACATTGATATCTTTGTAGAATCTAAATTATCTTTTTAAAAAATATTGCTGTATAACTTAGTTATAGGAAATTGATACGAAGGAACGGCCCTTTTTATTTGACCCAGAGTTATGATTGGGGAAAAGTATAGTTTCATAATGAAATCACTGAATTTAATTTAAATTTTTATATTGAATTTAAAAAAGTTATTTTTCTTTTTCAATCATATTTACAATTCTATAAAAATATATGTCATAAATTGATATATAACATATATAGTATGAAATTATGTATTTTTCATTTTTTTAAAGTATGATTAGTTTCTTTATCCTCATCTTTCATAATACTGTGATGCAATCAATAACTTTATTACATATTAAGATTATTTATGTTCTTGTCATCTCGTCTAAAATTGCTTCCTTATTCATGGAAACAAATGATTATCATAAAAAGACTACAATTTATGATTTAATCACAAAGCAAACAGAGTGTTGGAAGAAGTGCCAAATTTATTAATAGTCGATT
The DNA here is from genome assembly GCA_013387185.1 of Caligus rogercresseyi. Classification (NCBI taxonomy): domain Eukaryota; kingdom Metazoa; phylum Arthropoda; class Copepoda; order Siphonostomatoida; family Caligidae; genus Caligus; species Caligus rogercresseyi. The sequence continues at coordinate 20,860,654 of CP045892.1, forward strand.
TGAGTCCTTTTTTGTCATTTTCGTTATTATCATTTTCTGTCGACCTTCAATTTCCTGTTTGAAAAAAATTGACAAAGACAAGATTTGATTTGCACATGTTGTCTCTTGGATGCGCGTGTGTTTTTTTAAAGCACGTTCAAGTATTTGAAGACACCCTTTGCTTTGGTCATTAGAGAAAATATCAGGTTTATTCATATTATTATCGGCATGTCAAAAAAGGAAATGGGACTCTTTGATATCCTAGTATTTGAATGGAATATGCCTAAATTTTATCCAAACTTTTTTATTAGAAAATATTTGGAAAATATTAAGGTATGTTTAGCTCGATTGACCATTTTTTGTTCGAATTTTATTTTTTTGCCGTGGACATTTTTTCCTAGTTTTTTTTCTGGACTTTTTTCGGTTAGTTATAATGCATACTTAGTTCAAAGTGTATGCAACTCAATCAAACGAAACAACATAAAAGTTGATCAGGTGTTAGTCGCAGCAATTTTAATATACAGGTATATGAAAAAATAAATATAATAATACGTTAATTAAAAATACATCTCCGTCTCAGTGGATGAAGTTTTTGCTGCTAATGTCATACTTACTTCGACTCTGAATCACATGTTTATCTTATATACACTAAAATTAATTAGCTAAAAATAAAGCAACCTGAATTAATCCTTAATTATTTTTAATACTACGAAGATAATGGAGAGGCAACAACTATTTTTAGTAACAAGGAAAAAAATGGTTCAAGTATTTTATTTTAATTACTTCCTATTCCGTTGTTGAAGACTTGCAACATGCTGAGTTTTGAAAAGAGGCAGGTTATCATAGAATTTTAATGCATTGGATTTGTATTATGAGTTTTTAATCAGGGACAATTATTCATTCAAAAATAATCTAAATAATTATATTACTCTTTTATCTTGGCCAACCCCTATAAAAAACCATTAACTGAGTTATTATAACGTAAAAGTCGTTTTAAAAGTAAATAACGCATTTCACTCTGTGACCAGACGTACTCAACTTCCGTTGTAGTTTCTGGTTTGGGCGACCTCTCCCTCAGCTATATAAGCGACAGCTTAAAATATTTTTACTAGTTCTAGTTATTATTTATTATTCTAACGAGAGATTTATGAGAGACACATTTCTGCTTTTACGTTAGAGTTGTCAAAAATAAAATATTTTGTCACAGTTAATGGTAACGTAACGGTCCCATTTTCTGCATATTATCCTAACAATACTCAGTTATTTGTATATTCTAGTCTGTACTGTCCCGGTATTCGTTACAGAAATATGACATCTTTAATTTGGCTGGGTTGCTATGACGTCTACTATGAATTTTTGTTTGTAAACAATTTTATGGAACAATCAAAAACTTCCTCTTTATGGAATATGTAGGAAGATAATTTCTTCGTAATCATCTTTTTTTCTTCAATCTTATTTCTGTCCAATTGAATTTAATGTTTATTTATCTTGCTTAATACGACGTTCAATAAAAAGTGGTTAATTAGCCGTATACAACACTTTATATAATTTAAAAATTCATCAAAGAGGAGTATTCAAATGTATTTGTTTAAATAAATGAATATTTATGGAAATGGTGCATTGTGAACTATTTCTCAATTATGGACTAACCGATTAAAAAAGCTTACTCCTAAGAAGGGATTATTTAGAACACTAAAAATATTCATGGTACAAACCCCGAATGTCACAGCAAGAAGAATAAGAGTCCCAAATATTGTTATTTATTTATTCCACAGTTCATAAAAACCATATATACAACCACAAAAAAAGAGAATTTATATAAAATGATGTTAATGCATAAAAACATAATTAAACATTTTAGTTTAAAACTTTAACATCAAATACGAACAAACATAAAAAATTCAATTATAATAAAATAACTTGACAAAATAAAACAAAACATAAATAAACGATACACCTTTCTATTTTGAATCCTTGAATTGGCGTAAAAGTTTTTTTATAATTTGCAATTCCGTCGAATAATAAAGACAAAAAATGGACGATACATAAAAAGTTCTAAATCCGGATTAACTTTAACAGAACCCATTATGATGTCAATCATCTGCATACATGTAAGATACAAATCACCACAATTAAATCATTCTTCATCAACAACTATAAGTTAATGAATACTAAATATGACTTATTTTATCCTTGAGGGCGAATAGTAACAAACCAAGTTTGGTAGCCTTGATTGCATGACTGATTCTCCATTTTTTCTTCTTTTTTTGTGTGTAAAGTGTCCACAAATCGATGCAAATATGTATAAGCAAGAAAGAAAAAAGTAATTGCCCAATAAATCCTGTGCGTACATATGTAAATAAAGTGTCATGATTCTTACTAAAAGAGGATAAGGAAATCAACGGAAATGGTTAAATTTACAGGCACACAGACTTAACGCTTTAAAACGCAAGTTTAATGTTTACCAAACCAGTGTAAGCTATGTCATTTTTAAAATATTATTACCTCCGCCGAAGGAGGTATTGTTTTCACTGGCGTTGGTTGGTTGGTTTGTTTGTTTGTTTGTCAGCAGGATAACTCAAAAAGTGCGGAACAGATTCGGATGAAACTTTGTGGAGTTGTTGGAAATGCCAAAAGAAACAAGTGATAAAATTTTTGCATCTCTGAGTGCTTCTTTAAGATGCAAAATGAGCTAAATACTAATAAATATTTCAAGTTAGCTTACTCTACCAATAGATGTCGCTGTGCTGTGCTCTCAAAGAGGAGAGCACAGCACAGCGACATCTAATGGCAAATGACAAAAAGACCAAGTGATTCATTTGGTGGGGATTGGCGGAGGTTTGTACTCTCTGAGTCCTTTAGTTAGATTTGTGATGATTTTCATTTAAAGTTTTCCGTTTAGATAATGTTATAAATATCCATCATAGCTTTTATAATATATAAAAGTAAGTAACCATTTGCAGCACTGATTTGAAAAATTTATTTCTTATTTCTCCCACAAAGTCCCGACTTTAAGCCCCCTGGACTTCTCTGTTTGGATTCCCAGGCGTTGGAAGTTAATCAAACAAATAAATCGGCGGCCTTACAACATTGAGAGGATAACGAGGGGTAGGCCATGCGAAGTATATACCTCTAGTACGAGCGTGTAGCGTTTCCTCGCAACCTGAAGTTTGTGTCAGAGGTTGATGGAGCATGTGCATATTCAAATGTAACATTGTTTTTTATGTATTTATAACAAATCTTTTTGATAAAGCTCCATTGTATGGTTTGTTCATGATGAGTAAACGATTGTAGTTTGATATTAATTGTAGGTGGTACGAGATTTTTTGACGACTCGGCATAAAAATACAATTGGTGTTCTACACAACCAAAATAATGTCAGCATATAGTTTTATTGTAGTAACTTTATTTAAAAAAATCCCCAATTTTTTCCCTTATATGGAATAGAATTGCATCCGACTGGATATAAATATGCATTTTAGCACTAAAATTAGTCCATCGAATCTAACATCTTATCAATGAGATAGTCCAAAATGACCCTTCCCTTTCAGGATTCGAACCTGCGTCCTCAATATTGAGAGATGAACACGCCTTGACGCACACGGCTATTGCACTCCATTTTAAACTAAACCCCCAATCAGTCAAACTATATTTTCAAATATTAAAGTGTTACTTATTTCTTACATTACTTTGATAGAAAATCATTTTGATGGCTTGTGTTCGGGACAAATTTAATTAGAGCTCATCTCATATATTAATGCTTTATTTATTTTTAGAATATATACATATTTATCCAGACTCTTTTTCTATCCGCCGAATAAAATATCAATGGGTATTTTAAGGTGAAAGAATGGATAAAATATTAAAAGGCTGATATTTTTACCCTTTTTAGTAAATTACTTTAAAACTTGACAGCTGTAAATAGGATTTAAGAGCACCACATATTAAAAGATGCCTTCTAATTAATAAGATAATGTTCATAGAGGATAAGTTGTGAAACCTTTTTAGACGCGGGCCAAATAGTTTATAGAAAACTAATAAAATAACGATAAAAGTTATGGTTTTCAAGTAATAAATGCTTAGATAAATATATGGGCATCAAATGTGATGGACGACGACTTTTCAATAATAATCAATCCTCCTTCTTAAACTTGAGATACAGTCCTTATGTAGATATGTATTATTCAATTGCAGAACGACAACAAAAATTCCCATCGTTCGTCGTTCGTTTTTGGCGCCAAAAATAAAGATATTTTTCTTTTTTATATGAAAAATTTCCTTTCTAAGAGAAACGTCGTCACTTTTTTCAGAATAACGAACGAACAAAAATTCAAAACAATAATAATTGATCTTTCAGTACCAAGGCAGTACCAAGACATATAAATTCTGGAAAAAGAAGACCAGAGTCTGGATAATCACTGCTAAACGTTTTATCATAAAAATGGAGACATACTCAAACAATTAGAAAACAAAGTATATAAAGTAAGAATTCGGTGCAAGATCAAAATTATTTTACTTGGGTAAATAACAATATGGTTTGCATAAGCCCAAATTTTGTTAACAATGATCCTTTTTGGTTAATATTTTAGTTGTGTACACCCTTGAGCTGCCATATTTGTGGGCATTGAATTTGTATAATCTATATTGACAATTTAATGAAATAATGTTAATATAAACTTAAGTTATGGAAATACATACAATGAATGATATTTTTATATTCATGTGAATAATATTTACATTACAACATATTACAATATTATTATTTGAAATAAAAATTCAGATATTATAATTCCTAATATGAAGTAAGTTGAAATTTTGCAGCAATATAATTAAAGTCTTTATACAATTGCCCAAAAAACACAACTCCCTTCATACTGAGGCATTATAATATCTTTATTTTTATCATTGATCTCGAAGAAGCTTTTGAGCCTATTGAAGTTCAATGAATTTAAACCAAAGTCCAATTCATAGATGTCCTGAATAATTTATCAGTAAAGATAAATATGTACAAAGAGTCTCAAAGGGTATAATGTACAATGATGCCATACAAAAAATTATTTTTTTCCTTTACAATCTGATTGGCTTAAAACTTGACAGTTGCCAATGGGTCACTTCTTAATAATAAATTACGCCCGGAATTAAAGGCTTCTTAATAAGTGGCAATACAATATATTAGGACACATACTCTGAGGGATAAGCCAGAGAACTAGCTCCATAGCAAGAACAGATTGTGGGAAATGTAGAAGTAGTTTCGTCCCATTGTAAGCAATCAACTTATAATAAAAAGACAGGCAACCATTGCTCCAAAAAGGTTAAATCAAATAATAGATTGATAGGACATCTATTTTTCTAATTATAATTTGTTATGATATAAACTTTTCGCAGACTGGAACCCATTTTTGCCCCTCTCTCTTTATTATAAACTAACATAACTCATCAAGTGTCCCCTCTTTTCCTTAAAGACTTTAAGTAATTAAAGGATTCATTTGTCCATAAGACTTGAAAACACCTGGAAACTATCTTAACTATGTAATCAATATGCAGTACAATGTGTATGTTAATAAACTCTCCATTTGTAGCTCAATTTCAAAGTGTTATGGGATCGTACTTCGCATATTTTTTGTATAAAATTATATGAATGAATCCATTTAATATTTATTCATGACATTATTACATATATGTTTTGCTTTAAAAAAATAAATGACGTTATTACTCGTCTGATTGGGTCCACCTTTTTTTCTTTAACACCTTTAGTAATGACCAGTCCATAAAGACTTGAAAACGACTGGGAACTATCTTAACTATATAATCAATATAAAGTGCAAAGTGTGTGCTAATAAAATCTCTATTTATAGCCCTGTTTCAAACAAAATATAAACATATAGTAAGAGAAGTAGTTTTTTGTGTGTATGAGGTAGTGTCTACGCCTTAAAGGCAAAAAAAGTGCACAGTTTAGGGCATACTACATAGGATGTCGAGTAAAAAATAATCAAAACCGCAGCAGGCATAAATGACGTCATCTATTTAAAAAAAGACCAAATAACTATAATAATACGTGTCTTGTACAAATACTTCAAGGATTCATTTTTGTCTATATGGTTCGATAGAATTGCATCCGACTGGATATAAATAAGCATTATAGCGCTGAAATGAGTCTATGGAGCCAAGAATCTTATCAATGAGATTGGCCAAAATTGACCTTCCTCTCTCAGGATTCGAACCTGCGCCCCCAGCATTGAGAATTGAACGCATTTTAATGGACTGAACTATCGCACTTCCTTCATTCATTCATAGATTTTTATACAACATATATACGAGGTGCGATACAAAATAATAATAAACAATTGATAAATTATTAAAAGATAAATTTTTATATCTATGGTCCAAATATATATGATTTCTTTCAAGTTATAATTATTGATTTCAATAATTTTTTTTTGGCAATCTAAACAATTCGTAAAATTAAACATGCTGTAACTGTACACTATCTTATCAAAACTCTTTTAAACAAATATAATTTCCCTAAGCAATAACAGACATAAAGATTAGCATCCTTAATATATTTTGCAAAAATGTATTAATATCCTAATGTTTGCACATTTACGTATATTATAATATAGAAACATAAAAAGTATTTTAAAAACATCATATCACTTTGCTTTCTGCATTTTACAAGCAAAAATATGTTTGGATTATAAATATATTATATATTTAATGGTAAATTTACTTATTTCATCAAATAATATTTTTATATTTCTTTTAAAATAATTAATTTTTATGGTACATTTTTTTCAAATTAATGATAAAAAATTCCCAAAAGTTATATGTCTGTACACTGAAACATTTTGTTGTTAACACAAAAATGTTTTGATTTTCTGCTTCAAGCGCAACATGACAGCATATGTCAATAGAAAATGATGGATTTAGAGGAGAAACAAAAAAACAATTTTAAATTCCCCATTCTTAAGTTTCAAAAAAAACAAGAAATATGCAAGCAGTTTTATCAACCCGTAGTAGTTGTGTAAAAAAAATATAATTAAACGTCTTAGAGATTAGAATTTGAGCTAAGGAAGAATATTATATAAACAATGTATGTAATGTATAAAAATATAGTATAAGGAAACGACCAGGTACCCGGCTGTTTTTTGAGGTGTCCGGCCCGGTGTCTAAAAATCCCTGCGCCGGGACTTTAACCCATTAATGCCGATTGGGAAGATAGTTCCCAGAGCTTAAAAAGCGTTATTACAACACAACTAAGACATATTTCAAAGTTCAAACAGATTAACTTTATTTTTAACAGCTTTACCTACATGAAATAGCCCATATTATTAATAAATAATAATAATGTAATGGTAGTTGCTGTTTGAAAGTACGTGTTTGAAGGACGTTGAAAATATGCCGAAATCGTATTGTTCTAATGGGTATGTAACAGCTAAATTTATGAATGAATATAATAATTTTTAAAGAAAACGATTCTTAAAAATTGAAGCTCTTTTTAAAGTATTTACTTTATATATGTTATCATTGTTTTTCAAAAATAAATGCATCAACATTTAGAGTGGGAACAAATGTGCCCATTCGGCATTCAAGTGAAGCTGTGCCTAGCATAAAGTGATGAAAAATAACAGATTCCACGGAGAGTTTATAAGCGTTGACAAAATAATGGTCCCCTATAATGGACGGCATGGGATAAACAATACACCCGAGGAAAACCTGTCCGATTTGGTTTCAAGTTGTGGGCAGCTTGTGCTCTGACGGTACCTTGCTACAGGTCGAACCTTTTTGTGGATCCTTCACCAACATCCTGATTATAGGTTTGTTCATGGTCCAATTGTCGTTTGGAAATGGTAAACAAGACCAAGTTAATCCAAGGGCAACACGTCATCTGTGACAATTATTTTGGATCAATTCCCATGCTTTTAGAATTATCACGGAATGGAATTGCCTGCACCACAACTCTTCGTGAAGATCGGCTGGGTGGTGCTCCAGTGTTGAAAAAACAACTATTGAAAAAGAAATCTCGAGGATCCATGGACGAGTATTTATTGGTTGTGTCTCGATTGTCAAGTGGAAGATATCCAGGTAGTGAAGTGGCTTCAAATAAAATGAGAGCTCAACCACTACAGAAAGCAAGACGGTGGGATCGAAAAAGAGGAAGTATGTTGAAGTTGACATGCCAATTATATTAGAACGTACAATCGGAACATGGGGGCCGTTGACCTTTTTGACCAGCAAGTTGCCGCATATAGGTTAAGGATAAGGTCGAAAAAGTGTTGGTGGCCTTTGTTTGCTTGGAGCCTAAACGCACAGGTTGTCAATGCATGGCGCTTCAGTAGACGGGGCAATCCTCGTCTGAGTCTCTTAGACTTTTCAAGAAATTTAGCCCATGTGGTCCTAAAAACTTATGGGGTTGCAAAGAGCGTCCAGGACCTAAGTATTCATTGGTGAGCGCGACAAACAGTATTCGACTAAATGAAGGTAATAATTGGACAGCAAGAGGAGTGCATTCGAAAGTAGATGCCGAGAATGCAAGGAAGAACTCCTCATATCTGCAAAAAATGTAATGTTCCTTTGCATCCAGAATGCATGGAACTTACCACACAAAATAAAAATTATTATCAAATAAATAAATATATATGTAAACTTTTAATAAAAAAGAGCTGTATTCAATAGAATAATACTAAAATATGTTATGCGATATACATTATTTAAATGCCGAGTGGGCACATATGTGCCCGGCCGTTTTTTAAATGTTTATTAAATATGACTATTTTTTTGTACGAATGTGTTATAGCACTATATTGATTCATATAATTAAAAATTAGGGCAAATTTCTTTACAGATAATTCTCGGCATTAATGGGTTAATATTTTCGTCGTTATTCATTCTGAAAGTGTCGACGTTTTTTTAAGAATGATTTTTAAAATATTTTTTAAATATTTAAAAATACTGTCGAGAAATTTTCTGAGTAAAATTCTTTCTTAAAACAAAACGTCGTCACTTTTTTGGTATTTGTTTTCTTAAAAAACGTCGTCACTTTGGAATGGACGAAGAAACGAAAATATATTTAAAGTCCCAGCCTGGCTTGAAAATTTAATTCCCGGCCCGGGTCCCAGTAAAAAAGCGTATCCCAGGTCGTTTTCCTGATATAATATATATATATATATATATATATATATATAGAACTAGAGAGAGAGAGAGAGATAGATACATATATTTATATATATAGGATAAATATATATACAGGGTGATTCACTTAAATTGAGACTCAAATATTACAAACTACAATCTTTGTATTAAATTTTACACAAAAATTTTTAAACAAAATGATAGCACAATGTGAAATTTACAAAATGTATTTCATTAAATTTTTCACATATCCTTCTTTGGCCTTCACTACAGCTTTGAACCTCCTCACGGTGGAGGCAACACAGGCAGGAATCTCTTCCTCAGACAAAGAGGCCCAGGCCTGAATCGCTTCTTCTTTAGAATCTCCACCGATGGCCAGGACTTGCTACACACCTTGTTCTCCAGAATGGACTATATTCCAAAGTCCATTGGGTTCAGATTTGGGGAGGAGGGAGGCCACAAGTCTTTGGACCAAAAGTCTGCAAACATATCAGTCCAGAAGCTTTGAACCAATTTGCTGGTATGGGATGGAGCTCCATCTTGTTGGAACAGTAAAAGTGCCGTAGGATACTCTCTTTGTACCCATGGGACGACCTCCTCTGAAAGAAGATGCAGGTCTGGTCGATCTTCACCCCCTCCTCGACAAGATAATTGGGGCCTTCTTCCCGTCCGACGTCACTCCCGCCCAGACCATGACTGAAGGGCTGTGATTGGTGCCTTTGACAGAGAAGAGTGGTCCTCAGCGGTGCACGGGGATGGCTTTCACTGTTGTTGGCTAGAGCCTAAAACCCGGTCGATTCGACTGTTTGTGCTGCAGGCAAAAGATGTCTGGACCGTGAAAATCTTTGTCTGAGGAAAGATTCCGCCTGTGTTCTCCCCGTGAGAGTTCGAGCTGTAGTGAAGTCCAAAGAGAATATTGGAAATTTATTGAAATACTTTTGTAAATTACACATTGTGCTATCATTTTTGTTTTTAAAATGTTTGTGTAAAATTTAATACAAAGATTGTAGTTTGTAATATGTGAGTCTCAATTTAAGTGAATCACCCTGTATATAAAGAATGAGACAAACTAAAAATTAATAAAATCATATAAATAAAGAAAAGAAGATTCCATTTTGCCTAAAGGTAGTCTACAAGAGCTCTTACAGATGTTAATTTGAAATTATATACAAAATAATTACACGCAAGCGGTAGTTCTTAATATTCTAGGAATCATAATCATTATTTAGAGAACTGTTTGTCCGTCTTAAGAATGAGGCTTGTTTACTCTCATACGATGATGGAAAAGTTGATTTAAGCCTTTTAGATGCTTCAAAAGTATTCACATACTTTAAGAAAGGGGAAGAAAGCTAAATCTATGCTCTTTTTTTTTTTAGTGTGTGGACATATTCCTGCAGTTATGAGTGCACTTTGGCCGACGCCTACATATTTTGAGGCCAAAATAGATTGGTTTACTCCTTGACACGCTTGAGAGAGTAGTAACCTAGCTTAGAAAACACCATTTATGCAAATACTTTTTTTACTATTGTTGTTTAAGAGGAGAGATAGTCATTATTTTTTCAAGGATAAAAAAACTTCATGCTTTGAATAAAACTTTTGCTCTTGGAAAATAATGCATTCCTTTCATTATTCAACGAGAAAACTAATATAAACAAATTATAGAGTTTACAGTGCATTCTTTTTAAAATACTATTTGACTTTATATAATTTAAATTGGGTATTTAATTAATTTTCATTTTAACATGCTTAATCATGCTGTTTCACAATGCCATTTCCTAATATTTGTATACCACGTATAAGACAACTACATGTTTGCTTACTTGAATTTCATATTTGTTTGCGAAAATATAAATTTGTTTCATTATTATTTCTTAATCTACAACAACTGAAGTTTATATTTTTTTAAATTATTAATGATTAATTTCTATATTTCACGTTTTCTATACGCATATAAATAATTTTGAAAAAAATTTAAAGGTTCGAATCAACTGGAATTATTACAATCTTAAAACCTAATGTTGCTGACTAAAGACTATTAAAATGAACAAATAATAATACATTAAATTCAATTCAACTAAACATAACACCAAATCTGACAATATTGCCCTTATAACATAAAAAGAAACATTAAGTTTGTAGCAGATTCTCCATGTCTCTCAACTCCTATTTGTTAATCACTCCCATTTGTTTCTATTCCCAATTTGTAGCTCATTTGTATAAATAAAATTCCTTTTTATGAAATACACGTTCAGTTTTGATCACATACTCGAAGGTGTTAGTTAATATCAACTCTTTCACACATCCAATCAATTATATATTTTGTTTGAATCTGTTGTGTCTAAAAGTGATGTAAAAGGATTCAACTTCTTCTTCCAGATTTCGTTTTTTAGTTGAACTCAATGAACATTTCATTAATGATAAATAGCGAAAATGGATTTGAAAATTTCGATGCCGAATCATGTTAGTTACGATCGAAATAAAACCCTTTAAAATATATGTATATGCCTACTGTACTTACCGCATAACGAGGGACCGCTGAATCTCTATGACCCGCCAAATGCTGGGTTTGATCCCAAATATACCATGACTGTGACATGTGGAACACGAGATCCAATCAAAAGCTCTTTTAATCCTCAAATAATGGCATATCTATCATTGGTTCTGCTCACGACCTTATTGGTTATGATTCGTTTGATCAAAATTATAATTTTGGTATGAGCCCGGTTTCCCCCTGAATACGCACCGCTACACAAGACCACATTTAATGCATCACCATTTTTAAAAGGAAAAATAAAGGTTCCATCTTAAACAAAGCTATCAAAAAGAGTGACCTTAAATAAACTTGATGGGTCATGGACGGATGGATGGGTTTTGGAAAGGAAATTACGGGGTGCACCCTATTACTACGGTCATTAATGTTTTCGGTTGGCATACGCTAATTACTCCCTGTTTCTAAGAAATGAAAAATATTTTTATAAATATTTGAATCAATGTTATGCCAAATATTGAGAACGAGGAAGGGAGCTCTTCAAATATTTATTTCCTGATAATCT
>CP045892.1:20872914-20950474 GCA_013387185.1 Caligus rogercresseyi
GATTATTATATGGATTTATGCTTAAGGTAAATAACTTTGTATACCTTCACTTAGTAAAAGACTGATTTAACTCTTGCAGTACAATATAATAGATCATAAAAACCACTCAAACCAACATGCAATGATATACCGCTCTGGATTAACTCAAACACAAGAATAATATTTGTTTTTACAAAACATTTATATATATCATTAAGTAGAGTTTTGCTTTGTCAAATTTAAAGTGACTTGAAGAATCTAAATATTAAAGCGATTTTAATCAAATAATTAAAAATGTATTTAGTCATTATATGAATGAAAATACTGACACTTCGATATATATATTTTTTATATACCTATCGGTACAAATATATTTCAATTTATCATGTCATTTAATAGAGTATTATTTTATGTACAAATTTTAATCATATTTATTAAATAGGGACAACATTTCTGGGAGGGGGATTTTTAGAACATCTAAATTATATAAAAATAAATGCAGTCTTGTAACAATAAAATTTATTTCATTCTGGTGGGGCCTATAAATTAAACAAATTCTTTAGACCTCAAGCTCAAGTAACAATCTTCGAAAAACTCATTTTTTAAAAAGATCCAGAAATTTTACCACAATAGGACATTCAAGTAAAAACTATCTTGACTTTTCAAGAGACGACTTGCAGAAAAAAAAACATTCTTTCATCCGGCGTCTGCCAATATACTACCAACGGAAAGTGTATTGGTAACTATTCTGTATTTGAGCCAGTAGAGTTCAAAGGTATGATTATTGGCTCTGAGGACAATTTAAATCTGGAGGAACTGAAGCCATTATACCATACTCTTCCTTCTTCCTTTTTATTTGGTTAAAAAATTGTCTTTGTTGGACTTATCAATTAGAGATGCCCTCAATTCTGCATCCAAATGACTTAAAAAATTGTAAAAGCTATCCCTTGGCCCTATAATTCCTTTTTTAAAACGTATTTAGTTAAAATTCTTTATCCCTCTAAAATTTCATTTAATGTGAAATTGTTTTCTTATTAAAAAATCTCTCCAAAAAACTCCATATTTTTTTTATGATGTGCAAGACATAAAGCATAAGCGTTTGTTCTCCTTAACTGGTTCTTCCATTTGTATATATTTGTAACTTATATATTAATAGACATAAATCTTAGAAATTTTAATATTTTTATTGGATGAAAGTGTATATGCATATCTTTAGAAAAGTACGGTCTATCCAGCTTACGGAAACCATTCAAAAATCAAACCAATAAAAGTAAAACTCAGCTCTTTATCCTCTGAAGCCGTTGTTTTCGCCTTTATTTCAGAATTGGGTTATAATGATGTTTCAAAATGATCTCTTCCAGCAAAAGAAATGGTTAATAATAAAATGGATGAAGGGTACTTTAATTGCTGTCCTTCTTGCATATAGTTATATAATTCATATATGGTATTCGAAAAAACTCTCTCGGAGTTTATATATATAGGACATACTTTTTTTGCCTGGACCGGGGCTGGGACTTAAAATTTTCAACCGGGCCGGACTTAATAGATATTTTCGTTCCTTCTACATTCTGAAGTGACAAAATTTTTAAGAAAAGATTTTTCTAAATAAAAAAGTTAAAGAGTTTTTAGAAAATAATTTCCGAAAAAACAATTCTCAGAAAAAGTGAGATTTTTCTAGAAATGAATATTAAAAATTCCTTCTAAAAAATATGTCGTCGCTTTATGAATGGCAAACGAAATAAAATATTTAAGTCCCGGCCCGGTGTCTAAAAAACACCGGGATGCCGGGCCGGACGCTCAAAAACAAAAAAAAAGATATTAATTATATGTGTATATATATGTATATAGTTATATCTATAATTTAATACATATATATTAAACCTAGTAAATTCGTCAATATCGTACTTCCCCTAATATAAGCCCCTTCTAATAATGTTCTTCAACTTCCGCCATAAAATACACCATAAATGTATATATATAACATGAATAGGATAAAAGTTTGTCGTTAATTTTTTTTATTGGTATATGAATTTGAAATCATTCAATATTTTTAGGGTCCGAATTATTACTTTTTATCCTGTGAATACCTACGTGGTTGAAAAAAATACTTATTTTAGCACGTAGCGTTAATACCTACGCCCGCTACAAAGAAAAAGGGTATTGCAATGTAAAGTCATTGCTCTAAAACATTATGAAATATTAAACTTATGGTTACAAACATAAATAAAAACATTATATTTCAAAAACAGATATCTAAGCTGATTTTTGAAAGGAGTATTACAATAATAAACCCAAAAAGCGTTTAAACTTTTATTCATTGGGTTTTTTTTCGGCCAAAAGGGATATTCTTATTGATAGCGTTAACAATAAATCAATAAAAGGCATAATTATAATAAGTTCAATATAAAGCAAACAATGATGGCATTTATGTAATTTACAATAGCGAACAAAACGAAAAATATTACAATGGATTGATTTGTACCATAAGAAATATAATTGAAATTGGGCAGACACAAAAAAAAAGGGCAAATATAAATATAAACGTCTCAATCATTTAAAAAGTCTATTTTGCGGATGAGATCTTTTTTAATATTGCACGTGTATATAATTTTGGCATTGGTAAAATTCCTAAAGAATATTGTCTTGTTCGTTTCATATTTTATTGAGGTGTTGTGCTTTACATGATGGTGTCAATTTATCGTTGGAAGACGAAGTAAGGAAGTCTGTCTTCCAATATGGTTATTTAAATTGATTTCGACTATTCTGATAATTTCTTTGTCGATTCTGTTTAATTAATGACATTCCCATATAATGTAATCTGTCGTTCCCTTTGAATGATGACAGAATACGCACATTTCGCGAGCGTCTTTTAAATACTTTGGTGAAACCTCCAGAGTTCCCCTTAAAATTAACTTCTTATACTATGTAAATATACTTACTTTTTCTGCTTCCATCTACATTAAAACATAAAATTAGTGCAGGCAAATAGTAAACATTACAATATATTTTAAGGTATTCACTGCATTATCCAGGATGAATAAAACTAATATCATCTATATTTATACAAATATCTCAATTTCTTCCTCTACCTAAAAGTAGAAGGATCCACAAACATAAAGGTCTTCTTGCAGTTGATATCTATGTACAAAAAGTACAGTCATTAATGCACAATAAATACTCTATTATGAGTATTATAACTACATTCTCAAAAAAGAATCAACAGTGCACATGAAAAGCTCTTGAATGACTCAGATCCCACGTGATAAAATACTAATTTATTCGGGAATAAAAAAGTTTGTTCTATAATAAGTGTCCAATAATGTCATCATGTGTTATTTTTCTTAAAAAGAAGGCCTTTAAAAGGACGTCACTGGGTTTTAGTTACATCATTTCTCCCTTTTTCCATTACTCCTTAAGACTTGGGTATTTATTTTTTGACTGCTCATGGGATAAAAAGTATTCTTTCCTTCTCCTCTTTATTGCGTCAGCTGCCGACTCGGACATTGATTATCTCTTTTTCTATGCAGTCTATTGTGCATCCTGTTATTCGCTAGGCCGGTGGTGGTAACATTTACCACTGAGATCTGAGATCTAAAACTAAAAAAGTGTTCCACATACAAGTTCAAAGGTCATTAGAAAGAGTTCAACGCATATCAAGGAATAGGTCAAAAATAAATTATGGACTGGCTCCAATATCTTGACTCCAGGAGTGAGAAAAAAGTCACACAATGTAAATGCAGAAGTACTAGTAATGTTCATTATGAAATATGGCATGCCTATTTTCCTCAGTAGTAACATTTATCTAAGTCCTGAAAATACCGTGAGTAGCAATCTTAACTAGAGGCATATATACACTCAGAGAGTGCAAACCTCCGCCGTCACGGGGTCCTTATGAGCCTTCCGAGGCGGATTTTTCACGACTGGGGCGGCGTAGAGGGACGGGGGAGGGTTCCCCTCGACGGAAATTCCGAGAGGAAGACGCTCCCGGCACCCGATTTCACAGCACAGCGACATCTTTGGCAGAGTAGGCTAACTTGAAATATTTATTAGTATTTAGCTCATTTTGCATCTTAATTCTGCACTCAGAGATGCCAAAATTTAATCACTTGTTCCTTTGGCACTTCTAACAACTCCACAAAGTTTCATCCGAATCCGTTCGGTACTTTTTGAGTTATCCTGCTGACAAACCAACAAACCAAACAAACAACAACAAACCAACGCCAGTGAAAACTAGAGGCATATATACACTCAGAGAGTGCAAACCTCCGCCGTCACGGGGTCCTTATGAACCTTCCGAGGCGGATTTTTCACGACTGGGGCAGCGTAGAGGGACGGGGGAGAGTTCCCCTCGACGGAAATTCCGAGAGGAAGACGCTCCCGGCCCCCGATTTTACAGCACAGCGACATCTATTGCCAGAGTAGGCTAACTTGAAATAATATTAGTATTTAGCTCGTTTTGCATCTTAATTCTGCACTCAGGGATGCCAAAATTTAATCACTTGTTCCTTTTGGCACTTCTAACAACTCCACAAAGTTTCATCCGAATCCGTTCCGTACTTTTTGAGTTATCTTGCTGACAACCAACAAACAAACAAACCAACAAACCAACGCCAGTGAAAACAATACCTCCTTCGGCGGAGGTAATAAACTTTAAGGGAAAAATCAGAATTAAACTAAACTTGAGGCATAATAACACTCAGAGAGTGTGTACCTCCGCCGATCCCACAACATTCCCATTCAAACATTCTCCCTTTCACACGCCCGATTTTCTATCTCTAATCATTGTTTCCTCTCTGTTAGCTCATTTTGCATATTAAAAAAGCACTCAGAGACGGGAAGAGGAAGAAGTTTAAGCTACGTCACTGGGTTAACATAGTCCTGAGCTCATTATGAACAATAATACGCCAATGAAATTTTTTTAGCGTTTGTTCTTTCCTACTCCCTGAATAGAGACCCCATTTCATTTAGTATTTGCTCATTTTGCATATTATAAAAGCACTTAGAGATGCCAAAATTTAATCACTTGTTTCTTTTGGCATTTCAACAACTCCACAAAGTTTCATTCGAATCCGTTTAGTACTTTTTGAGTTATCCTGCTGACAAACCAACAAACTAACAAACCAACAAACGCCAGTGAAAACAATACCTCCTTCGGCGGAGGTAATGAGAAGAAAAAAATGAACTTAATATCTACAGAGACCAATATGGCTTGAAATAATTTCAGTATCCGACTGGATATAAATAAGCATTATAGCTTTAAAATTAGTCTACCCAACCTAGGATCTCATCAATGAGATAGTCCAAAAATGGTCATCCCCTCTTGGCCCCCCTACATTGAGAATTGAACACGCCATAACACTCATGGTTAGCGAACTCTCTTAGTTTTTAGCAGTTGGCGAAAAATACTGTGATGTCACAAATGTATAGAACTCGTAGGTATAAAATTGATACCACGCCATACAAATCAACCAAGGCACAAGACAAAGACAATAACTAAGGGGATCTACGGACCCATAATCATATTTGTCAATATTTTCAAAACTTTGAAATGGTCAATAACATTGATTTCTTGGTTTTTGCCTATATAGTTCGATAGAATTGCATCCGACACGATATAAATAAGAATTATAGCATTAAAATTAGTCTTTCGAACCTAGGATCTTACCAATGAGGTAGACCAAAAATGACCATCCCCTCTCGGGATTCGAACCACCGTCCCCAACATTGAGAGTTGAACACGCCTTAACGCACACGACTATCGCATTTCCTTAACTCCATTGGTAGTGAATATTTTAGCAGTAGGTTGATACTATTTCTTTGGATTTTGGGATATTTTTCAAAACATGTAACATATTATTTATATTTTATGTGATACAAAACTATCGACACTTTTTATCCGTAAATACGTGTGTGATTGGCTCTAAAATATGCTAAAATAATGAATTATTATATAAACCTAGGTTAAAGCTAAGATTCAATATATAATCAATATAAAAAATTAAACAAAGTCAAAACAAGTCATCGGAGATCTTAATAACTTCACAGGAGGTTAGATAGTACACCCAGTTATTTTAATAGAAACGATTGCATTCATGGTATAAAACTCTCAAGGGCTAAGTGCAAGATTAATCAACTGAAGAAGACAAACTTATCAAAGGAAGTTAATTTTGTGAACTGTGGTAAACGCGTTCTCCTAAATAAATATATATAAATTTTGTTATGGATACTTGACCATGAAATTGCAAATTTTGATAACACTATTTCCAAAGCTATATGTAATTAACACAAAATATACGCTATAAAATGAAGACAGTAATTGTTCACAGAATCTTATAATTAGAGCATTTACTCTTACACAAATGACTTCCGTAAATTTGTCAATTCCAATCAATAGAAATAACTAAAATGTGAAGCAATTTTTTAATTTATTTACAAAGATAAACTCAGTTGATTTAAATTTAAATTAAACTGCTGGGTTAAGGAATAAAATATTTTTGTCAGAAATATATTTGTAATTTGATGACAATTATACAAAAATGGACATCGGTTGTTCCAAGGCGTAAATTTGTTTGTGTTGTACGCTAGATTTAGACACTTTAACACTAGAACAACCGGAATAATCACCACCATTCACAAGCCACTAATATGAAATATGAATCGATCAATAATTTTGTCTATTTGCAAAACTTAAATCGTGGAAAGAAAACAATGTTGGACGATGAACATATTATCCCATGTAAGAAACGTCTTGCTTTCAGAAGAGTGGTTGCCTGCTTCAGCTCGGAGGGAAATGCCATGTTCTTGCCGTGTTGACCATATAATTAGGTCTCCTGAGATCGTTTGTCTCACTTCTTGTCCTGAAGTTTGAGGTGCAAAGGGCATCGCTGAGGATGAAATTTTGAAAGTTGACCGCCTTCCAAGTAGCCATCCCTGACTGCCGAACAGCAATCTCGATTTTTGTAGGGATTCCCGCTCTATCAAGGAGGTCAACCGTCCTCATTCTATCTGATCTCGCCTAAGAGAACACGGGCGAGATCGTTAAGAGCGACTTGTACCCTGCCGTCACAGTAATGTAGCTGTTAGGTCAGTCTTGACTAGGACTGTCAACGAATATTCGAAGTTTGAATTTGAGTTCGAAGAGTATCCCAAAAAGCGAATTCGAACGTGAAAATTAATATTCGAATGTTAAAAAACACTCCGCGGTACAAGCGACAAATAATATTGGAATGCGAAAAAAAACACTCCGCGGTACAAGCGCCTCCATCTGTTTTGTGAATGAACCTCTGACTGTTCGCGATGTCTCTCGCTTTAAGCTCATACTGTTTCTGCTGTAATCTGATACTGTAGGACTACAGCGTAATCTGTGTGGTGGTGAAATGCAAGCGAAAGTTGAGGCTCCGGGCTACAGTGATCGGAAATAAGCTTTTTCATAATTATATGTGTGCGTTATTGAATTGTAATATTATATTGGATATATATGATGATTTAATGATCTGATTTTACCTATGTTTTTGCCGTATTATTGCCGTATATGGGCTACACGGCAAATGCGTAAATGGGCAACCAGATATTTGAATAGTTCAAATTCGTGATTTTTTTCAAACGAATATTCGAATGTCATTTTTGAGCAATTTTGACAGCCCTAGTTTTGATTCTGTCGGAAGCTGCGCAGGTTGAGGTACCCAGGTACAAGTCTGGGCCTTGCCAATAACAATGGCTTTGGCAACGTAATATAGGACATGTGTCCCTAGACATTTAGACTCCCAGTCGGCGGATGGTTCCGACTCTCCTCCTTAAATCAGTAGCGACCCTGGAGTGAAGCACTTCGAAGCCATTACACCGCGATATGATGACACCAAAGATCTTCAGAGGTGTCAATGTTAAGGAACTATGTAGTTCTATTAGCATATTTTGTGTCTTGTCGGCGTTTAGACAGAGTCCAGTCCTCTTGGAGTATTCTGTGATACTTCAGTATAAATTGTCCACCCCACTCCCTAGTCCTAAGACAACAAGGATGCAACGACTAGACCTGATGTGTCATAGCGTAGATGGTGATGGTAATGTCTACCTCAGAAGTTGCATTTTTATATGCAGAGTCAGGGAGATCTGAAGTGAGCAGGATAAAGAACAATGATCCTAGAACTGAGTCTTGCTAGACGCTGTAATGAACCTCTCTGGGCCCACACACCACTTTGTTTCACTTGATATGCTGGGTGGTATTTTACTGTTTTGCGTTGACTTTCTGAATTTTAAATTAATCCAGCTGAAATGTTAAATTTTAAAATATTTATCACCAAATGAAAACAAAAATCGTTCATACAAAGAACCATATTTACATGAATCCATTCATACAACCAACCATAATAACAAATATCCATTCATACAACCAACCATAATAACAAACATCCATCCATACCAACCATCTATACATGCAACCACATATATAATTTTTTTATATAGATACATATTTACAAACAACCATGTATTGGTAGAACGAAACCATATTTACAAACATCCATCCATAGCATCCATACAAACAAGCACCATATTTGCAAACAATCATTCATACAAACATCCGTATTTACAAGCTACCAATCATATAAACAACTCTACTCTTCATGTTTATTTTTGTACAGGTTTCAATAAATGTTTGAGTATTATTTTGGCTGTAGGACTTTTTGAAGGAAATGTTTCAATTTGGACCAAGGGGCACTCTTAATTCCTCAGATATTTTCATAATTAGCTTTGTCAAAACGTCAAAACTTATAATCAATTATGGATCTACGTATCAATACATTCATATTTTTTTCAGTTTTTGTACTGCTGGTAACATTTTTAGAAAATCTTGATTATTCACAAAAAAGAAAGAAAAAATGCATTGTTTGTATAATCATTAATTCACTTCAAGTATTTAAGGATTGTCCATATGCATTATACAATTGTTAAAAAATTATAGCTCCCGAAAAAAACTTACCATTTTAGAAGTGACAATTAATCATATTGGACATAGTTGCCTTGACAACAAATAGAGATGTATCTTCTTAAACTTTTGGCAAGTTAACTAAGCATTTGTTTCATTTGTCGAGGCAATTGTAAGGACTATTCATAAGGTCAATCAAGGTCATTGGAGTTGTATTGCGGTAGATAAGAAAAAGCAAGCATCTATGTGTTTACATGAAGATAAATAAAAATTGGTATTCTCAGAGAGCATATAGAGTCTCCAAAGGAAACGAAAAAATCTTAGGCAATACCCTTGACACACAACCAATTTAACGATGTTGCTTACTCATTCTACCTCGGGAAGCCAAACAGGTGGTAACCAATGTTACATTTCTTAAGAATTGCTGGAATCTGCTTTATCTCTGGAGGATGTAAGTTAAAGCATTTTTGAGCCATCATTCTCTTAAGACAAAATATATCGCACTCAGCCAACATGTGATAAGACGTCTCATCACTCTGCCGACAAAAACGACAAGTGATAAATTTGTTCGACAATGACTAATGATATCTTAGAAAGTTATGACCAGTTATTATCTCTATTTGAATACAATGAAATTCTTGACTAAGCTCAATCAATCGTTTTGATGCATCTGGCTTTGGAAGCCATAGTTTACTTTGTCTACAAGAACTATCCTATGTCTTTCGGGAGGCCATTCTCTATAGAGGCCCTTCCTCGTCAGGTCTGACATAAATGAATCTTGAATAGGAATATTCTTTCATAGATTTGATCTTCACCCAGCCTTTGCAAATCGGTCAGTTTTTATCATTGGTGGCCAACCTACGTGGGCTTTAACCAATGAAGGTTGACATGGTTTACAAGTGTGTTCAAAACATTTATACAATTGAAGGTATTCTTTAATTGAGGACAACCATGGATAATATATTGGTTCAGAGTGCTTAACCAATATATGAAAATAACATTTGAATTCTGATCCTTCAATTGGTTACATTTGTTGTCTGGCTTTCCCATCAATGGTGACAATCAAAAGTACGACGTAATTCAGCGCTACGATGTGACGATTAATGATGAAACAAATAATATTTTTGTTCTTAGTAAAAAAAAATATTTTGTTAGATTATTCCTCAAAAGTAGAACACCAATGAATAATATTATTTATTATAGAACTTTACTAAACTCCTATGTACTATTGTTGGTGTGTTTTGATATTAGCATATTATATTCAATTAATTGTTTTTTTGCATGTAAAATATGAACATAATTTTTTGTAATGATTTGTATTATAACAACATTCATATTTTGCTTTTAATATTTGTTAAAAGATTTAATTTTAAGCTAAATGTGTATTTGAATATTTTTATATATTCAATTTCTCTGATTCAAAAAATATTATATTTAAAAAAATACTATAAACAAGTAAGAAACATTTATGACAGGGGTCGGCAAATAGTGGTCTGTGAGCCGATTTTGTTCTGCCATCCATTCTGGCTTGCCTGCATTTAATGTAAAAATCTACAAAACCTTAGCTACATTAAGATAAAATTGGGTTTGCTTAAATGTGATGCTGTCCAATAAAACTAAAACTTAAAGAAATGTGTTCTGCGTGGGAGAAGGATATCGCTGTTCCTGAATAAAAGGAATGTACAATTGAACTCTGGAGTCGGGCATTTTTTAGATCTACAATTTAAAAAGGACAGAAAGCTACTGACCAAGTGAGAAAAGGGATTTTCGATCACAGTTTTGTGGATGTTTGGTTGATAGGGATGACACTCCTGGAAAACGTCATTACCGACCCTTGATTTAAAGAATCTAAGAAGATCTTTAATTCTGTAAGTCATCCTTTTATCCTGTAGCTTTCTGTAAAAAAATAACACTTTTTAAGAAGTTTAAGTTTCATCATATAGCCACTCATATCAGGAATCGTTAAAAGTTTCGTTTTTTCCAAACTGAAAAAAAATTCAAAATCCTTCTCTTCATTTTTAATTTTTTCGGATTAAATTAGCATATCAAATTTTTTAAATATCATCAAGCCAAAGATCTCTTCTCGGAAGACTAATCAAAAACGACCAAGATGAGACTAAACTATGAATGTTGAAAGTTGAATAAGCTACCGACGAGTTATAGCTCTTTATTTTTATTAAACCACTTGCATCCTAGTAAAGTTCCTATTTTAACTCAAGAATCGGGCATTTTTAGACCTCCTATTTAAAAAGGACAGAAAGCTACTGACTTAATGTGAAAAGGGATTTTCGATCAGAGTCTTGTTGACGTTCGGTTGACAGGGATATCATTTTATTTTCTATATCAAATAAATAATTTATCTCATCTTATGACCATTGATGAGACGCATCCATCTAACATGTCAAATTAAGCTTCATTTAATATTAAAAAATCATTTTCCCTACGACATTAATAGATATGTTTTCATTATTTTCTCCTTTAAAAAAAATAATTTAATTTAAAATGATTGATAACGGCGTTCAGAACGAAATAATTTATCATACATTTAATCATATTGTACAATTCTATAAGAAAGTATCACTTGATAGTTATTTGATTCATACATGAAGACATTTTTACCTTCAAAATATATAAGAACTTCAAAATGAAATAAATGATTGTGTAAGAAAAGAAACTTAAAGAGACGAATTGCGAAGTCAAGGGGTTGTTTACATCATAATAGCTTGTAGTTTATGCAATCATTTGCAAAATTATAACGTAAAACATTGCTGAAAATGGTTGGCATTTTTGGTTGGATGGATTATCAGCATTTATGAGCATATTAATAAAATTTTGGTAATATGTGTATGTTTGAAATAATATAAAGTTCTTCTTAGATACAAAAATAAGGAATATGCTCAGTGCGTTAAGGCGTGTTCAACTTTCAACTTTGAGGGCGAAGGTTCGAATCCCTAGAGGGGATGGTCAATGTCGGTTAACCTCATTGATTAGATCCTAGGTTCAATAGTCTAATGTTAATTTCTATTATGCTTATTTATATCCAGTCGAATGCAACTTTATCGAACCAAATAGGTGGATGAAAATTATGTTATTAAGATTAGTCTTTGGAGCCTAGGATATTTTCCTACGGGGTTCGTCAATTTTGACTTTCCTCTTCCAGAAGTAATTTTACATTTCTTTTATTTGGTTGCTTTTATAAAAGCAAAGACTCGAAAAGGAGCCTCCAAAAACTCTAGCAAACTAAGACAGTTTTATATTTCTGTTTTTTTCACATTGAAATATAATAATATATACTAAGTACCATCATGATCAAATGGTTCAATTTAACTTTGTTGGTTTGCAGGATCATAATTCTCCTAGTCGCCAGTTTCACACGATAGGATCCAGGTAATCCTTACTCAGCTCCGCCGAGTCTCATTTGAATCGGGACTTGTCCTAGACTAACAGATGATACCCCAAAACAACCGTTATCTTATGTTAATTTTTTTAGAGCCGGGAGAGGATCAGGTAATTGATGGCGTTAATAAGCCTTTCTTAATGATCTTGATGAAGGTTGTTTGTGGTAAAGAAACCTCAGAAACAGTATTACAATTGTTTCTTCAAGGGAATTGCTCGATCAGACACTTCATTTAGAACGACGATCTCCTCTGTGCCGTTTTCTCTCGATGAAAATCAGGGCCTGTCCTGTTCTCCAAGGCAAAACTCCCACATGGGAGTTTATTATCCTATCTCCTGATTAATATAGAGGCCAGCACAATTAATGTATGAATGAATCTTGTTAATTGTCTTGTAAAGTTTGTCAAGAAGGAGGAGCAAAAACAGGTGTCCCATTTTCAGAGGAGCAAGTTGTTTTAGAAAGGAATGGCGCGATCGGCAAGTATTTATACAATTTATGTGACATCAATCAATATCTCCCCAAAAATAAAAATATGTTGTTAGAACAACGTCATAGGATTTTTTAAATATTTTGATTGTTTATCGAGATTACAAACTTAGTTTTGTACATGTTTATGATACATCTTAATAAAATGTTTATCAATTGTTAAGGGTATTTTTTTGACATGCAATCGCAAATAAAAACTGTATTAATTAATATAGAGAAAAATATTAATAAAATATCAATGTGATGAAATATAAAAGGAACAAAATATTTTAAATCTCACATAATCTCGATACCACAACCATACAACCAATTTTAAACCTGCTTTGCAGAGTTGTGAACGATTTTTTATTATTACAATAATATTTTATTCCAACAGCTAACCACTATTATTGATATATTTTTATTTCTTAAAATTGGTTTCAACATGATAAAAAAATGTAAATCTTTCTTTTGTTTGTTTAACTCCTACGTGATCCTTACCACAACATAATTTAATCCAGTATCAGTTGGTTGAAGTATACTTAGTAGCTAAAGCCTTTTTGTTGAATAAACTAAATCAACAAAAAACGAGATTAAACTAATTTTTTAAAGTGAAATTTTATATGTTATAATGAATGGAATCAACATTTTTTCAACATTTTATAAACACCAATTTCCCTCAAGATAGTTGAAAGCAACCTGCAATTAATAATTCGTAGAAATATGTCTAATTTCTAATATATTGAAATATGAAATTGGAATAAAGATAAATTGATTGGCCAAAAAGGAAAAAAATAAAAATATTAGCAAATATTAGTTTTTGGCAATATACACAACACATCATCCGGGTATTTTAATTCCATGGGACCATATATTTACTAAAGATAAAACATATCTAATAAACATAGTCTGAGATGAATCCTGAAGATACTGCATTGTCCCCTGTAATAGTTATCTCTTTCTCTATATATATATATATATATATATATATATATATATATATATATATATATATATATATATATATATATATATATATATATATATATATATATAGGAAACGACACCTTTTTTCGCCGGGACCCGGGCCGGGACTTAAATTTTCAAGCCGAGCCGGGTCAAAACCGGGCCAGGACTTAATATATATTTTTTTCCTTCGACATTATGAAGTGACAACGTTTTTTTAGAAAAGAATTTCCAAAACAAAGTGAGGACGTTTTTTTAGAAAATAATTTCCAAAAAAAAAAAAAAAATTAAAAGTGATGACTTTTTTAAAAAGAATATTTCGAAAATTCCTTTCTAAAAAAACGTCGTCACTTTATGAATGACAAACGAAAGAAAATATTTATGTCCCGGTCCGGTGTCTAAAAACCAGGACACCGGGCCGGGACGCTCAAAAACAGCCGGGACCCGGTCGTTTCCTGATATACATATATATCAAAAATTTGGACTACCCCGTATTTCATGGCCATTGCAAATGGACAATTATATTTCATGTCAACAGAATATTTTCCTTCAACAATTGAAGCCACACTACAATTATTATTATTGGATACAACAACACAAACTTGTGCATTTACACACCACCACCAGTAGATGGATGAGAATAATTCAATTATCCTATGTTAGTGGTCAAGTAAATATTTGGAACGAAGTTACCCGTATTTTGCATTTTCACATATTTAATTCCTATCATTAGGCACATAATTCATTTTTGTAATGGAATGAAGACGAAAAAGATGAATGTCTGCAATTATCAATATATAAAATGTACAAATTACAATATAATGACATATGTATTCTTGGTCCTTATAAAATAACTCTATACATGAACAAAATAGGACGTAATTTAAAAGTATATATTTGTATTTTGGTATTTGGTCGTCCTTTTGTAGGCTTAAGCTTTGGAGTTTAAAGGAAGTTCAGGTTTGTTGTTTTCTTGAGTGTACTCGGAGTTATGCAAGCCCACAACTGTGCAATCTAAATATTGTACTTTAGTACTACAAAAAACCAGTCAAACAGATATATTGTTACGATTAGGAGGATGTGATCCGTTTCCTTGGTTTGATTTTATCTTTTCTAC
Organism: Caligus rogercresseyi; assembly: GCA_013387185.1. Classification (NCBI taxonomy): domain Eukaryota; kingdom Metazoa; phylum Arthropoda; class Copepoda; order Siphonostomatoida; family Caligidae; genus Caligus; species Caligus rogercresseyi. The sequence goes on from CP045892.1 coordinate 20,887,759, forward strand.
CATTGAAGTAGTTATAGTTTACTGATTTGTCAAAAATATTTCACAATAGTTGTTCAGCTTTATTTTTCTAACTTTTTTAGTAGAAAATGTTGAAGGAATTATAGAAAAAGCCCTCAAAACATCTCTTTATTTATATTATTAAAGTATTCATAAGTGATATTTTGTTATTCATACTCGGGTATAGTTTTAAGTTTGAAAATAGCGATAAATGTAGAGCAAAGTTAGTTTATTTGCTTAAGATTTAGCAACAAAAAAAATTACAATTGATAAAAAATATTATTATAACCATGGCTGGTTTTCTAAATCTCAACTACTTAATATTTTTTAACTGCACAATCAAATATTGTATTGATACATAAATTACTGTTGCAGGCAGCTTTTCTATAGAAAACTTTAAATATTCAAGATATTTTCAGTTAATTCACTTTAAAAAAAAATGCAATATAGGTCCTTAATCAATGGAAATATTAATATATTTTGTTAACCTACAAATGTTTACCTTCATTAAAAAAGAATCCAGCTCCATAAGTTTTATCCCATAAAAACCATTTACCAAAAAAGGTGATACTCTATCTCTCTCTCTTATACTTTTCATTAGATAATGTATTTTTCTGGGGTTGTGTGTGTATGTGACCAAAAATGCCTAAAATATAATTTTTTTAAACCCAATCATTTATGCACATGGGCACATTCTGAAACAATTGGCCATACATATTTTTGTCTTGATGCACACAATCCCTTCAAGGCAAAAGAGTTCAGGTTTGTTAAAAAAGAGAATTTGGAGGTCATATGTCCTTTTTTCTGACAAGGCTTATATAGAGCCAAGTCCTTGGATTTGGTCCAGAAAATATATAATTAAGACCCTTTAGGTATAAAGGAATTGTGATCAAATATATGATATATTAATTAACTTGATAAAATAATTGTTTATTATTCATGTTGGATAAAATCGCCCAAACTCTGATAAAATTATCCGAGTTATACATTATTTGCGAGCCAAAAAAAGTTATTTGAAGAAGGGATAAATTAAATAACGAGGGAAATGCCGGACAAGTATGTAATTTCTTGGCCTGGTTGATTGGTCTACAGCATTTCAAAACTTTTTTGGTGTCTTTATTTTGTATTTATAAATTCCCAAATAAGAATATCATTTTTTGGTCATAGGCAAATACTATTTATCTTTGAAGTTTTGCATCTCTTCATTTGTAAAAAGGACGTAAAATCAATTTTTTTGAATCAGTATATTTAAGTCAGGATATTTATTTAATCTCTTGTAAAATATTTGTCCCTAAAAACTAAGAATTGGAATGTAAATATTTATATAGTTTGTTCTCTGAATACTGTTTTATTAACTCCGAAGGAGGTATTGTTTTCACTGGCGTTGGTTTGTTGGTTGGTTGGTTAGTTTGTCAGCAGGATAACTCAAAAAAGTACCGAACGGATTCGAATGAAACTTTGTGGAGTTGTTGAAAATGCCAAAAGGAACAAATTATTAATTTTGGCATCTCTGAGTGCTTCTTTAAGGTGCCAAATGAGCTAAATACTAATAAATATTTCAAGTTAGCCTACTCTGCCAATAGATGTCGCTGTACTGTGAAATTGGGTGCCGGGAGCGTCTTCATCTTGAAATTTTCGTCGAGGGGAACCCTCCCCCGTCCCTCTACGCCGCCCCAGTCGTGAAAAATCCGCCTCGGAAGGCTCATAAGGACCCCGTGACGGCGGAGGTTTACACTCTCTGAGTGTATACATGCCTCTAGTTAACTATATTTTAGATCTAAGAATACAAAACCTCTATTGGTCATTTCTATTTTTTAAGGATTTCTCCATTCAAAATTAATATAAAAATAAAATAATGCATTATATATACCCAGACTAAATTAATAACAATTTTACAATTAAACTCTTTAATATGACTTTAAAATACGTAAAATAATGAACTATTCTTTTCAATAAGATATTTTTTCGTATTCAGACTAAAACATTTTAAATGTTCTATACCATAATAATAAAGCTACAATTTAGGAGACTACAACTAAGAAAAACATTAACATATAGTATAGTTCAATATTACTCCTCCATCGATTCAACTGTCAATACATGCAGTACTTAAAAAATCTTAACTGGCAATACATAATATCATCTTAAGATCATATCAGTGTCTCTTCCAAAATGCATATTATGATTTATTTTATTTGTGAATATAGACAAAAATATATACATAACTTTCCTCGTGTGAAAAAAAAATAGACAGGAAGTGTTTTTGTTTCCTTCAAACCAGACGTCCGAGCTTACTCTGCAAATTCGAATGCAGCCTACCTTCGTGAAGTAGACTGCCTTACTTTTTTTAACAACTTGTCTGAACATTTCAAGAGTATCCTTTTGTTATATAACTTGATAATTTACGATGCTCACAAATTATTGCAAATTTTCTAAAAAACGTATATTTTGTAGATGTTTTGTTTCAATAGAAATAATAAACTAACTTATATAGTGATTTATTTAATAATACAATGGTCATTAGATGGAATACCCAAGAGTAGAAACGTCTCCAGACGAAAGATACATACCGAATTGCTCTTAACTATCCAAAAATAAGCAATGTTTGCATAAAACATATGTTTAAATAAATGTATGTGGATGTATTAAATGCCCCCTCTGGCATAGGATGATTCCTTTGATAATTAAGTGATTAATATATAAATGAAATATAATGCATTCCAGTTTTCCAATATATCTTACCTAAAAAAGAGTGTTCATATAATAGATAGTGATGTTATATTATTGTCAGATGATCTTTTATGGCTACAAGATTTTTTAATAACGTGTATTTGTCAAGATATTGACATACACAAATATGATGTAAACATACTTAAAGTAGATTTCGAATTTCCCGGTATACGGAGACGAGAGATTATCTTTCGTATGAACACCTAATCTCCTTTTATTCCGCTGAATTTCGGATTATAAATCTACTACTCAAGAACTATTTTATATGAAAAAATAATAACTATCAATGTGTTTAGTCAATTTGTTACATTTAAAATTCTGAGTCAACTTGCATATTTCATATTCATAAGAAATTGTTCGTATAAAAACGTATTTGCTCTTTGTTAGTAAAAATAAAAAATAAAAATACTTCAAAAATAATATGAAACTACTGCAGAGACAAGAACATTAAAGAAACTTAATCCGTCGAAACATAGTTTAAGTATTCTTATCTCTTTGGGATGAATACATAGTAGAACGACTTAAACTGAACACGATCAATTAAAATTTTATTCTAAAGCACAGTTTAAGATACATTTATAATCATAGAAATGTATTACCTTTAGATAGTTTTATCATTGATATAGTAAAATATGTATTCTTTTTTCGCACTTATGATGACATATGATGAAAATTCAAGGTTTGTATATACATATTTATATATTTCTTCAACGAAGTTTAAAGCTTTACGTTTGACAATGATTGATGTTCTTCAAATGTTTTTTTTTGTCGTTTATGATATATATTCCCCTAAAAGAGTTTTTCTCCAGCACAAAGTTAAACAAATGGCTATATACTGATATATTATTCAAAAATAAATCAGATGGGCCATTCTTTCTCTGAATATAATATCGTGTTTCTAATTTATAAGATAATTTTTACAATATTTTAATCTAATAGATGATTGTAGTTTTAATATCTTCAAAACATGAGTACACACGAGATAATATTTTAATCTTAAACCAGTTCATTTAAGTCTTTGGCAGAAATAGTTCACATTTTTGTGATTTTAAACAAATTGATTTCATTTGTGTCCATTTTTGTTTGTGTTTACTTACCTACTTAATTTGATTAATAATTTCACATCTCTAGCGCCAACGATAAAAAGAGAAACAAAACCACTGATCCACTCCTATAACTATGTGCTCCCAACATTTGACACATTAAACCAGAGTTCATATATTTTGGTTTATTTTTCGAAAATGCACAAGCTCTGAATGAATATACAAAGTTTATTTTTTCCTTCTTCTGAAAAAATTAAAATTAAATATATTATGTACATCAAAACAGAAAAGCATATATAAATACATATATAAACTGGAGTAGTTACGTAAAAGAAAATACATGAATAAACATTATAGTTTTAAATTAATACTCCCGGAAAGAAGTATAACTCATCCTTAAATTAACAATCATACAAAAACAAACAATTCACATTTCATAAAAGCATCTTTAAGAAACTACTATAATTCTCTAATATTATGCAATTCTTATACAAGATGTCAACGGAAGAAATAGTGTAGCTCCATGATTTGAATTCGACCATAGGAACTTTAATATATATGGAGCTAAATACCTAGCTGACGCAGCTAGTATAATGGCTCTCGGATCCACTTCCTTTAGTGGTTGGTATAGAGTTAGCTTTTGAGCTACAAGAGCTTTACATTCCAAAAGTGAAAAGTCCATTGCCCTCGTTTTTGGTGAGGCACTAATTAGTTCCCTCGAAACTCCAAATGATATGAGTTCTTTAACGTAGCCTTCATTTCCTCTTTCGAGACCCTGCAGATTTATTTTCAGGAAGTGTTTTGTATTCACATTGCATGGCAGTCCACATGTGCATATAAAATTTGCGGGGCCTCTACAATTTATGCAATCGGTTGAAATTTGCAGTAGAACTGTAAATTTCCTCTTGTCAAAGATCCTTGTAAAGATGATACAACCTTTTTTCCACTTGAAAGGGAGATTTAATCGAACATGGTGTATGTTCCAAAGTTGATCCATCTCTTCCTCATAATTTTGTTCAACCATCTTGATATGCCACGGGATGGGCATAAGAAAATCATTTTTGTACGCGCTAGGGGAAATCGGAATCTTCCATCGTTAAAAACGGACTGGAAGCTTATATCATGGATTGATAAAACACTGTTCGTTATTGCCATTTCTTCTAAAACTGAGGGATCAATAATGAATTTAAAAAAAAAATATTCCTGTTTGTTCTTTTAAAAAAGTCGTTAACTGAATCATTGAAATATGGTTGTTCTGGTTCTCACATCCAAATGATTCCATGTGCTGCTCCCCAAACTGGAGAAATATCATAAATTAATTTATTTTATAAGTTAGTTTACATTATAAAAATATTGCAAAGATTATCCTTAATTGTCCTTCTCCATTCCACTGTTGGATTTTTTGAAAAGTCTGTAAAAAAATTCATATAGATTTTGGGCAAGATGTTGGAGAGGAGAGAAGTCCCTTCTCCAAGAAAGCATTTGGGGCGTTTCATGATCTCCACGTAATTATTAAAGGGCAAACCTTAAGCCATCGTTCTTCTTCTTTCGCCACCTTTTTCTGCACATAAAGGGTTTGCAGAAGCTTTGTAAATAACTAATGGAACCACTTGCATGTTGTACATTTGTACTCTTTTTGCAAGTTTAAGGTTTTACATTTAGAGACCCGATAGCTAATAACTTTTAAGACTCTCGACCTTTTTTCTCATAAAATCCACTTCAACCCCATTTAATCCCTAAAATATCGACTGAGTTTGAAATTGGGATGAGTTTGCGGTATGTTGTGAATTTGTCGATTTTTCTAAATCCCATTTTCAAATTCTGTCTCAATTTTTTCTTGAAGATATTGTCCTCGAACATCCAATTGGGTGTTATAGATGATGATATTTTCGACAGTGAAAATCTAAGCATAGTGTGTGCTCCGATGACGACTCTGGCTTGTATGAGGCTATTTTGAACATTGTTATCAAAATCAGTGAAGAAAAGGCCTTGTCGATTCGCGATGATTGAATTCCTCACCTCCATGAGACTTTTTGAATTTTTTGGTCAAGTCTACCAATTCCAAATTATATATAAGATTTTAAAGATATTTGAAGTTAAGATAACTTGATTGTCTACTGTCTAAGATCCACATTCGAATCTTCTAAGAGAAGAAATGGCATTGAATCTTTTACTTGGGCATTATTTATGGACTGGACAAACGAAGGATATTTCTCACAAGGACCGTAAACGTTTATTACATTGACATAAATTTCATAGTTATTTTGATTTTATTCAATTCACTTATGGATGAAAGCTCTCTTATTAGCATAGCTTTTCCAATCTTCATCCAAATTATGGTTAGAACTCTTCTGTTGAGTGCGATCCGGTGAAAAAGCATCGAAATTTTCCTGACTTACATAAAGTACAGTTCAAATTGCACGAAGGTGCAATTTGCACTTTAATGTCTTTTAAGCAAACCAATTCAGTTTTCATTTCATTTAGCAAAGAAGGATTTGTGGTAATGTAGAGGGATCCGCGAAAATATCGATAACGTAATCATTGTCTCAACATATTTCTTAATATTCGAATATTGGCACTTTTATTCATAGGATTTCTTTTGGGCTAATGCTCAATGACTTGCCAAATTGTCTCATAAAATGACTACTCTTGTTTCATCCACTCTTTTGAAAGTATTTACTAGAGTTACCTTCATTCTCCTCTTCTTAACGGCCGTAATTCCTTCAATACCCTTTAAACGAAAAGTGACTTCACCAATTGTGTTGTTTTCGGTTTTCACTTTAATTATATGGCTTTTTTGAATAACTTAATACGGCTCCATACATGAATTGGATAATTATTATAAATACATGCTTACCCATTTCCAAATCTTGGGTTAGCCCCTACAATTTCTAACTCTTTAAATCCGTACAACATCGCAATATCGTATCTATTAAGATATTTAACAAACTCTCCTTTGTAAGCGTTTCATTCTTGTGTTTCCATCATTAGGACAAAAAAGATTTTAAATCTCTTTGAACATCGGGACCCTTAAAAGTGCGTTTATCTCCTTTAAGAACGTTTGAATACATACTTTTAGCTATTTTGACATTTCATCCTTGGATTTTGAAAGACTTTATTGATTAATAGATGCAACATTAAAAAATATATTAGTAAATATCGTATTTTAAAATTATGTATCTACAGTCATACAGACTGTAAAATAAATTATATATTAAAACATCTATAAATTACATTCACTCTATTACTATTGTGAGTTCAAGGGGATTAATATTAAAAAATAATTAAGTTTACAGTAAACGAGCAAAAGAAGATGGAATAAATATTTTTATGTAGTTGTACAAATATTAAATCTTATTTTTTAAATTGATAATACATTATTTTCTCATTTAAACTGAAGGGATAAAAACGCACTCATATCTCCAACATATTTCCAAGGAACGTTGTCTTCATTGGCAATCCTCATTTAGAAAGCGTTGTATTCTGCTATTATACCGAAACTATAGTTGCTATGTCCAAAACAATTAAGACTTTTAAACATAGAAAAGAGTTGGTAATCGTGAAAGCTGTAAAAAACCAAATTTAAAACTTGAACTTTTATCAATATATAAGAAAAATTTATTTTTGGTACTTTCTTAAATAATTAATTAATTTTTGGTTTTCATTGCTTAAAAAAATACTTTCCAATTTTTAAACTACAGATCTATTAAGTATGATTTTAAGAAAATTGCCTTAATCTGAGGGCCTATTTCTGTTGGTTTGAAACTCCAATCAGTTTTAATCATACGTTTCATTTAGGATAAGTTTGATACCTGAATTGAAGTATAGAGATAATGTAGGGCCCAAATTATGCAAAAGAAAATGTATCATCTGAGATTAATTTTATGCTAACTCTCTCAATCTTGGGGAAGCAGATTCGACTCCCGAGAGGGGAAGGTCAATTTTGGTTAACCTTATCGATAAGCTTCAAGGTTTGGTAGAGTATTTTTAATGTTATAATGCTTAGTTATGCCCACATGAATGCAATTCCTTCAAACTAAAAAGGCAAAAAATGGCTTACTCATTTAAATATCATAAAAAATATGCTTATTATAGAATGTATTTCAAATGTCTATTCAAATATTTATATAAATTTTTATAAACTTCAGTTTTTTTTGGTTTGAGCATTTCATTTCAGTCATCTCTTTTGTAAGTAATGTCCAGAGTTGGTTTTTATTTTGTGACTTTTGACGATTCACGAAAAGTTGTTTTTTATCCACTTTGCCTCACTTTTCTGAGACGTTGCTAAGTGTAATTGTAATCGATATATATTAAAAAAAATTAATGGACAGAAATACCTTCCTTCGTCAATATCGTTGTACGCATGCCTTTCATCCTCTTTTACATGTTGCAAATATCCTTGTTACTTCATGCATCAGGACCTTCATTCGCAAATAATTCCAGTGTTGCTTTGAGTGAACAATTGTCAGAGACTGAAGCGTCATTCGTCTATAATGCTTGAGAAAATATCAGGAATGGATAGGAAGTCTTCTTCTTTTTGTGTTTATATATATACAGTATATTAGAGTTAAAGTTCAAAGGCTACGGATTCTGAGCGTGATTGATTGATCTGTTTTGCAATGAAGGAAGTAGGTTAATAGGATGTAATGCATTATAGTGGTGGATAATTGGCGTTGGATCAAAATGAATAAATATTTTTATATGTATAAACAAAAAAAGTTAAAGAAAAAAATGAGTGGTGCATTTTGAAACAAATGACACTTTTTTATTGAGGCTTAAAATATTTATGATGATATAAGATATAAAATACAACAAAATATAATAAAATATTAGGGGAAGGAATATTTGTATAACATCAATAAACATTGTAGTTTAAAATGACATTTTTGTGTAGGTGCAACAAAGCTCCCTAATATAAATTATTACTTGATTGTTTTCAAATGGCATATTATTATATAATTTACTTTTTCTGTAGGAAATCTTGTAACATAAAAAATTACAAGAACTACTATGAATTAAAAGTTTATAGAAAATTGGACTTATGGCTTACTTACTTATTTCAGTTCTTATACACAAAAAGGGTTGAAGATGATTCGTATTTAAACATGAATATACATTTTAGTACAAAGTTTCTACTCCAACAGAAGAACAATTCAACAAAGTTATTAAATGTCACGTACATATAGAACATATAAACTTAAGACATATAAATATATTTATTACCAGAATATACCTTTACGTTATAATTTATAAGATTGCCAGTCAATCCGAACACAACTTGGCTGTTGGATGCGTAAGAGTTGTTGGTTTTCCATGAAGAAGAAGGCTACAGCAGCCTGGCCTATTAATGGAGTAATGATATTATGACTGTTTTTTTAAACTACATGAACTCTTATATAATTTAAGGGAACATTCCCAACCTCTGAACTGCTCTTAGTTTTCCCCGACACATTTTAAACTGGTTTTTCAACTCTTCTTAGGGATTATGTTTAAAATATGTTTGAATGACAATTGAAGAACATGATTAATATTATAATTGAAATCGAATTAAATCACATATTAAAAGACTCGACTAAATCTATGATAATGGTACAATTTATTCGACAAGTTAAAAAAACAATAAATGCTACAACTACTAAATACTACGTTAATCCCAAAAAGGAAAAAGATTAAATATTCATCGCAATCATAAACGAAAAAAAGTGTATTCCCTTAAAAAGGAAGGAATTGCTGGAACATGTTCATAAGCTAGTCAATTGTTTGACTGCTGTTAACTTCAACTAGATTCTCAAGCTTCTTTAGCCTTGTGTCGCATGCTTTATGTACATTAATTTATATTCTATGTTCGAATATCACCAACATCATTGTTGCCTTTGTCCTTTACAATATATATTTAATGAAAACAAGAACAGTACTTATATATACTCTTAATTTTCCTTATTGCTTGCAGTATAATTGCAAACTTACATATTTAATTAATTAACCAACTAAATGCATCAACCATCCTATATACATAAAACCTAAAAATGACAAATTTGCATTTTTACCATTCACATACAGCTTCGTTTATTGAATATTGGATGTTTATTGAACATGAGTTTTTGACTCCCAAATTGGTTTTGTTTTTTAATGGAGACGGTCATATATGTAGAGTAATATTTAATAACTTTAAGAAATTTCAAAAATATGAAAGCATTAAAATAGTTAAACTTCTCTTTATGATCTTTACCGCTTTGTTTATGAATATTTGGTGATTCTTGAACATTATATTACGGCTCGCAAGCCCAATTGATTTGTTGTCTTAAAAATGAACAGGTATATCATGGCTTTAATTGTGTCTTTTAATTAATAGACATGATGGATGTTTTAAGCCTTTAAAACATTATGCTCATTTTTATGATGAGTCCTGTATTTTGTTGCATATATTGGCCTTTCATAAGTAAATTTAACTTAAACTACAATGTTGTCGAAAAACTTAAAATTTTCTATCATGTTATGTAGTTCCATTTTATGTAACTAAATAAAGGCGTTACAACAGAACAAAGTACTTTTTTAGGAGTTGCAATTGTAGCAGAGCATTAAAATAATTAAAGTTCTCTTTATGAACATTCACTAAGAGTATATTACCATGAAAAAGAAAAAATACTAAATAAAAACATTACAGCCAAACCAGCCATAAGAATGTATTATATTACTTCATAATACAAGATGTCAAATATATAATATTATAAGAAATAATGAAGTTAAAGGGTTTACATCAGGGCTAAAAATATTTGTCTGTTCAAATATAATATGATAAAGAACAAACTCAGCAAAAATAAATAAAAGACTAATGTGTCTAATGGTCCACTCTTAATGCTCAAATGCATCACTTATATTTATTTTATTGATGTCCATTGGAAAAGGGAGAAGAAATCAAATGATATTATTAAAATAAATCGATTTTTACTTAGAGAAATTTATTCAAAATGATAAAAATGATTATTCTATCGCTTTGATGCGAACTTTTTAGACAGATTAAAAGCCTATATATATATATATATAGCAAACATTTGGACTTCCCCGTATTTCATGGCCATTGTAAGTGGACAATTATATTAATATCAACAGAATAGTATATATATATATATATATATATTACCTTCGGCAGAATCCATGTTATATAAAACTGAATTTTGATGGGAATGTAATTGATTGTGGTCCAACACATTATTTATCCCTTTGCGAATTGGGACATATTTTTGTAAAATAAGTCCATTATGCACTGTCACTATATATATATATATATATATATATATATATATATATATATATATATATATATATATATATATATATATATATATATATATATATATATATATATATATATATATATATATATATATATATATATATATATATATTCTCATGTAGACATAAAATAAAATAAAAACAGTTGCAAAAATATCATGCTTTAACTGTTATGAAGCCATTCTTTATATCTCTCAAACCTTTTTGTTTTATATATAGCTGTATTTTACATGAGTATAAACTATATTAGAAAAGGAACTATTTTCATCAGAGTTTGGGCTCTTTTAATAAAAGAAAAATGATTTAGAAACTTCATATATAGTATTTTAAAAATTCTAGAAAATAATCACTGTTGAATATTTTTTACGATAAAAGCTATGAATTCGTTGATTGTTCAGCCATAGAACAACTTGAAATGTTATCTGCGTTACTGTTGGTAGCCTGAATAGATGGTTTGAGAACCCGTATCTATTCTTATTAAATTACATATTTAAAGATATAAAAATATTACACGAAAATAGTTCAAAGTGTATATACTTCGTGGTTTTTTATTGATTACTCATTAATTGAATTTACTCAGATCAACAATTTGACGGGCGAGAGAGCTTTATGATTGATTGAACTATCAATAAATAAATAATAATTCCTTTGCAACGACCGTCTGAAGGACATAACCAATACTTGCCCTTTTTCATTGATTATCCATGTAATTATATTCACATCACTGACCCGTCGGACACATTATGTCTACTTGACATGGTCGTCTGAAGGAAGAAATAAATAAAAACTACGCTGATATTACTTGAATTTATGAAAATATCCATGAACAATGGTTAAGAGGAGTCATTATTTTTAATGAAAAACGATTTACTTTTATATACATACTTTAGGTTATGAAAGCATCATTTTGATTTTATAGTAGCCAACTATTTTTAGAAATTTAATACACAAAAAATATTATAGAAAGTAGTCAATCAAAATTACATATGCCAAAGTAGCAAATACCTAACAGGGCGCAGAATAACGTAGTTTTATTTAAACATTACAGCATAATTATAAGCTAAGGGACGAACAAGACAACAGAAAACTGAAGAGATTTCATATTTCTTCCTTATAGTAAATTAGAAGTGTGATGTTATCATTGAATAATTCTAAACATATAAATCATTGATGTATTAGAAGATCCTCAGAGAAAGAAATAATCTTTGGGTCCATGACTACCTAAATTAAGAATATCTAATAATCTAAACTTAAATCTAAACATTACTATTTCTTACCAACTAACATAATTGTTTGTCGGATCTGTCGATAGTAATGGGGTTTGTTAAATACAGAGGATATTAAAATCATTCTATACTGAAATTGCAAACAGAAATTTAAAAATCGTTTTTACGATTTCAGAAAAATTGTAAATATTGTAAGTCCACTATTTAGTTTTCGGAAATTGGAGACATATCTATTCATTGACGTCTGTAAATTATCCAGGGGACGTATAAATATTACATGATGACGATGCCAGAAATCAATAATTCGCTCTTAACGTATAACGTAAGTTTTTACGATATAATAAATATATCGAAAAAAACCACACAGTTTAAAAAGTGGCGCGTTGGCTTATGAGAAAGAATAAATTATATTATGTTCCATACGTTTTTTGTCTTCCCATGAGAATAGCTTCTTAAAACCCCAAAGAAAAATTCGAGGCAGTTGTCATTTTCGGCGCCAGTGAAGCCCTCAATACCCAAAATGCTACTCTATCTTCCGTGGGAAAAAATGAAAAAGCATTTGAATTGGACCCCTAAAAACACTACCCGGTTTTTTTATAGATAAAACCCCAGCCCGGGTGGTTAACTGTGGAGCTACACACAACAACACTCTTACATGACGTCATAATTTCGTCCAACGCCCGCTTCACACTTCCTTTTATTCTGTCTACGAACTTCCAGAATCCATGATTTAATTTTGTAAGTTAATGAAATTCCACTTGGTGTGAAAATGTGGTAAGACTTGCTGCTCTCCTTATAACGATGCCTTTTATAGCACTCATCTGATGTGAATGCCCATTTATAACAAGATAAATATTTTGACATATAATAACTTGTGTTTTAATAAAAAAAATATAACTCATTGAATTGGATTTCGACTATTTTGGTGTTTATTACACTTTTCATCTTCATTAGTTATTAATTACCCATTCTTGAGCTATAAAATATTGTATAAGAAATCTTTCAATATTTTGATGATACTATTGGTATGAGCATTGGTTTTATCTTTTATTCAATCAAATATCATCCAAAGGACAACCAATGTGAGCAAAATTAAATAAGGAAAAAGGAAAATAATATATACATATGTAATATATAATTCGGAGTGAAATGAATGTAATAATATCCAACACCGATAACAATGTACATGCCGTCTTGAAAGACATTTTAATAAAAAATATATATAAGAAAACTACAAGCTGACCAAGTAGATATTAATATAGTGGATGATTTGTCTGGTAATGCCAGACATGACAAAATATACTTATGGTTATTTAGATAACTCTAGAATAACTAATAATAATTTATCACAAATCTATGCGTTAACTTAAGATTCATAAAGGGGAAATTATGATATTCTATCTATTCCAGGATGCTCTTTATGACAAGCTTGATCAAACAAAACCATCTCCATAGTCTCATTACGTCAAAAACTGTCTCATACAAATGACAATTTCAACATGAACATAAAAAATTCTTCCCTTTTATGGGATACACGCTTTGTAAATAATAAAATACACTTTTTACAGATTGTACATAGGAATTTTATTTCAAAAGAATATAGGCAAGTCATTATATACAAATATATGATGCATTTACGTAATCCATGATTGTTCTCAATGCAACATGATTTCATCATGAGTTTTATCGGATTGTTAAGTAAGAATAATAATAGGACTTCGAGGACGTCTTGGATAATGGAAGTGTGGGATGATAATATGGCCGAATTGAAATACGTCAGAAGAAAAGCTTAAATAAAAATAGGTGTTAATCAATGCATACTTCAAGTTCAAGAAAGTTTATTGTATATGTATATATATACTATTATTATTTTGGTGTATATATCTATTATGATACAGTAATACACTTTTAACTAACTAACACGACAACAAATATATTAAGAAAACCCCACAAAATTATTTTTAAACTGTAACGTTCGATTTAAGATATTCGATTGCCATTTGACTGCACGTATTTATTTGTTTTCTGTCATTCTTATGTGTGTTTACTGTGTTTGATGTATATAATTGTAGTTTGACTTGAAAAAGTTTAAAACACGGAAAAATCCCATGTTTTATAAATATAAAAGTATGTGATATATATTGAGAACTATTCAAGTTTTCACATAAATTTTTAGATTCAATATTTTCAAATAGTAAACATACTTTACCTTTTCTTTACTTTGTATTATATCCTTTGTGTATGTTTTCAAGTACTATTTGTTCTTTAAATTGTTGGACTATGTTAGGAATTTAACAATGTGTGTCCGTAAAAAAATCCCTTATTCATCGTCTTTAAGCAGAAAAATTCGTCAGAACTAATTTCAATCAACTTATTTTTTATTTGAAAAAGTGATTTTAGATGAGAAATACTACAGTTTAAAATCCCTGGCCTGATACGAATTACAAATTCTAAAAACAAGGTCTGAGTCCGATTTAAGAAATAATATTGTTTAAGATAACAAATATCTTATTTATTTGAAAAATAATTCTTAATAGCTAAAGTGAGTTTTTTTAATCTACGTTAGATATGAAACTAATGAGCACCACCCTTCAGTTTTATGTAAATATATGTAATCCTATTCTATTTAACATACTTAATCTGAAAAATATAATGTCATTCATAACCAGGGCTGTTGGAATTTGGAACAAAAACAATGCCCTATATGCCCAGAAATATGCGGGGAAAAATGACTAAATATGCGAAAAATATACGAAAAAAGGTTAAATGAGCAAAAAAAAAAGCCTCAATGTATGGAAATATAATGTATATTCTAAATAAATACAAACATTTCATGTAATCATTGTTCCACTGAAGAATGAGCATATATTTTACATGTCTCTCTGTCAAACTGGTTCGCTGGTCAGACAAAAGAGACTTTAGTTTGGAGAAGACCCTTTCGCAGTCCACAGAGAGAATTGGAGCGCACGAGAAGAGGAACGGCAATTTGGGATCATCTTTGGGCTCTAATGTCTCTCTTCAGAATCCTGGAGTAGAATTTAATTTTTTCGAAGTCCTCAAGGACACTGTTCAACTTGCTGACAAATGGCTCAACGGTCAGCTGCATCTGCAACCTCTCAGGATTTCAATGCTCTACGTCAGTGGAAGGCGCTCTTGCAGGCTTGAAATGGCGCGTACCAGTTGAGTAAAGTTGCCTTTGATGAATGCCAGCTGACCCGGCAGTTTTGGATCCTTGAACAGTTTCTTTGCTTTGATGATTGCCAATCTGTCGTCATTGAGATATTCTAAGAAATCTCTAATCCCCTTGAAATGGTCGCAGTAGTAGAATGCCGCTTCGAGCCAAGTTCCTCATCTGGTCAGGCAAGCTCTGGGACAGGAGGAACTTGCCCGGAAGCGACAAGGGGCTACTTGCGTTGAGGTGCTTTAACAAACAACTTCTTGATCTCAGAGATCAGTTCATCCACTATAGGAAATTCGTAACAAACCAATTCAGCCACCCTGTAAAGAGTGCGACAGATGCAGGGGACATGCGTCATGTTATATAAATATATATATATATATATATATATATATACCTATAAATATATATATATATATATATATATATATATATCCTCAAAATTTGTTCAAAATATGCTATTTTTATGCAGAAAAAGGCCAAATATGAGTTATATGCGTTAAAAGGTCGTTTATGCCCAGAAAGTGTATTTACCAGATTCCTACAACCCTGTTCATAACAAATAGAACATATATTAATTGAAGAAATCATTCATTATGATATAGACATTTGAAGAAGAAAAGAAAAGAAAATTATTTAGATTATTCAGAGTTGTAAAAAACTTTATTAAAATATTTCAGACTTAATAAAAATATATGTATATATTTCTATTAACTTAAATTTAAAGGAAACATTTTTGTTTAATATATAAATTATGATTACCTTAGAAATACATGAGAATTTTAGGATCCATATTCCACTATGGCCGATTATTTAACATTTAGCAGTTGCATATTATTCATTCATTATTCATAACCATTTATATTTTCAAAATCAAGGAAAATTATTACATTTAAAGCTTATACCAACATTACAAAAATATTTAGATACAGCGCTAATGATAATTTTGAAACATAAATCAAATTACGTTCTTATACATGTCTTATACAAATGCATAAAATATACGCTTAATACGCTGGAGATCTGGTGAAGTTTGCACATACTTCTATGTGAATGCAGCGAAGGACCTCAAAATGCTTTTATGTTTTTACAGAAAATTATGATATTTGTTGTTTTGACTATTTTATTTGTTCATTTTGTTGGTTTTTTTTGTGAGATGTTTTATCGTTGTTTATTTTATTTTTGTTATTAATGTGAGATGACTTTGATTTTGGTAATAACTTTAAATTAAAATGTTTATTATATATATACGCATATGCAATTACACAAAATATCAATAAAGTAAAAAAAAAATACGCTTAATAATTAATGTAATTTAAAATGTACCATCATATTGGAGAAAAAAACACTTATACTGAGAACATTAAGCAATATTTTGTTTATTGCTTAAACTTCAAAGTTTAAAGATATTTATAGGTAGTGCGATATCCGCCTGCGTTAAGGCGTCTTTAACTCTCAATGTGAGGGCGCAGGTTTGAATCCCAAGAGGGGACGGTCATTTTTGGTCTACCTCATTGAAAAGATCCTAGGTTCGATAGACTAATTTTAATGCTTATTTATGTCCTGTCGGATACAATTCTATCGAACCATATAAGCACAAAAAAAGACATTAAAGTATGTTAAAAAAGTCCAAAAAGATTTTTATATATTTCATTACACTATGAAATATGATATAGAGCAATTATATAACTTCTTGAAGCAGTTATAGTCTATGGATCACGAGGAAGGTCCAATGCGTTGTATTGTGAACCAATCACAATTTTTATCAGCTCCACTGGCTATACCAGAAAATAGATTATTAGTTTTCCAGAGTCCAGAATGGCATTACTTAGTGACCTTAATGTGTGTCTTAGCAAGTTAATTTGCTGCAATTCGAATGATTTTTTTCATTAAGAATTGTCTTAGCTTAGTCTCTAATATACAGAGAGAATGGATTTATACTTATTTTACCCGATTTTCAAGTGTTCCGTCAAAAAAAGAGTTTCATAAAAGCCCTGTAAACTCTAGTTGATGTATCACGTAAGATTACTCAGATTTCAATTCATGATTAAATAAGCAATGCTCGGAGTAGCTTATTTAAATGAGGTGTCGAATAGGTTTAATCTAGCATCAAATCGATGAAGATTTTTTTAATAGAATCTGCAATGAAGAAAATAACAATCAGAGAGAATTAAAATATGGAGGTTTTTTATAATATTTGTATTTTTATTGTAAGGAATTTGTGCAATCAATTGCAAATTATAATAGTTGGTATTTTGAGCTTATTTTTATGGATGTTTGAGTGTTTTCGTCATTTGAATTATATATATTTATCTTACTCATAAATATATCAAGGCTAAGGTTTTTCTTTGCTCATAGTAAGATATATATTTTTTATAAATTATATCTGATTAGATTTCAATATCCACGTAAGCTATAATGAGCTATATTTTTTTCATTGTAAAAAAATATATTTCTATATATTCATGCTAACCAAGCCACTAAAATCAATATTTACACAATAGATTAAGCTTAATTAAAAAATCATTGTATGTGTTGTTGGTTGAGATTCATTCAATCAATATTCAAAAAACACATTATAAGACATTATAATCAAAGATCAACTCAGGACAAAAGTATAAAATTTGATTAGTACCTTCAAATCACACTTCAATTGAAAACATTTTATTGTCATCACTTTTTTAAACAAAAGAAAAAACAATACTAGAAATACCTAAATTGTCTTACCACAAGACTCCTTCATGATGTCTCAACAGATCAAACTCCCCCTTTTGACCAAACTGAGGGGGTGATGAATAACTAAGGAAGGAAAATTATAATCCTCAACCAAATCAAAATAAAGAGGAATGAAACACATTTCTTTCCTATATTTTTTTCCTTATAGAGTGAGGAAAAAATAGGAGCTTTTTAGTATGGAGGGTGTTCCCTTGGAACGGTAACACAATGCTTACCTAATAGAAGCAACTTTGCGTTGGGATTGCGTCAAGGCGAACGCAAAATAAGACTTACACACATCCTTGTAATTGAAGGAGGGGGCGATCGGCCGAAGAAGAAGTGAAGAGGGGAGGGGGGGGGGGGGGACAAACAAATGTATTCATAATTATCTCTGATGTTCAACTACTATATAAATTACTTCAACTGAATATATGGTAGTCTAAGTTTGGTTTCAAGAGCCGGATCGTGAACAACTGTGATTACACATAGACGCAAATATATATAATATTATATATTTTTTAAAGCTAACAGAGTCCTAAGGAATATTTATATAAAGTGAATAATACATTTCAAGTGACGCATATAGAAGAAAAAATCCAAGAACGATGCATAAGGTAAGTGTCATTTTTATAAATATGAAAATATGTTCATATCCAGTTTGAACATAAAGTTACATCCTTTTCAAGGTCGATGACGAACTGCCCCTTGATATATTTGCAATACTTACCTATAGTCTTTGTCTCTCTATCTTTCAGGTTCTTTTAATTGTCTTCTTTCTTGGGATATCCAGTGTGTCATCCGACATTCGTCTCCCCGGCTATGACTCAACGGACAGACAAGTCCCGGTGGCGTAGACTTCTCCGACTGTATTCCTCAGCCGGACGGTATGTGCTGCGTCTATCAGACGAGTCAGGTCCAGTCCCTCTCTAAGGACCCTATTCTCGAGTGCAACCATAAGAGGGTTGAAAAGTGCCATTACACCTACATTACTCAGTCGAGTCTTCACAAGAGGAAATCTGTGAAGAGAACTTCGAGAAGAAGTGTCAAATTACATTCAAGCAAGTGGCGGTCAAGGAAAAGATCAAGAAGTGTTATAAGCCTATGGTCAAGAAATGTGGAGAACAAGCTCCATATGGAGGAGAAGTAAGATAAAATACATATTTGACAATCTTACACAATAAAAGTATACATATTTCGTATTACAAGGTGGAGACCAAGTGTGAAACCGTTTATGAAACTGCCTGCACAACACGCTATGTGCAAAAAAGTAGCGGGAAGTTTGTTGGAGACACCAAATGTGAAAAGATCCCAGTAGAGCTATGTGGAAGGGGATGCAGCATCTCGGAAGGACCCGAAGAGTGCCATGACAAGGAATTAGACTCTCTCGTTGATGTCCCTGAGGAGGTATTGGCTTATCATCATATATAGCTATCTGAATGGTGTTAACATGTTTATGTATTAAATTTTTATTTAGGCCTGTGACTTGAACCCTCAAAAGACCTGTCGTCTAGCTACCAAACTAGTCCCCAAACTGAAGCCCAAGCATGAATGTACCACCATTCCAAAGGAGGTCTGTGCACTTAAATTTACGCAACCACGACAAGTAGCAAAGCCCTTACGACAAAATGGTGTATTGATCCTAATGGCCAAACTGTCCGAGACACTGATTCATATGATGAGGCTGGAGCAGCTCCTATTATTGCCGATTATGAGGCTGCAGGAAGCAGCAGCTCCGGGGCTTCGGAGGACGACCTTCCAGTGGAGGATTTGGAGGGTCATCTGGAGCACCAGGATTTGGGAGCTCCGGTGGATTTGGAGGATCATCTGGAGCATCAGGATTTGGGGGTTCGGTGGATTTGGAGAATCATCTGGAGCATCAGGATTTGGGGTTCCGGTGGATTTGGAGGATCATCTGGCGCATCAGGATTTGGTGGCTCCGCTGGATTCGGAGGATCATCTGCTGCATCAGGTTTTGGTGGCTCCCCTGGATTCGGAGGATCATCTGGCTTTGGTGGATCAGCTGGATTTGGTGGATCAGCCGGATTCGGTGGATCAGCAGGGTTTGGTGGATCATCATCTTCCGGGTTGCCGGTGGGAACAGTTTTGTTGGAGCTGGATCTTCAGGCTTCGGCGGTGGAAATTCAATTCAGGGAGAAGGCCAATCCGCTTCAAACTCATATTCTTCAGGAGGAGGATCGGATATCTCTGCTCCCTCTGGTCAATACTCAACTGGAGGAAGCTCTGCAGCCACCAGTGATCAATATTCTGCCGGAGGTAGCTCTAGTGCAAGCGGTCAATCCTCTGTAGGAGGAGGCTCATCAGCCAGCAATCAATATTCAATTGGAGGTAGCTCTGGGGCAAGTGCCCAAAACTCTGTAGGAGGGTCATCCGGTCAATTTTCATCTGGAGGCGCCTCCTTCGGATCTTCTAGCGGATCGTCTTTTCCTTCCTCTCAAGGATCTGCTTCCTTCGGGAGCTCAGCACCCGCCATTGACAGCTATGGGATCAGTCCTTTCCCTGCAGCTGGCCCATCTGAATTCAGCGCTACCCCCTCCTTTGCCTCATTTTCTTCCTCTGAACCTAGTTCCTTTGCTGGGTTTGAGGGCTCCGGCTCACTCGCATCCAATCCCCTAGGAGGGGCACCAGGTCTCTCTCAGGCTCCACTCTCTGCCTATGGAATCGGCTCTCAGCCACAAAGCTCCTATTCCTCCATTTTCAAATAAATAAATAAAACAGTGGCTTCCTTATATTGAAACTTGTTGGACAACTATTTATACCTATTTATTCATGTTCATATTGTTTATTTATTACCATTCCTGTTGTTATTCAGTAGATGATGTTTGATTTAATCGATTCATGCTGAAATATAAATTATTTATATGATGATCATTTACAATAATTATCTATTCATATTTATAGTTTTTTTATTGCCCAATCGGCGCAGTTCTATTATTAAACTTTATTATATTATTTTCAATTCCAATAAAAAGAAACAACTATCATAACATCACATGTCCATCACTTCAAATGAATAATCACCTCCAATATATATTGTTTTAATATTATTTGTATATAGACACGGCTTAAAAGTACTTATAAAAGGACATGTACTATTTGTATGCCTATATATATGTATATATATATATAGTTGTATGACATATCATGATTACTGAATTTTTTTTAAGCTATATACTTTTAAAAAAAATATGAAAATATGAATATTTTTATAAATTAAAAAAAATTTATATATAATGAAAACCTGGGAGCTCTTCTTACTTTTTCAAAAATATTGTAAGGAAATTATAATAATGAATTGGTATGTGTTAATTAAAATTATGTATATTATTTTAAAAATGGTATTGTTCAAATAACATATTGGAGGCATGGCTTTTTTGGCTGAATGGTACATATCTTGTAGAGCCTTGGTTTTATAGCTTTTTACCAATTTATCATGACGTTCTCGAGAAAATATTATTATTAATTATTAGACCATAATTCTAACTGAAAGGATCAACTTATCACACTTGATTGTAGGTGTAACCTATATTTATGAAGCCTTAATATTATCAACACAAGGGATTTCGACAGGTCTGCAGATTTCTCAATATATTTTCAAGGTATTCATGACTCATTTGATATGAGGATTACTAGTCCTCTACTTAAAAGAAATTATAACCAGAGTAGTTTTATTACTATAAACATGTTGAATAAGGGGAATTGTTCGTAAGCATTTTATAACATTATTGGTTAATAACCTTTTATATTGTACAGATTATAACAAAAATATATTTGATTTAGTTAAAACAAAATTGAATTAAAATCAATGAGAAAAAAAGACCGAGAGAGTATTTTGCCTCACTTCTCTCCCTTCTTTTTTCTTGCTATCCAGGTAACACTAACAGACTTAACTAATGGTAGTCGTATATTCTCATATCAAAAGATCAATTTTGGGGGAGAGTACGTATTTGCTTATATCTCTTAAAGTATAGCGATTTTTAGAACACCAAACATATCAAATGAAAGCTTGGTTAACCAGCTTTAATATTTTGGTATACTAAATCATGTCAATTTAATAAGTAGAGAGTTATATGTACATTAAAAAAGCCTATCTCGCGTACAAAATGACGCATATAATGGATTATCTATGCGTCAGAGACAAAGTAAAATTTGAGAGGATACCTTGACGCAAATCTAAGAAACAATTATTTTTTATTTTTTTCATAATCGATTTCTTATAGGTCAATACAGGCTCTGAATCATATGATGTAAACTCAGATTGTACTGAATTCTGAATTGATAGAATGCAACCAAGGTCATTTTTGGATTTATCATCTAAAGTTTTACTAAACTTAAAAGTACTATTTTACTCTGAAGCGAACAAGTCATCTTCTACAGGCGAGTGAAGTTAATTGATACAAAAAAGCTATGAAATAAGCTAACAATACTCACTCCCTTTCTTGCTTTGTTTTTACTGAAAACTTTGTTTTATTAAAAAACATCAAACATACGTCTGGTAGTAAATTAGATTTCCTTTAAATTAATAATTATTATTGAAGTCTGTAACGTCCACCATTTTGAAGAAATTTGCGAAAAACTATATCTTTACTAAATTTTTAAAACTTTGACCTCGTTGCGCGACCTCGTAATGTTGACCGATTTTGTTCAAACTTTGTATGTCGTCTTCTTTTATCACCAAGAAACAGAAAATCCACAATGTTGCTAACATTTCGAACATTTGAAAAATAAGAACAACCCTAATACATATATATATATACATATATATATATATATATATATATATATATATATATATATATATATATATATATATATATATATATATATATATATATATATATATATATATAGACTTGTTGATATATCGTTCATTTATTGTCGTTCGTGAACGACCAACAAAATTCCTTATCGTTTTGTTCGTTTTTGGCACTAAAAAACAAAGATTTTTCATTTTCATGGGAGAAATTTCTTTTGTAAAAAACGTCATCTATTCTTTTCAGAATGATGAACGACAAAAGAACGATGAACGATTCAATTTGAAAATAACGATAAGCGACGAATGATTCAATTCAAAACTAACGACGAACGATAACTTTTGGTGAACGAATTTTTTTCGCTAATGTCAACAAGTCTGATATATATATATATATATATAATTATTTATTTATATGTATATATATATATATGTATACATATATAAGTATATACACATATAAATATATACATATATATAAATAAATGTTGTTTGTTTGTGTAGCTCCCAGAATAGACCCACCTCACCGGAACCTAATCCGGTATCAGCCGGTAGTCACCTATCTAGTAGGTATTGTCTTTATCAATCGAAATATCATTAAAAGTGCATAAAAATTTAAATGTCCTAAAAATATAATCCTCCAGAGACAATCATCGTTCCCCGATATTTCCCTCGAGTTGTATCAGCTTCTGTCGTGTAAGATGAGGTGATATGGAGTTTCCTCGTCGTCGTTACAGAGCTGGCAAGTTGGGCTTTCAACCTTCCCCATCTTAAAGAGATGCCAATTTAGATCAATGTGACCGCTCACCATTCCAACAATGACAGAGATTTCTCTTGAAACTGAATATCTTTTTCCAACGCAGGGCTCTGTGATGAACAGTTTTGTTTGACGACAACAATTGCCATGCAATTTGCTATTCTTTCAAGGATTCTTGTCTAAGAGCATTCTTTGATTGGCACATAGATACTGGTACTGAGATTGATGTACCTCTCATGACGCCATCCTTTGCCAACATGTCGGCGTATTCATTCCCGGTGCTATCGTTGTACCCTCTGATCCATCCTAACGTGATATTACAGTTAGAAATATTGATGGCGTCTTTACACGCGAGAATTTCTGCAGTTAAAAGATCACCTGGTTTAATGTCCAGACTATTGATAGCCGACATGCTGTCAGAAAGGATTATTATTCTCTTTTGTTTAGTTTTATCACCACTGAGATTACTACATTTGTTTCTGATGGCTTCCACTTCAGCTTGGTACACTGTGTTTATATCTTCAAGTTTAAAGGACTTTTGGTCAAGTACTTTTCCCAACACGTTATATCCCATCCAGCGCCAGTTTGATCCTTGATTCTTGACCCGTCAGTGTAACAGACGCAATCAAAATCATTCATACACCATTTTTTTATGTTGTAGCCAGATTATTAGACCAGAAAGGGACCTGAAGTGAAGGAATTGGGATATTTTTTACTTGTAAATATTTATTTAAATATTGTGTCCTCTTTGTAAATGGTAAAACCATTTCAGTGGAGTTTCCTTTTTAGTCCGAAGGCTAACTAAACGCACATGCTCCATTATAAATAGATGAAGTGGAAGGAGCCCACATAGTACTTTCATAGTCGCAGTAGGTGTAGACCTCATGGCTCTTGTTATGCACATCAGACCAAGTCTCTATAGCTTACTGAGTTCATTTTTGATGAACCTAGTGCCTAAAAGTTTAGGTGCAAAAACAATAGCGCCATAGCTCACTAAAGATCGAACATAGGTCTCGTAGATCCATTTAGACTTTCGTAGGCTAAGCCCCTAGTCGGATCCAACAAAAGTTCGCAGGGCAAAGAGACTTCTCTTAGCCTTAGAGATTGCATATTCTAAGTGTTTTCTCCAGTTTAGACCATCGTCAATTATTACTCCAAGATATTTAAATGTTCGAACTCCCTCAATCTTGGCTCCATTCAGGTAGAGGGAAGTATCCTTGCATTTTCTTCTTTTTGAAAAAAGCATGTATTTTGTTTTGGTTGAACTGAAGGTAGTGCCTCTAGTGTTTACCCAACTTTTAAGCCTATTGAGGGCACCTTGCATCAAGCTGCTAATGATTTGACGATCCGTACCTCAAACACAAAAGGCCAGATCATCAGCGTAAGCAATTGTTTAAACCGGTGGTTAGAGCTGGTCTATAGCTTCTTAGAAAGTAATGTTCTATACAAGGGCCGACAGAATTCCCCCTTGTGGGCAAACTTTGGTTAGTGAAACTGAAACAAGTTCACCACCCAATTCTGCAAAAACAGTTCTAGTCTTCAGTAGGCTGGCATACCATCGGATTGTTTTATTGTCCACTCCATACTTCCTCATTCCATCTATGATATGATCAAAGCCAATCCGGTCAAAAACACCCTCGATATCCAAAAATACTACAAGGGCTTCTTCATTCCGGTGGTAGCTGCTCTCAATTGAGTCCACGAGTTTGCTGATGGCTGTATCAGTGGACCTTCCTCTCGTAAATGCAAATTGGTTCGGTAGAGCCAAACTACATTTCTCAAAGATCTTCGATTGTAACATTCGCTACGTTTTTTTTTGTGCCACATTGGTGAGTGAAATGGGGCGGAAGGCTCGAGGATCAGAATAATTATCCTTACCCGGTTTGGGAATGAATATCACTTTGATTATCATAGTATACCCCGAGTAATAAACTAAATTATAGAGATCCGTTAATCTCAATATAAAACTATGGGGCAGGTGCTTAAAAGCTTGAGGAGGAATTTGATCAGGGCCTGGCTTTTTGTTTGACTTGAGAATTGAAATGGCGCACTTCACAAGATCTTCGTCAAAGTATTTTTATATGGGGTTCAGGTTAATGGAAGTACCATCTTCATGGTTAGTATCGTTGACGTGCATAGAATAAGGAAAATGCTCCAAAGTGTCAATCCACGCTTTGAATGCCTCCCTCTTGGCCTTTATAATCATATATATATATATATATATATAAGAAAAATGTGGACTGAAACAGAAACCTAAGGAAAATAAAAATAATACAAAAATTTAATGATAATAATAAAAAATAACTTTAAGCTTATGAACATTGCCTTTACAAACTTTTTCACTCAGTATGCCCAGCAATAGCTTCAATTACAGCCTGCACACGACGTCGACGTCTTGCAGGAGTTGATGATGAACCCCTCTCACAATTTGTCCGACTCAGCCACGATGACAGTCTTCAGGGAGTCCACATTTGGATGAGAGATTTATTCGTCTCCTTCTTTAAATTGCCCACACAGCGTAGTCCAGAGGGTTAAGATCTGAGGAGGAAGAACACCACATCTCTTATGACCAGAAATTGGCCATGCTGATGGCGCAGAACTCTTGACACATCGAAGCTGTATGAGGGGGAGCACCATCCTTGGTCCACACGTAGTCGCCCTCTGGATAATTAGCCTTCAGCCAGGGCAAGATGGTGTACCTGAGCACCTTGTAGTAAGTATTCTGGTCAATTTTCTCCCCGGCCTTGAACAAGAAGCGAGGCATCTTCTTGCCATCGGCGGCCGTGATACCGAGGACTATGGTCTGGGCAGGATATTTTGTGCGGTACCCCCTTTAACTTATTATGTTGTTTTACCAAGCCAGCGATCGTCCCTACAGTTGTAGACCTGATAAACAGTGAAAATAATCCTATATGTGGGGAATCTGATACGATTTTATTCGTCTTGCACCGCTGGACATCTCCAATTTCTGCAACGGATTATGAGGCAGCACAGAAAATTTGAAAATAGACCAACAAGATAATTATTCAATCTTTGGTATTTTATTTATTATTTGCTACATTATTTATTATGTCTGTATTCTGATTACAATATTGTTTCCTTAATTTTTTGTCAATAATCAATTTTTATATGTAGGGCTGCTAGAATTTAGATTAGAGATTTAATTTTAAACTATAATTTTATTTATATATGTTTTTATATATAATATATCTATATCATTAAGGTCTCTATTAAAAATAATAATCCTTACTATCTTGATTCCAGCATCAACCAGATCTGAGCAGCGCTGTCTTTGTGCTTTTTCTCATTCATGGTATGATTTATAGAAATTTTATTTGTGAAAAATAATTGCACAATAATCAGACGAACCAGTTTGGCCTAAAAAAGCTATAAAATATATCAACATAAATGAGAATAAGTACTATAATTACATGTCCACGTTTTTCTTTCGAACCCTGTATATATATATTTATTTATTTATATATACATATATATATTTATATATAAGTTATTTAGTTAACGTATGTAGTAATTTTTTTTAGCCATTCGATCGCCTCTAATGTCCTTAATTTCAATTCAATTTTCAAACAATTTGCGGCAAAATGTAGATATCTTCGCAAAGATTCCAAATCAGTTTTTATTTTTTATGTAAATCCAAATTCAACGAGAAATTTAAGTTTTGAAATAGTCATTTTTATGGAAAATACCACAAAAATGAACATTTTGAAACTTTATTATCTTGTCTGATTTTGGATGTAAATAAAAATAAAAAACTGATTTGGAATCCTTGAAATCATATCTACATTTTGCGGCATTGTTTGAAAATAGCATTGAAATTAAGGACATTAGAGGCAATCGAAGGCGAAAAAAAAATTACAACATAAGTTTACTAAATAACTTTTGGGCCCGTTGAGCGGAAACTTCCCATTATTCGATTTCGTTCAAACTTTCACAAGATGATCTCTATGCACTAAAGTAAAATCCTAGGGGGATCTCAAATCCGAAAAATGTGCAATAAGAATCATCATAATATATATATATATATTTATATATATATATATATATTTACATATATGTATATATATATAATAAATGTATATATAAATATACATATAAATATCATATAAAAATCATTTTATACATTATATGGTTAGGGGTTGACTTACTAAATGTTGCTCTAACAATACATAATTTTGGTTTATCACTAAGAAAACCACAGTCAAATCTTTAATGGTAGTACCTAATTGTTTGTTGAACGCTGCCATTAATATTATGCAAAATATATACACATAATAGCTGGAGGTTCAATTTTAAAAAGCTTAATGGCTCAATAGTTTTGGTAATGATTATTTGAATAGCTCTTATGAATACAGAATTATAATTTGAAATGAAATATTTGTATAAGAGCCACCACATTCAAGGCTTATGGAGTCATTAGTTTTAAGCTAATCTGCATTTTAAATGAAGAGTTCCTAATTCTCTTAAAATAATTATTAGCCTTAAACAGAAAAATGGTAGATGAAGAAGCTCTTAAGAAGTAATTTAGGTCCTTCAGTACTAAACTATTTCTTTAGGCAATCTTTTTGCAAACATTCCTATGATACGAAATCTATTTCTACATAATAGTTTATGTCACATTGAAAGGAGAAAACCATAATAAATTGAATTCATAAGTTAAAGGTTTGATTGTTTCAAAATGTCTCGTGTGGTTAGTTATAATTACCTCCGCCGAAGGAGGTATTGTTTTCACTGGCGTTGGTTTGTTGGTTTGTCAGCAGGATAACTCAAAAAGTACCGAACGGATTCGGATGAAACTTTGTGGAGTTGTTAGAAGTGCCAAAAGGAACAAGTGATTAAATTTTGGCATCTCTGAGTGCAGAATTAAGATGCAAAATGAGCTAAATACTAATAAATATTTCAAGTTAGCCTACTCTGCCAATAGATGTCGCTGTGCTGTGAAATCGGGTGCCGGGAGCGTCTTCCTCTCGGAATTTTCGTCGAGGGGAACCCTCCCCCGTCCCTCTACGCCGCCCCAGTCGTGAAAAATCCGCCTCGGAAGGCTCATAAGGACCCCGTGACGGCGGAGGTTTGCACTCTCTGAGTGTATATATGCCTCTAGTAAGCTTTATTTTTATCTTTGATTTTTTCTTTGATAATTTAATTGTATATTTTGTTTAAAAACGAAATATCAAATATGCATAACAAAATAAGCAATTTTAAATGATTGATTATCAAAAATATTTATACACAACTAATTGTTGATTTTGATTGTTTGAGCCTCATGATAACGATGGGTAAAATATTGGCAAGGCTAGTTTCTTATCTTTATTTCTGAAAGTCGAAATTGTAAACATTGTCCTTGTTAACTCTTCCTGACCCAATCGGCAATTATTTACAATATGTTTGTTTCCATCTTATAATCTAAAATATCATAAGACTCTTCAAACATGAAACAAATAATTCATTCAAAAATAAGGTAAAATAAATCAGAAGTTAATATATATATAAAGAACTATATATGTAAACTATTTTAATTCAATAATGACATTCTATTTGTTATTAGGACGCTGATTCTTAGGTAGGATAGAAGAAGTACTCCTTTAATATTGTTGTGTCAAAGGCTGTATAATATGCTCAATTGGGGGCTTTTTATCAGATTAAAATTCGAAAACAGTTTACTGTAATTTCATCGCGCGCAAATTCCTTGTAGACCTTTATTTAGCCGCCTTTTTTTCGTGGGTATTTGCATGTGATGAAATTACTGAACACCTTCAAAAACAAAACAAAAGTAATCAAAAGCATTTTGAAGTGTTTTGAAAAAAGTTAAGCTATGTAATTGAAGTTTTTAACCCTTGTGCATATCTCTGAGGGTTTTTTACATTAATATATTTTTTTTAATATAATAGTTATTTAGTTGATACTGATGTTATTTTGATGTGATATTATTGTATTCTATATTGATATGATATTTTATTGGATATGTTGTCCCTCATAGCAAAAGCATTAAACTACATGGTTTTTTTTGGTATGGATTATATATATATATATATATTGTTTTTCGATTTACATAATAAACGATCCGGTATTTAAAAAAACTCATCAAATAGTGGTTGAAAATCAATATTAAATATTTAAATTAGAATGATCAACTTTAAACTTCCCCATGACTATTATATGAAAGACATATTTAAACTAGAGGACTCAGAGAGTGCAAACCTCCGCCGATCCCCACCAAATGAATCACTTGGTCTTTTGTCATTTGCTAATAGATGTCGCTGTGCTGTGCTCTCCTCTTTGAGAGCAAAGCACAGCGACATCTATTGGCAGAGTAGGCTAACTTGAAATATTTATTCGTATTTAGCTCATTTAGCATCTTAAAGAAGCCCTCAGAGATGCCAAAATTTAACCACTTGTTCCTTTTGGCATTCCTAACAACTCCACAAAGTTTCATCCGAATCCGTTCCGCACTTTTTGAGTTATCCTGCTGACAAACAAACCAACCAACAAACAAACCAACGCCAGTGAAAACAGTACCTCCTTCGGCGGAGGTAATTAGTTCTATAAATTACAATATGGAATGACAATAAGTATAAAGTAGTAGTATTGACTCATAAACTTTAAAAAAATCAAGTGTGCAGGGACTATGTGGGTCTGCCACTAAGAAATAATTGTGTAATTTATTGTTTGACCATTCATAGGTTAAAAAAGTTTTTTAAATGTATAGTTTTTAAATAGTATTGGTACATAGTCCCTGCATACTTGATTCTTTTAAAGTATATGAGTCGATACTACTACTTTATACTTATGGTCATTCCATAAATTTTGTATTGAAGTTAAGAAGATAATGAATAAATTAATGTTTATTTTTGTTTAAACACAATCATCCTCTTATAAATATTATATATATTTATGTACATATATATTATAATGTACATTATAATAATAAAACCTTGTTGATAATGAAAAAATTCTTTGATTTAACGTAGCATTACATAAAAAGTAATTTTATTGGGCATTCTTCGAAGATAATGTGCAGGTTTCCTGGGGTCAAAAAGCGCGTAACTAATTCGTCTGCCTGTGTCAATGACGATTCATTCATCGATAAATATCTTAAGGGATAATGCTGTGGTTCTTTCGAGGGAACTGCATCCGTGGGTAAGTACTTTTATAATGAGTTTCCAACGATGAATAATGTGCCTTTAATCAGTAGATCAGAGGAAACGATCAGCTATGAATATATATACACCAAAACTATATTTCATTATCGTGAAATGCATTTTCATATACTAATTAAAGTTGTTTTGTTAGTCAGGAGGAAAGGAAAAAAGTTATGATGCCTTCAGGAATCCATCTGAGTATCCTCGTAAAGAGATGAAATCTTTTAATGGGCCTATAAATGCTGAAGGAAGGCAGTATACATATTTTTGTTACTACACACGCTAAGAGTCCACGCCCTCTTATTCCATGAAGAACCCTTACATTGGAGGATCACATTTTTACAGAAAAGATAGAGATTTAACTATTTACTTCCCGAAAAACGCGTATAATTTTCTATAAATAAGGTTTCTTCCGCACTAAAAAAAAACACGTCCAAGGAGACTATTTCAAGGATCTTTGATTGAAGACACATATGTGCATAATGGGGCTGGAGATAATAAGTTTCTACGTGCGTGCTAAATGTGAGAATTGTTTGTTTCATGTATGGTTAAGACTAAATAGGCTAGAAGGGACATTAACTACTTAAAAAGAAGAAGAAAAAACCCTTTCTTTCTGCGTATTCATCTCACATCTCATTAAATAATTCAAGCGTTACATATTCATGTAATGGATGTACCTTATATTTCTATCAGCCTCGTGGATTCCATTCTTTTCGTTTACTACTGTCTGAAGTTCATTGTCAAATAAATTTAGCATTTTTCTGGCTGGACAACTGATGGCTGCAGCAAGTCTTTGGCAATTCGGAGAAATCAAAAATAATTTCGTGATTAAATAAAACGACAAACTTACAAGAGACACATCATATTTTTGGTTGCTTCTTTAATAATTCCATATAAGCAATATTCTTTTGGCTTATATGCTTCAGTGTAATTGCATCCATATATAATATGAATAAATATTATGGCGTTGAAACTAGTCTAATATATCGATAATCCTTCAATGAGGTTGGCCAATAATGACCTTCCCCTCTCGAGAGTCGAACCTGCACCTTCAACTTTGAGATTCGACCACGCTTTCACTAAGCTACGCCGCTTCCTTAGCGTTTAAACATACATAAATCAGCATTTAAGCTTATAATAATTGCAAGCTGAAAATCAACTATCACTAAAAATCTATAAATATCAATAAAAGAAAATTTAAATATATAGATATAAAATTGAATAAAGATGCACAAAGAAATTAAATATGATGTGATTTTCTTTTGAAGTTATACCATTTTATGCTGGAGCGGCGTTGCTATCATTTGCTTATAAAAAAATAATATTGGGGGTTTCGAATTGAAAATGGAGGCAGTGTATTGAAAATATATTCAGGGCTACTTTGATTTTTTTGCCTAACCCTGCAGTTTTGAAATGAGTTTGCATTATTGTTTGCTAATTAATTTCTTATTCATTTGGCTACATTCTTTTCATGGTTTTATCAAGATCCATTAACGTTCTTACAAAGTGTAATCCGATGTTTAAATAATTCTACTGAGGAGATGATTTTAATAGAGCAACTAGTAAAGCTATGTATTAAAAGATATTAATAATGTCGAAATTATACTTTACATAGGATAATCCCGTTGGTGCTAAGCGCTTCACAGCGGGTATCGTTTCCGGGCTCCTCGTCTCCCAGGCTCTTCCTGATGACGTATTCTTCTCCAGAGCCATTTTCGAAGTCCTTTCTCCATCTATTGATGGCCGAGGAGGCGCAGGAGTCAGGGAAGGTGTAATTGAGGTCTCCGTGGATCTCGTCGACTGTCTTTGCGAGCTTGATCCTTATCAAGAAGTAGGAGCGAAAGACAGGTGTATCCATTTGCAGCGGCGAGTGGGGTAACATATAGAAATGGTGCGAGCGTTGACTATTTATACTACCTGAGTGGCGCCATACAAAAAATGCGATAAGAACGCTCCCGTTGGAATTTTTGAGCTATCTTGCTTACATATCGAAATAGTTCATTCTTTATGACTCAGCCTAATATGATATTTGCTGGTGGTTCGATTCATAAACTTAGTTATAAATAACTAAACTAATAAATAATACTATCGAACCAATGATATTTCCATTGATGATAATAATAGTTATCCATCCCTGGTGGCAAACCTGTGCGTACACCAAATGTAGTGCAATACTTCATATCACTATTAGTAATATATTTTTCTAAATATCGGTTTACGTCACTATTATTTTAACACTGCAATACCTTCTGGACCTTCTTGGGTGCATCATAAACTTGTTAAGGTGCTGAGTATTTTTCTTTGTACCAGAAAGTATTTTATTATTACATAAGATCAAGTGATAGTTGTCTCATTTGAATGCTACTGTGCTTTTATATTACAACTAGGTATGTAGTTTTTTATGATTTCACGTAACTGAAAAAGGATATAATGTTTTTGCACAAACGGATGTCATCGCAACTCTCTTCATATTTTACAAGTAAAAATATATTAATAATGGAACTAACATTTTTCTTGCTAATTTTTTTGATAAACAAAGTATTTTATTACATAAGTTAGTACAATATACTAAGAGCTTGATAATAAAATTATTACGCAAAATCAATACTGTTATGATAATTACCTCCTTCGGTAAGAAACTATTGGATACAGTTTAGTGAAGGACCAATGAATATGAGGACGATTGCGTTGGTGGCAAGATTTGCAGTGTTGGAATTCAAAAACACCATGTCTTCAAATGTCTTAAGAAACTGGTGTTCACAAATAATTAATATTTTCTATTAAGTTCCACGGCTTTATATATTATCTAATGAATTTTTTTGGAACTTATAAAATTATTTTAATTAAATTTTAGTCGGATTAAAATAGAGATGTTATTGTCATGAAGTTAGTTTACTTCTGTGATTCTATAAAAATTGTTAAAATAAATATTATATAATATATATATATATATATATATATATATATATATATATATATATATATATATTTGGCTCATATATTGGAACCACTTTAACGGTCCCAGATATCAACCGATATGTATATATATATGGTTATATAAGCTAAAATATATGGCTGGCTTGTAAGTTTTTATATTTTTGATTTGTGTTTAATAGTTAATACATAATTTATTATATTCATTTTACCACTATTTTAATTTAATGTTTTTAGATCACCTATCGACGGTCGTTTTTATATTTTTAATCATTAGAATAAATGATGACACATATAAAAGTATGCTTTGATTTTGATTTAGTATTGAATTATTCGAGTAATATATTTTATTGTAAAAGCTTAAGAGAGTACCTATTGCCTTTTTTGTTTGTTGTTTGAGGGTAGGATCCAAGAGTACGAATTGAAGTCGAGTCTTGAGTCCAGGGCGGAATCGAATTTGCGATCTTAGCCCATTCCCTAGAACACACAACCACTTTAACCATGTTGTTTACCCATTCTACCTCGGGAAGCCAAACAGGTAACCAATGTTACAATTCCTAAGAATTGCTGGTATCTGCTTTAACTCTGGAGGATGTTGGTTAAAGCATTATTGAGCGATCATTCTCTTAAGACAAAAGAAATCACACTCAGCCAACATGTGATAAGACGTCTCATCACTCTGCTGGCAAAAACGACACTCTCGAGGGAGAAATTGTTCGACAATGACTGATGATATCTAAAAAGTTATGACCAGTTATTATCTGTATTTGAATACATAGAGATTCACGACTAAGATTAATCAATCGTCTCGATGCATTAGGGTCCGGCTTCGGAAGCCACAGTTTACTTTGTCTACAGGAGCTATCCTGTGTCCATCGGGAGGCCCATTCTCTATAGAGACCCCTCCTTATCAGGTCTGACATAAAAGAATCTGGAATAGGAATGTCCTTTAATAGATTTGATCTTGATCCAGCTTTTGCAAGTCGGTCAGCTTTCTCATTTCCTGGCCAACCTACGTGAGCTTTAATCCAATGAAGGTTGACATGGTTTACACATCCAAGTGCATTCAAAACATTGATGCAATTGTTCACTGTACGAGACTTTACAACAACCGAGCCCAAAGATACAAGAGCTGCTCGGTTGTCGACATAAAAATCATTTTTTGGTTTGATATTTTCTTTTTAATAATAAGAGGGCTGCCTTTAGGATAGCCCAAACTTCAGCTTGAAACACAGTGGATTCGTCACTGAGTTTCCCAGCTGAGTTATTATAAAAAATAAAGGATTATACAAATGATAGCCCCATCCGATTTTGTTAGCAATTTTGCTACCATCGGTGTAGCATTGAATACCATTACTGGCGTTCAATACCTCACCTACGAAGAAGCTATCATAATTAATGGAAAATGTTTTCTTCAAACTCATTTTTAGACTCGTAGAAAAGTCTCTGTTAATACAAAATGAAATTCCTAACTTTTTATTTTCACGCCACTCTTCAAGAATATGACCAGGTTTAGACCCTAGACCCAATGCTCTCCTAATATTGCCTTTTATCCTTATACTGATAAGCTACTACACTCGAAAATGATTATTTGATTTGCAATATATATTTTAAACGTGAATAATATGGTATAATCCTTCGATTATAATGAATTTCTATTTTGTTTTCTAAGCATTTTTGATGGATGAATGGATCATCTGTTGAACGAAGAAAAAGGAAGAAAACATCTTTGCCAAATGAAGACAAAAATCATTTTATAGTGAATTTTTAATCACAACCTTTATGTTATACTTAAGTATCCACATGATTTTTAAGCGTCTAAGGCCATTTGTCCCTTGTCCTCGCTCCTTTTAGAATACAGAAGGGGAAAAAATAAACAAATAATAATAATAATGCGTGTCCAGATTGATCCCTAATCAAGGACTCTCCTGAAGTTATTGGAGTAAGGAATAATAATAACATCATCATAAATACACCAACATGGATTTGCATTAAAATAAGAAGGTTGTTAAAGCTATGCTGAACTCCAAGGAGTCCTCCTCTACAAATAAATACCCAACAAAAAATGCGTGCTGAATTATGGCTTCTCTGGGTTTGTGGTTACCTATGCATACATACGATGATAGTATGTAGAGGTAATTATATACACACATACCTACATTGAGTATGAAGGTGAAACCCCATGAGGCAGACCAGTTTCGGTCTTTTTTTTTCTTTCATTTGGAAGGAATAGGTATCATTACTACTACTATTTTTTGTGAATAGAGTGCAGAGAATGGATATATAGGTATTTGTGGCACCCCAACTAAAATTAAAAATATATATCTCTTTAAACCGGGAAATATATGTATATGTATATATATATATATAAATACCGGTGCAACTCTATCGAACCAAAAAAAGCAAAAACGTATACCTGAAATCATCCATTACTTGATTACTACAACAATACATATGACATCTTCCAAAATATTTCAGGAAGCAATTATTTTAAACTTTATTGTTTATTTACTTATTACGCCAGTCTATTTTTGAAATTCTTGAATCAAATAATAAACTATCGTAATGGAAATTATTTTGACATATTACTTGTCAGTCTCCAATTATTATATTGCATTGAAAATTATATCATGAATTTAACTAAAAGCATAAACAACACACAAAACCTAGATGACAAACTTTAGATTTCTATCATTATTCGTTTTTAGTTTCAAATCTATTTTGATTTCAGTTCTAAATATTCAGAAATAGGTTATTATTATTAATTGGTATTCGATTTCATATATATATATATTGCAAGAACTAAATAAAATGTAACTAAGAAGAAAGCGTCAAATCAAAATATCAAGGATAAAAGACAAAACACATTAACTAAATTTATTATTATTCTTGGATGGCTATCTCAGCAACCTTCAAAATCAATTCAAATGTAGAACTCATAAACGTTTTTGGGCCCTATAAAATTTAAAAGTGTGGTTCAACTGATACAAAAAAGAGTTGGATACGATCGCAGCAGATTAAAAATAATAATAAAATATAAAAAACATAAATAGAAAAAAGTCATTTTTATAAGCCTCGTACAATTCGACAATAATATTATTATAAATTACATTTTGGCTGAGTAATCACATCTGATATAGAGGCAGTCAAAGTTCCTTGCATTCAGTGCGGGCATCAAGGACTATTTCAAAGAGAATCAAAATGGTCAACGCCTCCCAGTTGAAGGTTCTATGTTGCAATAAATTGGGGGCCCTATTTAAAGACAATGTGTAAGAAATATGTTCATCCACCTTCAGGCAAATGCTTCCTAGGCTAAAAAGAGTGAGCGATATATACGTAGTACTACATATATTTCAACATTGAATATAAATAAAAAATCAAAATTTAACATATCTCTTTAAATAATTATGAATTCATAAAAAAATCTTACTATGTATATATGATACCCACCAATATGTGCAGTCTTCTAACTTCATTTTAGACATATGAACAAAGGAAATCAAAGAAAGCTATGCAATAGAAGAGATGCAAATTTTGGGGTATGTATTTTATATGACGTGTCCTGTAGTAAATATTTTCTAGTTTCTTTCATTAATATTTTTGAATTTATTTTCCATTTTTATTTTAAAGAGATAAAATAAGACTAGATGATCGCCTAAATTTCATTTATAATTTATACAAAAGTTCGAAATACACATACAATACGAATGAAATTATTTCATACATTTCTTATTATATATATATATATATATATATATATATATATATATATATATATATATATATATATATATATATATATATATATATATATATATATATATATATATATATATATATATATTGGCCATTGATTCATTGTGGATTTCCAAAGATTTTTGTATGTTGTATTTGACAACTTTTAATAAATTATGTCTCTTCTTTCATCCGTTGTTATCTTTGTAGCGAAGTCGCTAATCATTTTTAATCCTCTTTCTGCAACATCATTCGTCACTTTTTAAAAATTCCAACGCTTTTAGGTAAGTTAAGTAATGTTCTCAAGTCTCGGCAGGAGCTGTTAGCTAATCACAATTTAGTCCCTAAGCATCAAATAAAAAAGTGCAATTCAGCTCCGATAAGGTCTAAGAAGGTTGTTGTCTAAGTAATGTCGGGAAACACTGGTTTTCCTTTTCTGTTGCTCTCAGGTTTATCTGTTTTGATAGCTTTACTGCGACCTTTTCTTTAGCAGTCTTGATCATGCTTTCTTGTGAGCTAAACAATACAAATACTACCGTACCAATGGTGGTTCTTTAGTTTATTGAGAACAGAAGTTGCTACTTATCTGTCTTGATGTTTTTGAAAAGATAAAGATCGTTTATTGAAGCATCAGCTGCTGACATAGAGGTTATCCAATAGCTAGTGTAGAACAAGGCCAAGAATTTGTTTTATCTGTTTAGCTTGGAAGTATTTTAGTTGGAATAGTACAGTTTTTCAGAGAACAGATTCATCTTCATAGAATAAATATTCCTTGCCTCCAACGTGCTTTTTCAACAGCCCATGGTTTGGTACAATGGATGCCTCGAGGAGGTTTTGTCTCAAGCAGTATCAATCACAACTCTGCCACTTCTCTATAATCAGCTCTAGGATTGGGAATATCTATGATTTTTTTTACAATTGCTATTTGCCTTTATTTCTTTCCATTCTTGTTCCACTTCGCAACTTCTGTTCTCAATATATGTATCCCTTCTATTGTATCAGCTTCCTTTGTTTTCCTTTGTTTATATGTTTAAAAATTAAGGAATTTAGACTGTACATATTGGTGGGTATTATATATATTTTTGCATATTTTATAAAATTGATAATTATTTAAAGAAAATAAGATTTTTTTTGTCTTTTCCTTTTCAATGTTGAAATATATGTAACACAACGTACATACATAGCTTTCTTATAACACAAGTATCTATATATGTAGTCAGTTACTTAATAAACTTGAAATATTAAAAAAATAATTTTTAAATCAATAGGTTTTGCTTGTTATGCCCGTTTTAAATAATATTTTTTCCAAATCTCATTTCAACTACCATGTCATCATAAAAACCAATTTTCATGGACGCCACCCTAAACGGCCAATGCGGTAGATATTACAGGAGCCAAAATTTAAAATATTTTTACTATCGATTTTTCAGCCTTGGAGAACATCTATTTGAATGTTTTCAAAGATAAGTAAATATTATATATATATATATATATATATCTGTACAGCTTATTTATAGAGTGTACCAAAAGTAATGATCATTTGTTTATGTACAGCATTACCATCTTATTATAATACAAATCGATTAACTTCTCTCATAGGATAAAAGAAAATGCACTACAATATATATTTTCCTCACTATCAAACACATTTTTCTCCATCCTTCTTTTAGTAATAATAGTTCTTTCTAATATTTCTTCTTTTTATACTCTTACTGATTTATTTAAACGTTTTATGCATTTTTAATAACATATATAAAACTTGATTTCCTTGTTAGAAAAAAAGTTCATTAAAATATGAAAAGATATCATTTTTAACCTAAAATAAACTCGTACATTCTGTAGTGCATACTTAATAAAGGTTTAACGTCATTTGACCTTCTCCATTTATCATAAATATTTACTTAACTGTAACTGATTAATGTGTAATTCATTAAGGCTCTTGAAGCATACGTTCATTATATGAAAATATATATTATTATTACTTGTGGCAAGTAAATCATGCCAGCAAGCATTTAATACTGATAATGTCCATCGGAACGTCAGCATACCACAATGTAGCATCGGATTTCTTCAGATATGGATCACGAGGTCATAAATAATAAACAACAACATTGTGTGTATATATAATATGTACATGATTAATTAAAAGGCTTGTTTCTAAGCTAGATGTAAAATGTTGTTTTAATGGATTGTAATCCACTGCGTGGAACGCTGACCTCCGACAACAAGACACTATTTTAAATTCCTTGAATTGAAGGAAAAATGAAAGGATGCCACACACAAAGACAAGAGTAAAAAATAGGATTATGATCACAGTGAGATGTCAGAGAAGTTAATGGGTGAACAAATAAGATAAATATTTATCTTTTAACGAGACTTCTCAAGTATATAAAACAATGTTGATGAAAATAAAATTAATTAACACTCAGCACAGAGCAAATGGAAGAAAAACTAGGCTTCTTTGACTAAAGTACGATTCATTTTAATGCCTAAATAGGGAGAAATCGGGCTTTAACGATTGAGGCCTATCATGCTTTACGAAGTGTCCTTGGTCAATAGATGTAGATCTTTCTAAATAAAAAAATGATCATCATCAAAAAGGGTTCTCAAATATCGCCAGATATATATTGTATGTATTGTATGCATTGATTCAACAAAAAAAAGGAGTACGAGTACATTTGTTGCGATTATTGCTGTAAACTCGATTTGTCGTAGCAAAGTCCTAAGAGCAGACTGAAGCCTTTTGTCTTGGAACTTTGTTAATTATATTCAAGTACTACTATTAATGGTTCCTTATCTCTGCCTTTGCATGGTCTTAAAAGTTGTCCGATAAAGCTAGGAAGAGATTGATGGAAGGGCTGTCCATCGGCTCCTTTGCTTTCATTGCAGCAATTTATGAGTTTGTCTAAAAACTCTTGAAAAATTCGGAGACTTTGGAATTAACATTATCTCTTCTTCCCGTTAAAGAGCTAAGCTATTCCACAGTTACCTGAGGGAATATATGAGTAATATATATGATGAGGAACCCTGCCGAATGAGGAGTCGAGACGGGACTTAAAATATCCTTTGATTTATTCACTATTATTAATACATGATACGAGATGCTGAAGGGGGACTTCCTCCGAGACAACTGAATAATAAAAACATATAAAAAGCACACTACAAGACGGCTATATAAACAGGGAGATCCCGTCACCTCCCCCTAATTTGCAAATGATAAAACATAAATAAAAGTTTGCAAATTCAATAAAACAAAACGTGATCACTATTATTAAAAGTCACCTCCCGTTTTGAGTGGTCGTAGGAAAATTCGATTTCGGACATATTTTTTTCCTTTAGATTCCACGACATATGACCTTTGATTACGTGCAGATACAACAGTTCCCTTCTGATCCCAACGTTTGGTTTGAGGATGTTGCATCAATACGGATGATCCTATTTCAAGAGGTCTTAGGGTCTTAGATCTTTATCTGTATGTTCCTTCTTTTTGTATACTATCTCCTCCCTCCGAGCTTCATATGATTTGATAGTGGAGTCATCAATGCGCTCATAAGCGTTTGGTAAGGCAGGAACCTCGGTTCTCTGGCGCCGTCCAAAGAGCCACTGAGCCGGTGAAAGTCCGTCATATCGTGGTGTGTTCCTCCATTCCAATAAAGCGTGACGAAAGTTCTTAAATGATCTTGTTTTCTCCAATAAATGTTTCATCTCCCTGACAGAACATTCTGCATGACCATTCGATTCGTGATGGTGGGGAGAAGAGAGTTCATGATTAATTTATTGGTTGCACACCACTCCTTAAACTCTCCACGAAATTGAGGTCCACCGTCTGATCTCAGGTTAAGTGGTTTGCCATAATCCCACTGCTGACAAGGCCCATGGGAGCTCTGCAATATCAAAGCTGTTATATCTGCTCTGGAGAATTGGCTTTTAGATTATGGCAAACCACTTAACCTGAGATCAGACGGTGGACCTCAATTCCGTGGAGAGTTTAAGGAGTGGTGTGCAACCAATAAAATTAATCATGAACTCTCTCCATTTTTTCGTTGGTTTCTGGTTTGCATCTCGAGGACACTTTGTGGTGGAAAATAGAGATTCTTTAAATTCACGGAATAGATGTGCAATCGACGAAAGGAACTGGAATACCTTGAATGATCTAGTTCTTCAAAATCAAAAACGTAGAGTCCCCTCAATCTTCAGAAGAGAATTGACCTTGACACATAAAAGGTTATTCCTTTGATGTTGTATAGAGCATTCTCCTCCTTCTTTTTGCCGCAAAGGCAATCTTTAAAGACAATAATTGGCTTGGCTCATCATTCCATCACTCGTACATTCAAGCTCTAAAAAGAAAGAAGGGCGATTTAGGGGCAACAGTAACCTAACTTTCCATAATAATTTATATGATGTCCTTAAAGTTTTTCCATAATATATTCAAAAATCCTATTGTGGAGTGGTGCAGATCAGTTTCGTTGAGTAATATTTACACTTGATTCTTGTTTGGGTCCGAGCTGACGAATGTTCAAAGAAAATATATTTCACCGGTTTGTGGTCGTAACCAAAGAATTTTATGAAAAAATGTTCCTGTGTCTAAAAAAGCTGCATTGCTAATATATATTCAGACGCAAATAGAACAAAAAATATTTTTTACGAAAGCTGAGGTGCTCCAGGAAATGGTGTTAACAATGGCATACTATCCATACATGATGTGAGTCCTATCAGCCCTCAGTTTTTATTTCCTTATCAAGAGCAGATCTTGTTTACGAGGTGCTCGAACCCTGATATTTTAAAATGACTTCTCCCATTCGTTCCGGTCGTGAAGAAAGCTTAAGCTTAAGGCAAAATATTTAGAATTCGTCAAACTTTCAGCCTGTTGGAGAACGAAAACTTTGAGGTCTCTTATAGGAATTGCTGATTGAACAAAATTTACGGCACAGCGGCAGATATCCGCAATATCATACGTTTTGTACATCCATGCAAATATTGTCGAACACTTTATAATTCTACTTACAACGCATATTTAAATTGCCATACAGTAGCCATCATTAAAAAGTTATCAATTTGAATGTTAAAGGCCTTCAAATTATAAATCCAAATAATTTTAGCAAATCAATCATCCCATTCGTTCTTGGGAGATCGTCTTCTGCAAAATATAGAGCAATAAATAGGGCTCATTTAAAGGCCAAAGCTCTTAAAGCTAAGTGGCTAGCATCTCACTCTCCTATCAATCCGTGGGATGTCAGGGTACTCATCCCCGCAGTGACAGATACATATGCAGCTTTGGACCTCAAGATCCCCTCACTCATCATTGGAAAGTGAAGCTGGTCAGCAAACGAAATTCGTTACTTCCTCTTGTGATTGATAAAACTGTATTATATAATAGAGACGCATAGGTAATTGAAATTTTATTTTATCTAATTATCATTAAATAATAGAAAAGTCGCTAATATAATTAAGCATCACGAAAAATTATTAAGAAAATACAATGCCCAAAGATAACAATATAGTACTTTTCAAAAACTCATCAATAAACCCGTTTTTTGTGACTCCATTCACTTACTTTTTCTAGGTCTTACAATCATAGTAATGATCTATTCATCGACAGATATGATTGTGCAAGATAATAAATCATTCTTCCCGTGAGTCAGTTTTATTAATGATATTAATATATAGCAAGAGCCCATTCAATGGACTCGTAAACGACATGAGCTTAGGCTCATGAGAAAAGACAATTCGTGATTATAGGAACGATGATATTCTTATCCCT
Organism: Caligus rogercresseyi; assembly: GCA_013387185.1. Classification (NCBI taxonomy): domain Eukaryota; kingdom Metazoa; phylum Arthropoda; class Copepoda; order Siphonostomatoida; family Caligidae; genus Caligus; species Caligus rogercresseyi. Next base: position 20,931,056 of record CP045892.1, read on the forward strand.
CAGTTGATGTTCACTCATCAACAACCGCGAGTGAAAACAAGAGCGATAAAAGAGGTCCTTGTTTATTATATTTACCTCTTCGAATCATTATAGTAATACAAAGCTCACTTGATACGTTCATCTACAAGTTGGAGATGTTCGGCAACTTAGATACAGAATTAATGATTCCTCAAGAAAATTATTGGTACATTTTTTTTTGTATTTAAAGCAAAACATAAATGACACTTTCGTATTGAACTATTTTTGCTCTCAAAACATTTATTCTATTACATGCTAACTCCACGTTTATGACCATGGATGCTTCGGCATCAACTGTTATTCATTTTTTAAATGTGTATTCTTAAAAAGATTATATGAGTAAAAAGAACTAGCTAATGTGTCAAGGGGGCGTGATAGCTCAGTGTGCTAAAGCGTGTACAACTCTCAATGTTGGGGGCGCAGATACGAATCCCGTGAGGGTATGGTCATTTTTGGTCTACCTCATTGATAAGATCCTAGGTTCGGGTGACTAATTTTAATGTAATAATGCTAATTTTTATCCAGTCGCATGCAATTTTATCGAACCAAATAGGCAAAAAACTAATATGGCCATGCCAAAAAAATAATCTTGCAATTTAGGAAAGAAGAACTATATTTTAAAGAACTTATAATATATATTAGTAGAACATGCTGAAATGCATCCAACTGGATATAAATAAGCCATTATAGCATTAAAATTAGTCTATCGAACCTCGGATCTTATCAATGAGGTAGACAAAAATGATCAACCCCTCTCGGGATTCGAACCTGCGCCCCCAACATGAGAGTTGTACACGCATTAACACACAAGGCTAATTTTATATTATATAAAGACATTTTAACAAGTAATTTAGAATTTATTTGAATTTATAATAATTAATGTTGTTTTAAAGCATAAGTTTTATGATTATGTGGTAAAGCTTCATTTTTTAAGGCACTAAATAAAGACCTTGCTCCGGAAAATATGTTTTTTGTCATACAGCAAACATAAATTTGAAGCTTTGAAATATGATGCATAAATAATGTAAATAGGATTTATCGAATCAAAGGACCTTGAGGCCAACCACTCTAAATAGTTTGGCCCTGAAAGTCCTAAAACACATGGTTCAATGGACAATCAATGAAAAACGTGATATCATCAGTAGGTATTTATCAAATCAAAATAACTATAAACTTAATTTCAACGATGTAATTAAAGCTACGAACAAATACAAAGTGTTGAATGAAGTTATTTGATTCTTTAATTACAGTCTGCTCTATCACTATTCAAATACAAAAAAAACATACAAAACATGATTATATTCCGATCTCAGCTCCGTATATCTTCTTAAGAGATACCAGACTGCATAAAGAATTAAAGCACGGTAAAGTGCATCTCCTGAAATGTGATCTGTAGTTTCAGTGAATTCGTTGCAGAAGCGACCCATACTTATCTGCCCTATCACAACTTCTGAGTTGTTTTTTATTATCCTTTTAATAGCTTATATTTGTACTTCAATATATCCTTACAGAGGATTGCATAGTGAGATCCAATGTTGACTAGTATAGTATCGTCAAAGTTCAATGTGTATTGTTATTTAATCTATTTGGAATGTTTCTGTATATTCTGTAATATTATTAGTGTTATATTAATATTTCCAGATTTATTATTATAGGATACTGGTATTGAATTTCAGATATTATCAGTATGTTGGTGAAGGAGGACGACTATACTAGATCAAAATAAAATAATAATATTTTGAAAGACAAGAGTGTTTCTAATATTTTTTAAATACATAATTCCGAAATTTGGTGAAATTATTGATATGAATTATTTATATAATTTGCATATATCTAAATACCTAGTTTATTATTTTGATTGAGGTTATTTAATTTATATCTCAAAATATCATTTTCATGGAGGCATGTTTTTATCACATTCGTCAGCAGCAGTTTTTTGAGTTCCCAATTTCGTAGAAAAAAATATAACAAAATTTATTTGTATTTGTGTACGTATTTTTATCATTAATTTCATCATATATGCAAATCTTGTATGCCATTCATTTCCATAATTTAATCACAGTTTCTGATTGATGTGAAATGTTCTTAATACTGTTTGATTTTGTACCCTCTGCGTTTAGAAATATTGTACTCTGTTCCCGTTTCAGCAAACACAGGGCCAACTTAATTCTTTTTTTGTTTATTGTTTTTTAACTCTATAAAATAAAAAGGAGTTCAATTTTTTAAAGTTTTGAGTAGATTTGAAGGTTATTGCGATATTGTTAACCAACTTATTCGGGTTTTAAACGATGTCCAAGAATATGTTTTTGTGAATGCAATAATGAAGTCTCAAAATAGGAGATTTTTGAGTGCCGATAATAAAGGAAATTAGATCACTTAATATAATGAGACCAGTAGAACAGTCAGTTTCTTAGGCTAGTGGATACGAATACTTTATATCTTCAAAACTTTTACAAATTCCTTTTACTTAAAGTAACTATTACTCATTATAATAAAGATGTGAAATAGCGTAAGTATTGCATTTAAGACTATTTGAACAATCAATAAAGTTTTCATTTCATTAAGCATTATTATGAAATATAATTAGTTTTCTTTTTATCACATTTTTTCTTACCAGAGTCATATAATAGAGTTACGTCGTAAGAACTGTCTGTATAACAGCTGACTCAAGTCAGGCTCAAAACATTTATAATTTATCGAGGGAGTTGAAAATAAACAGTCTTGGGAGATAATTATTCAAAGTAAAAAAACAAAAAACATTATTAACTTTAAAGATCTCTTAAAACATACTATGCCTGCTTGTCGTGCTGTGGATTGTACAAATCACTCAAGAATTTATCTATTTTATTTCCCATTGAAGAATCTCCCAATAAATGAAAGGTTTAATAGACACATGTTTTGTTATAGATTCCCATATATTATGTTATGTTATCCTAAGAATAACATAAGAACAATAATGATAATTTCATTCCATGCATTGTTTTGAGCCCTAATGCTCTTTCACCAGGTGACGCTCCAATCTATTGTCGCAACTCTTCTTATAGAGCTCTGATTCGTACGAAAAACTTCTTTTTTTTCACGGCTCCAAAAAAATATAAAAAAAAACGATGCTAATGTGTAATATTTTACATAAATAAGCATTCTAGCTTAGATTTTTAGCAACGTAATGGAAAAAACAAACAAGCAGATAAAAGTAATGAGATCACTCAACAATCAAATCTAAAACATACAGATAATAACAATCATAAAAACAGTAATTACACGAAATTAATCAATAAGAGTTCTTGTAAAATTTCAGTATTCTCTTGATTGTCTTCCTATGGCAGAGTGAGGATGAAGGATAAAATTTCACCTCCCTCGCCGCTAACGTCCATGTGGAATCCAAAAGTGAGGGATCTTTAAGTCCAGAGCAGTATACTTTGCTGCAGCAGAGATCATGATGGATGGGAACATTATTGGTGATGCACCTCGCGATGAGACCTTTAGCGTTTAGAAGGGAGTTATTAATTGCTTTCGACCTAGCTGACTTATCACCTTTGCCGAGACCAACAGTACCGTAGCTTTGCAATATCTGACCGCACATTTTTTTTCTAGGCCCCTGATATTGAGGGCTACAAATTTCTTTACTATGTTGACCGCCTGACAGTCAACAAAAGCATGCAAAGTTGTATTGAACAAAAGCCCACAATCTTTGCAAGGTCGATCAAATCTTGTGAGGCCTGAAGAAATTTGAAATTGCGCTGTAAATTGTTTGCAGTCTTTGATCCCACGCAGTGAACCCAAAATGCAATGAGTCCAACTATCAGGGAGAACCAGAAGCTTAATAAAGGCTTGACAAATCTCCTCGCTCTTTACGGCAGCTATACAGAACGGAGCCGCCATTTCATATGCCAAGGCATTAGTAAGCGACGTCTGGCTGCAAAACTTTTTAGACAAGTAGAATGAGCTAAATAAATGTAACTATTAAGGATATGCCCAATTTAAAAGAACATATAACTCAGTACATCTTCCGGCAAATCTGTTAGTTGTTAATTGATTATTGTTTTTATCATAGATAAATTTACATACAAAAGGCAATACGCATAATTAAATCACGTGAGCACACAACAGAGTATCTGTAACTATGACAATAGTGACTAACTTTAAAATAATATCACCTTTTCATCCCAAAGTATTAGTTGGTCATTCAACAAATCACTTCAACAATTTGAACTGAGAATTAATGTGTCAACGTAATTAATTTAACTACCAAAAAACTATTGGAAGGAAAATAATCTAACTATTTAAGCATTTCTTTTCAAATGTGGTAGTCCAGCAAGAATCCAAAATTAAATGGATTTTTGTGAAAATGAGTTACCATCATTATAATATAGTTGGTGAAATTATCCTTCGTTTGTATTAGTAAATATTTCGATTAGTTGAATACAGGCTCCGATATTGCTATTTATATATTATAATTGATAATTGCTAAGGAATAATTTCTTATGGCCGAGACAAAAGATCATATCGAAGCCATGTGGAATTTAACCCTAAAACAAATAATCCCAATAGAAAGAAAATCATTCTAACTAAACGAAATAAAATGACATTTATGGGTAAAAACGTACACAACTGGTCTCAAATGCTTCTTAAATATTTATTTCTGTCATTTTCATGAGGTAAAATACTTTAATATGCGTTTTCCTCATTTTTCATTTCACTATTTTCATTTAGAATTGCTTTCTTGCTGAACCACCTCATTGTCATATAATCAAGTAGACTGCCAATAAAAAAATACATAATGCTCAAAATGAAATAATATATGGCATCTATAATCAAATAGTTGACGTAAGGAAATGAAGATTACAGCTCCCCCCACCCAGTAGATGGTACTGTGTAAAATATAAGACATTTAATACTAATAATGCAGTATTCAATGCACTTTTGACCTCTATCATTTTTTTGTACTAAACATATATGCCATGCATTCCTGACCAATGCATGAAATAAAATGTGAATGTCTCTTAAACTAATATAAGTTGACGTACATATTTTAACGAAATGAATGCGGAAAGAAATCAAGTTTATTTGAAATTTCCTAATGATCCTTTTTCAGGGATACAAAGCTTCTGCATTCATCCTTAATTGTATCCTTGATACTGATCGGAAAAAGATATGCCTCTAGGAAGAACGCTTTATTTATTTTAATCCATAAATGAAATACACTTTGCCTCGTAATAATTACGTTAGGTGAGGCCTGTAAATTGTTTTGTATCCAATAGGATAAAAAGAAATACACGAATGAATTTATTAAATACATATTCAATTTATACTCAATATTGAAAAAAGCATTATTCAATGAGAGTTTAGATAAAAAATGCTTAGATATGCCATAAATAAATATGGTTTCATATATTTTAATGTCAAAGGGGATATTCCCATTTTTAAATGCCTTTAAAGCGATTTATTATTGGCTTCCTTAGAGTTTTTTAATATATTGAATCATAAAAATACTAAGCGCAACAAAAAAGGATGACTGTACGTTACATACTTGAAAAAATATTTCATTAATCTCATACTTTCCCAATACTCCATTTCGTAAATGAATGTTCTCACATAGACATTCTTTGGATTGGCTCAACAGCCTGTCCCCTGTCAGTTCTGACACTTGTTTCAGTAATAACATGCATACGAATTTTGTTTTTACCATAGATAAGAAAAATAATTATTATGTTATGGCCACACTTGTGCTACAAATGATGGTCATCATTTCTATTGTAGTAGAAAAAGTCTAAACATATCTGAACAAAATGAATCTTGGTGTTTTTCAAGAATTAGTCCGCCAGTCAGGGATGATATTATCCAAATGTGATTTTTATTACTGTTATTTAATAACCACTTTTTCTGTAAACATAACTTTTCTTAAAGCGTATTTTTTCATTCAATCAATTTGGGCGTCCATGTTTAGTTCTTGAGGGATTTTGTAAAGCGTTCATGTCAAATGTTTTCAAACCGTTCAAAGTCATCAAATCTTCTCCGATATAATGGAATGGGAGTTTAGCTGTTGTTAATTTGTTAACTGCCCAACCAGACACTCAAGGAAACAAAGGTCGAAACTCTCTCATACGGATCCTACTTGATTATCGGATTGAGAAAAAGTCCACTAAGACGATGAGTTTCGATCAATTGAGGGATATACGATTGTAACAAGAAGCAAGCATGCCTTCGAGGCCAAGACGACTAAGATGGAAAAAGGCCAATAGCATTACACTATCATTGATCTGAAACAAAAATCCTTGCACTTTCTCTCCATACCAGAAAATACATGGATACAATTGTACGTCATATTCATTTCTTTCTACATTTTTTTCAATTACCAACTTGATTTGCTAAAAAGGTGACATTAAAACATAGATATATAGTGTTCCTTCCTTTGTTCTAATGCTTATAATGTCAAGTTATGTGATTTAAAAAATGATAAAACATAATAAATATATTCTTAATTATTAAAAGTTCAAAGTATTGAATGCCTAGTATTCATGCTTATAAATTTTGATGATTTCATGGGGTTTGTTTGTATTTTTGAATACGAACAAGCGATGATAAATTAAAATATTGTTACGTCAGTGGATACTCATACAATTAGTCTTGTATTACTTGTACTTAGTATCACCATCTTTAATACTCCATAGCTTCTTAATCCACTTCTAGATTTCCCGTTCCTTCGGTTTGTCCTGAGCGTTTCAAGTCTTATAAAAATTTCATTTTGTTTGGCATTTCTTATTTGGCACCTTATTCATAATTTAGCTATCAAGAAACTTCATAAGAGGAAAAATGCATAATAAAGATGAAAATGCATTTCTAAGAAAAAACTTTTTCACCTCCTTCCTAAAATCAAAAATACAGCAAGATTTTTGGTAATTTGACTTTCTCATAATTGTAGGGACTAGCCGTTATTTGATTCTAGGCGTACTCTACGGGCACGCTTTGCATTTTCCGTATTTGTAGTTAGCACTCCTGCCTGAACTATTTTGCATCAGGTTGTTCTTGTCTGCGGCGGTTTGCCTGGAATTATGCCTAGGAAGGATTTTCTACCAAGGAAGGTTAATTATCATTTCTTCATTGTTCAATGATACAGTTCGAGCAGAGAGAAGAGAGAGTGCCAAAGGAAGTGTTTTTATTAAAAAATATTTGTCCTTTACAGGTATTTGGGGTTGCGTAGAATGGTGGGGTAAAAAGTTCCATTGAATAAAAAAGGATAAATCTTAATACATATTATATTATCATTATCGTTTACAATAAATTAAATAGCAATGTTGAATACTAGATTAATAAATAAGTTTAATATTGAAACATTATACATTTAAATAAGATTTAGTAACAAAATAAGAAATTAACATATACATAAGAGATCTTGTATTAAAAAACACTTATTTCAAATTGGACCTAAAGGCACGAAAATTATTTGACGATGGATAAAGTTTCCAGCGAAAATTCCCCTCCTATTGTGATCATCTTTTAGGAGTTTTTTTAGTCGCAATGACAAGTATTTTTTCAATACAAGATGAATTAAACAATTGAAATGATTTTTGTGTTCCATTGCAGTGTTGGATCAATGTTCAACATTTACAAAACTAAAAATATTACTTTTTAACTTAAGGAGGCAAATGTAGTTAACTTTTCTATAGCTTTGTTTATCATAAAAAGAAATAGTTTTGGATCGGAGAACTTCTTCGGTATGATAAGGAGCTCACAAAGTGATCCAGAGGGATGAAATAATCCCTTTTTTTCATCTTCATAAGAGTTTTCCATTAAAATAACGAACGATTAGACAAGATCTATTTCAGAATGCTTCAAAACACTTCTACATTCAATGCATTGTAAAGCACTATGAAGCACTTTACAATAGAACCCGGCAATATATGCTATTGTAACAGAGCAACTTTACAATCTCGAACTATACAAAAATGATTTTCGACGTCGTTTTCCTTTCCTGACTCATAGCTACAGCTAAACTCCATAATATCGAACTGCTGTTGAAATTCAAGTCCGGAGAAATAAGCTGATGAAAGAGAGAGGACCACAGTTTCGTCTTGAGCATACAATTTGCTGCTACACTGCCCATACATTTTTTCCTGCTTTCACCAGCAATTTTCTGAAAGCCCATCTGAATTGTTTAGGTTAGGATTGTAGCCCAACCGTTTCTTAACGGATGGATGAGAAAAGGTCTCCAAATGGTCTTGACTGAACTTGTAGCAAGATATCGATTCGAGATGAGCCGCCTTTAAACAGTATTGAAACCCTTGATTTAAGCTCCTCGCACTTTTTACGGATAAGGTCTTTATCATCTGGGTACGCATACCCATGTTCATAAAAAATTGCTTTGCATCGTCCTCATCCCCCTTCTCTTCCCTCCACCTCGTCTTCAATCCGGCTTGGTCCTGCAGAGAAATTTATACTTTGACAATTTTGGATAACAATATCTAACGATACCATGAGAAGGAGCTGATTGATAGAATAGAATTCTTAAAATACTTTCACACACCCCCAAATTACAATTGAAAGCATTCGTTTCCTATGGAAGAGACTTACATAACTTCAAACGAAATATTTATATCATATGTATAACTATATTGGTAATTCAAATTCGAAAATACTGCAAGTTCAGAGAAAACTATATTTATTTTAAGGTTTATTGGAGCTTTTTAGAATCATTAGTCTCACCCTTACTGTCTACTGATTATTTTCTTTTTATAACTAAATACATTTTTATACAAATTTACATTGTCAATCGTTCAATTATTTGGATACCTGCAGTGGGCTCATTAATTTGCCTTATCATTCCCTCCTCTCCTTTTTTGGCCGCTGATTGGTAATAACGAGGAAAGGTAGGAAAAACGCTTGGAATAGCTCCTCTTTTCAAATACCTCCTATCTCCAGGAATATCTTTATAGTCTGATGGCAAAAATGTTCTGAACAAACTCGATAATCGACGTTATCCTCAGGTTTCCAGTTCTTTCTTCTTCGCAGAGCACGTATCCATTTCTGCCTTGAATGTGAATCAGAAGGTAATCTATGGAATGACACTCCATTTTCATTATGTGTAGAATTCCTGCATCCACAGCTACACATCCATTCACCATATTGATCATAAGTTATAATACAACTTATTAGCTTAGTTGAACTACCACAAAAAATATTTTTAATAGATAGAAGAGTTTGATATTTTTGATTGCCCACCATAGACACGCACCCTCATTGTTTACACGATAGACACATTTTTATCCTTAGTTTGGCACTCTCTTCTTCTCTCTGAGTTTCGAGTCAGTCTAATAAATCAAAAAGGTTGAGTGATTGATCATTATGTTGCGATACTTAAAGAGTTTCAAAAACCATTATATTATGGTTACTTTTGCTAATATGAAGATAAAGTTTATAATTATCATGTTTGATTAGGATACTAAGCTATTAATGGTAACCAGTAGTGTTTTGGTAACTGAGAAATTAATTACAACTGACATTTACCTTTAAAATGAGAGATTCAACAAACAATTGATTAAAACAAACAAATAAGAATATTCTTCACACCTACATATGAGTCATACCTTTTTCATATTTTATCACTTCATTAACTATTAATATATTGCAAAAACGCCAGACTTTTCTCTATTAGTAATTGTATACCCGCTGTCTTTGGATTTGTCATAGTGATTATGGGACTGTGATATCAGTGCAACTCTTGGCTTATAATTTGAAGAACTAGAATGCACCCCTTAGATAAACCTTAACATACCAGCTGCTTTCGAAGTCTTGCAAAGCCTTAAGCCTTAAAAATGTCAATGACAATAAAACTCGCAACGTTGAGTTTTGCTGGTGCATATATGGTTTTCCATTACATTGGTCAAAAGTAACTGCCAGTGCCAAAATCTTCAAATGTATATGTTAAAATAATAATATTATAAAAAATAAACTCCTGTATAAAGTTTCTTTTTGTTTATATATTGATTACTAAATAATGAGCAATAAGCATATATGCAAAAAAAAAATGGAGGAGAAGCCTTGGAGAAAGGAATTTTTACTTTTCACGATCTGGTTATTCATGGAGACTCGGCATTGAGCTGTGGTAATTTCGTTTTCCTTAAAGAGAGCTTGCTCCATATATACTACCCCTCGTCCCATGACATCTAAAGCTTGAGATTCCCTCCTAAAAGGTAGAGGACTATGATGCCTGCATCAAATGGTTAAGGGAACTAATCTGCCATCTAATTGGTTAGGACGGATTTAAGACTCTCTTTCTGGAATTCATGACTGTTTTTAATTCAATGCTCAATTCCAAATTTCAACCAGATGTCTATATTTTATACCCCTTGCATTAATTGCGGAACCGTTTTTAATAATATTATACATGCTTTTGTAAAATGCCCTTTAATAATTATTTTAAGCGAATTCCATAAAATTAAACGTTGTTTGTTCTTCTTTCGAAGTGACAGGTACTATTTTATTTGGTATTCCTAGAAAGCAACGGACTAACTCTATTCTACAGGCTGTTCATTTCGCGCTATCGAGTGCGAAGGCCCTTATTGGATCAAACTGTCGAGGAAGGAACCACTGACAAGGCAAGACTTGCGTCCAATTTTATTATCTGCCGCAGATCGAAATAACCGTACTGGAGCTAAGATTCCCAGAGTTAGGCCGGATTCGTGAAATATGCTATCGACTTGGTTTCGTACATGGTACTTTCTTCGAGCCGTCACCTCACCTTGTTGAAGAAGATAGTCCTTCAATATCACCGTTTTTATAACCCCTTATGATTTGTTTTTGTTTTAATAGTTTGTTTTTATATTGCGTATTATTTCTGTTTAATTGAGTTTGGGTCTTTTTAGTTAGATTAATTTTAAACTATAATGTTTATTTATGGATTTTTTACGCAATTCTACCTACTATTTTATTATTGTATTTTATGTATATTCTATGTACTACAATTTAATAAATACCTTAAAAAAATATAAGCTGGAGAATATTTAAAGTTTATTTAATTCAAAATTCTTCATAGTTTGACTACTTAAGCTATAGTTTCTTAAATACATGTTATGTCATAGAAAAGTTAATAAAGTAGGACTACAACCCCCAGACAACCCCCCCCCCCCCCCCCCCGAAAAAAACCACCCTGTGCTTTTACTCCCCGTGTCATTTACTAATGTTTTTTTTATCCTTTTAAGTCCTATTATTAAGTGAACGATGTTTTATTTATGACAAAATTGTATTAATTGTTTGAAACCTATGTTCCAAATATCGGTAAAAAAATTATAATTGATTCATACTATTCCAGAAATTTCATTCTTTTCGTTTCCTTACAATATTACTTTGCAAATCTATCCATTGAGGTCTTTTTCTAAAGTAAACTATGTTTTTTTGATGGTTTGTAACTGTCCTAGGAATAATAAAGGAGCTCTCGATTCTAGTTAATAACAAAAGTGCATCACTGTCACAAGCATCACAGTCAATTAGAATTGGAATTTGTAGTAATTAAATGCGTCTTCGAGACTCTCCAAATTTTATCCAAGGTCCTGAAAACTGCATTTTCTTCCTGTCAGGCAGCTGATGATCCAACCGATGGTCGCCAAGTAATGCTTCTCTTGACAAATCGGTTTCTTAATGAAATCTTAAAAATATCTTAGAACCTATATGCGATAAATAAGAGATTTTGAGTTGATAGGATACAACTGGATGCTATCTCTATGATCAGCTTACGGTGGTCTTACATAGTTGGCCCAGATTAAGGTCTAAGACACGAAATTTGCAAAGTTATACACGTTTAATTTCTACATATTTCAATTCTAATGAACTGTGATTACGTGCTAACCAGTGAAGTCATTTTGGTTCAGATATAAAATATAGTTAATTTCAAAAGTGGACTTTAAGGGTAAAAAATATCAATAACCGAGGGTAAAAGCCCAGGGAGTGCTATTCCAGGGTGGTAGTCCTGTTATGAGTTAAAATTTAAGACATAGAAGACTAACACTTTAGATGGAATAACTTGTTATAGTATTGAATAGAAATACTCTCTTACCAACAAAGAAGACGTAAATATTTCATTTGACCTAATTTTTTTAATTTAAGTCAACATATTCATTCAAGTTACAGATATAAATACTATGAAAGGAGGCAATTTTAAGAAAAAAATATCGTTAAGTCAAGTTAACCCGACTCGAACTTTTATGGCTAAGATAGAGTAAATAAAATTAACCTTCCATGGTAGAAAATCCTTCCTAGGTACAATCCCAGGCGAAACCGCCGCCCGACAAGAATACCATGCAAGAGTTCAATGCAGGAACGCTAACTGCAAATGCGGAAAATGCAAAGGCGTGCCCGTCGAGTACGCCTGACAACGGGTTTCAGATAAATTAACATTTTTACATTTTGGAATCATGTTATCTTTTAATTGTATTTCATTCCTTTGTTCGGCATCGATGCTGAACTTTGAAACTAAAATGCTTATTTATATAGTTTTACTATGCATTATCATCGATTTTTATATATAATCTTGTTTGTTTATATTTATTACTATCATCCACGATAGACATACACACGAAAACGCACATATAACACTAAAGTAGAGAACACAAACACACTACGGGGTATCTGTGTTACAATATTAATAATAATGATAATAATACCTATGTACATATACTTATTCCTACTTAAATACTAAATTATTTACAATAATATTTTTCATTATTTTACATTGCATAAATTTAATTATTCTAATGTTTTCGTCCTCCTCTTGAGAAACTTCATGCCTCTCATAGGACAGAGCAGGACATCTGTTTATGAGGTGATCTGCAGTCTGCGGTTCTTCCGTGCAGAGATCGTAAATTGGACTGATGTTCTTCCATTTACTCAAGTGCGAGAGAAAAGGTCCATGGCCAGTGACTGCTTGAACAAGCAGTTTCATATTCTCTCGTCGAAATTTGATCGTATTTTGTTGAGGAGTTTTCAACATTAGACGAGTGTGCTTCATATTTACGCTGTTTTTGTGACGGCTTTGATAAAACAAACTATCTTCTTCACGTAGCTCGGCGGTACTCCGGTGCATATTTGATTTTGACTCTCACAGCCACTTTTTGCAAGATAATCGGCGAATTCATTTCCAGTTATGTCACTGTGACCTTTACACCATTCAAGGTATATGTTTTTCTCCTTTTTTGCTTTTATCAAAGTTTCTTTACATTCTTTGACTATGCAGCTCTTCGTGAGTGGATTGAGGAGAGCCGCAATTGCCGATTGAGAGTCAGATCGTACGACAATATTCCTTGTAGGTTTTTCCAGTTTCAGAAGGTCTTCCACAGATCTTGAAATGGCGAGGACTTCAGCCTGAAATACTGATGCCTCGATTTTTAATGACGCCAGTGAATGATGCAAAGTCATGTCACCCCTAGTGATAGCCCATCCTGCGCCCGTATTTCCGTCTTGGTCTTTAGAACCGTCAGTATAGATTATTGTATCCGGACATTCTATACGATTATTATTGATCCAGATTAGGTCACCTTTTATCTAATCACTAGGCCCATTTATATTTGCTTCACAAAGCAGTTTATCACTAGAAAAGCGGTGTCCACGCCGTCTTGGGAGGTTGCCAATGCCATCCCAAGTATCTTGTGTAAAATGCCTTGTTCTCCATCTGGACTTTGTTGCCTGTGCTTGTACATATAGGTCGAGTGGAATAATACATAAAGCTGACTCCATGCCTGCGGTAGGTGTTGACCTTAGTGTTTGAGTGATTGATAAAAGTGCTTTCCTTTGTACACTGGTTAGTATTTTGATTCCACTTTTTTGGATGCAATAGTATGGCCCCATACAAGACAACCATAACATATGATTGGTCTAATCATTGATTCGTAGAGCCAGATAACTTTATCAGACGTCAGCCCCCACTTTTGACCTATGATTGCTTTTGCCATGTTCCATAAGCGAGAGCACTTGGCAGCTTTTTCCTTCAGGTGTTCTGTCCAGGTAAGTCCTTGATCAAATACCAAACCTAAGTATTTCAAGCGTGTTGAATACTCAATCTCCTGTCCATCCATTTGTAACCGTGGAAAATATTTTGACTTCAGTTTATACGCCTTTGAGAATACTATAGCACTAGATTTTGTTGGATTAAAGGTCAAGCCATTTGATCTTCCCCAGTCCAGTACAATATTATTTGCATCTTGCATTTTACTGACAAGTGTTTGTGGGTGTTTACCACTTATTAATAAGATAATGTCATCTGCATAGCCAATTGCTTTGATTGCACCTTTGTGGAACTTTGTAAGTAGAGTGTCCATCACGGCATTCCAGATCACAGGCTATAAAATCCAGATTTTATATATAATCTTATGTATATATTTTTTCCGAACTGTGAATAAAATAAATAAATAAACTTTTTTATAACTGGATGATATTCGAATTGAGATAGAATCTGGGAGAATACGCTTTTTATCAGGCATCAAATATCATTTAGATCAGCGGGTCTCAACCTTGTCCTAATCAGGAGCCACATTGACGAAAAATATTTTTGCAAGAGCCATGTAGCGACACATTATGTAAAAACACCGCATTATGTAATAATCAGGAAACGACCAGGACACTTTTTTTCGGCGGGAACTGGGCCAGACTTAAATTTTTGAAGCCCGGTTGGGACTTTAATATATTCGCCCGTTCGTCATTCTGAAAGTGACAACGTTTTAAAAAAAATATTTTTTATTAATTTGAATATGTTAAAGTCTCTCCAAGTGATTTGTAGACAAAAATACCCGGTCGTTTCCTGATAATGTAATAAATTTTCAGTGGTACTTAAAAGAGCCGCAATTAGTCTTAAAGGAGCCGCATGCGGCTCGCGAGCCGTGGGTTGGGTATCGATGGTTTAAAGCAATCAACGGAATTCGATTTGGCAAATATACAGTATGACAAATAGTTTGCGGAATTTCTCATTATTAAATATTATTTTTTTTGGTTCATTGAATCTGTGAAAGAAGGAGAAAATTTGGGGCGGTGACTGGAGTGTGTGAATAATAATTTAAGCTCTCAAATACTTGTTTATATCCATATGGATACAATTCGAACATACCAAAAAGGCTAAATACGATTACTCATAGATTAGATTCCGACAGTGAAGCAATTATAGAGGTAAGCAAGCAATTTAAAGGGACAATTACAAAATTTCGATATTTAAAAGGGCAAACTTTGCAGCACCCTAGATCATAATAGAATTTTTGTATGGAATTGCAATACAGCACGATTTTATTCGTATGCCAATAAACATTTGAATTCATTGATGGGTTTTGCTTTCTCCATATGAGCCCTTCTCTACAAATGCATATTATTGTACTTTGTTAAAGCCTAAGCATAAAATGGATAATTACACAATCATTCTTATGATTTATTTAATTTTGTTTATATTCTTAAATTATATTTCACATAATATATTTTATAAGAACATACAACATTTGATTGTAATCTCTTATTCTCATTTGAGAATTGCAGCGTTCCTTTATTTGCTTGCTTTTTTGTAAAGTATAATTGTACATTATTTATTTCATCTTTTTAAACGTCACACGGATGAAGATATTACTTCCTATTAACGGTTGATTAATTTTGACGAAATTAAATTAACCAGATAATTATGTAAATGTTCAGATACTAAAATATTTGAATACTTAATTGTGTATTATTCAAGTATTAAATCACAAAATTTGCTATATTTTTTGCTTTTTTAACGACAAAATCCTTATATATATATATATATATATATCTATAATATATAGTTATATATATTATACAAAGTACATTGTTTATTAGACCACCCACGGTTTTTAACAGCTGTTTTGACACAGAGGCCGTTCGTATGTGTTTTGCGGCAAAGGATATACCTTTTTTCATTTTCTTCTATATAAGTAGATTGGAGATAAAGCAGTCAAGAATAAGTGTTATAATTTGTTTCGAAGTAAAAAAATAATATTGAGAACAACTATTTAATAGAATTGCACCAATAACTTTACGTTCAAAATTAGACGTGAAAATATCAAGAAAGTGGCAGGAACCTCCACAGAGCAAGTAAACCTAATTTTATGGTCTCACAGAATGGTCACATAAAAAATACTCTTTATGTTTTCTTACATAAAATATAACAACTGATGATAACAAGCAGAGGCCTTTTTCTTCAACATGATTTGTTAAAAGAAGAGAAAAGAGAATAATAAAACAAAACAATTGGTACTATCCAATGAAGCAGGGGCCATCGTCAACATGCCACCTAGGATGTATATAATAGACTCATGGCTCTTGAGATGTTAACATTAATTAGGAGATAATAATATCTTCCTTAAGAACACAAATTGTCTCTTCTCATGGACCTTTATCCATGGTATATGTTAATCCTTAGAATCAATAGAATAAGCAATTTATCATATTTAGTATATAATGCATTTATATTAGCCTTTATTCTCAATGTTAATAAATGGAACATCAATATGACTTTCAACATATAAAATAATCCCCATCAACATCAATAATACTGCATGATATAATAATAGGCTTCAAAACTATTTTTAAAAGCATTATGTGTCCCCCCCCCTAGGTACAGTTTCTCTATCAAACGGGATTATCATACATTCACCATAGTAAATGCAACTTCATAACAAAACCTCAACAAGTCAATTTGCCTCATATCCTTTATGTATGGTCATTTCATTTTTGTGCATTGCTCTCTAAGTGCATGAGGGTTTTTTATTGACCTTCAGTTCAAAGCGGGCAAAACTGCAATATTACATCTTGTCTAGGTACAGTTGTGTAGTATTAGATCTTGTAATATTTTGACTTGAATCACGCATGAAAGGATATTTGGAATATATATATATATATATATATGTGTGTGTGTGTATATATATATGTGAGTGTGTGTATATACTATATATATATATATTACGAAAATATTGTAATTATTATCCCTAGAGTAAAAATAAAAGACAACCAAAACACACTACTTATAGGAAATATATTTGTAAGCTGACACTCTATCTTTTCCTTCTTTATACCCCCCATGCAAACCTGTTTTCCTTGAAAATGAATAAAGCAATAGGCCTTTATGTATGTGCACATGTTTTTTAATAGCTCAATGGTTTTTTTCCTTTTTATCCGTTTAGAACAACGTGGTGCAACGCAAGAAACGTGTGACATGAAAGGTCTAAGCGCGTGTAAGCGCTTTCAGAGGCCTCCATTTTCTTCCTACTCACAAACTGTATATGCCTATACCTCCTTATTGAAAAGACTAAATAAGTGACTGAAAAGTCTAGAGGAGCCATAAACAAAAGAAAATAATGCATTTTAACTTGTTGAAATGTGTTATAAAATTACTGAGCTTATTAGTACTAGAAAGACGGCTAAGTCTCACTTCCAAGAAAGTCATTTTGATTTTTATGTTGATTTTTCAATATGTTTTCAATCTATGCTTTATATAGGAACGAATAGGAATAAATATAATTAGATAATACATTTGAATCAATGAAAATGGACAAATCATAGATATATACTGGATATTTATTATTAATTAGATATAGTAATCGGTTCACATTTCAAGAGTGACAAATTCTACGTATATTTCAATTTTCTAGTATTGGGGCATATTTTCTACACACGACTTTTTTTAAATCTGCAGCACTTAATGTTACATTTATTTTTTTGCATTTTTGCAGTGGGCAAGCTATTCTCTTTATTGTCATTTCTTCTTCATACTCATTTTCTTCATCACTAACTTCTCCATCATTCTCTGTCATTCTTGGCTTTGTTCATATATTGCAATTCTTGAATGAGTTTAAGTTTAATACTTCTTTGACTGATGTTTGTTCTATTGATCTTATTATATACGATTTCAGCATGGACGACTGCGATATAGTATAAAATAGAAAACCAGCAGGGGCCATCGTCTACATGCCACCTTGGTAGTATATAAACGAACCATCTGATCAATATTATCTACTCCTGATTTGGTCCTGTGTTAATAAATCCTTTCTGGAAGTATATTGGATGTATCAGAAATACCGACTGATTTGTATACAGAACTTAGGACGAAACGTTTTTTGAAGACCTGCATTGATAGATCGAAAGTCTTCATGCTTCAATACCATGGTCTATATTCTACATTTATAAAAGAAGAAGTCATTTTGACTTCTCCGACATTCTAAGTATACATTGCCATAACTCTTCAAGTAATTAAAATATTGATTTGATATATGATAATAACTTAATTTAGGTAAATAAATAATAGTCATAGAGTTTGAAGAATATCGGATCACAGATACATTAACTTTTTAAGTAAAAAAAAAACAGTCCAATTGATTACACCAACTTTCAAGTGTTAATAGATAAAGTGGGCCGTGCATCCAAATAGCTACATATAGCCCTACCACGAATGCCTTTGACTTGAGGAGGAAATATTTGAACACTCCACTCATGGTGCATGAAAATCAAGGAATACTAGAAACTACCTGGAAAGGAAAGGGAAAATTGTAGCTTCCAAGTAAATGCCATACGTTGATTAACATAGCAATAGATTAAAGTTTTAATTTTTTTTAGCTTTAATGAGTTATTTTCACTTCAATAATTCATAATTCATCGATCAAACAAGTAGCTATTATATTTAACAAAAATGATCAAACAAGTAGCTATTATATTTAACAAAAATGAATAACAATTGTGATATATATTTAATACTTTTTATTTATCAACAATAGTTTTCCACAATAGTAAATATATATTATTTACAAACGATACATAGTTTAACAGTTACAAACAAGTAAATCAAGATTATATGTTTTCATTGTGAAATAGACTGTAATTAAGAATATTTCTTTTCAAATTAAATTTCATATCTGACGATCTTGTTTCTCTGAAACTACACTGCCTCATTAAACTTCCAGTCTTGGAGGTGCCATGAGTTTCAAATTGGAGGATCTTGAGGAGGTTAAAGTGGGTCTGGCGTTACGTTTGAGGGCGGCTCCGGTTCAGTTTGAGGTTGAGCCAGACTTTTTTCATCCACGGAAAGATAACATTCCGCAACGCGACCCCCGATAGATTTGACTCTTCTGCCCCTATTACAATATGAATAATTAATAAGACATATAGGTGATATTAAATTTAACGTCATAACGTAACTCTATCCTGTTTTATCATTACTTTAACATCATTTAATTAAAAACAGATGATGGAATATGCTTCTTATGACTGAAAAAGTCAATAACAAATAAAAGCTACGTATACTATACGATACTATTTAAATTGGGCAATGATACACTCAACATATTTAATGGTTAGTTAATATTTGTTTACTTATTTATTGCCTTGATATTGTGATACAGTAAAAATCTCTATCATAAAATAAATAGT
>CP045892.1:20950574-20992276 GCA_013387185.1 Caligus rogercresseyi
ATATATATATATATATATATATTATATAATATATATATAATATATATATATACCTATATATAATATATATATATATATATATACAGGGTGTAACACCCAAAACGCTACATAGGCCAAAATATCACTTAAATGCATTTTAACATAGAAATAATTAAATAATTTTATTTTCAGATAAATAACTTTTAAAGTTCCATATCTTGGCTCATTTTTTTCGATATGGCCGCCCTCGGCCTTGATCACAGCCTCCACACGACGCCTGAATATGCGGCAGCTTTTGACCACGAAGTTGGAGGACATGTTGGCCCAGGCCTCGAGGATGGAGGCCTTCAGAGCCTCGACACTTGGGTGGGGGGTGGCGCAGGCATGTCGCTCAAGTTCGCCCCAAACGGCATAATCCAGAGGATTGAGGTCGGGTGAGGAGGACGGCCAGACCTCCTGGCCCAGAACTTTGGCATGTTGGTTTTTTGCCACTTTTGGGTCTTATTCGCCCCGTGGGCGGGGGCGCTATCCTGTTGCCATACAACGTCCTGGCCGGGGTATGTGGCCTTTATCCAGGGTAGAACTACCCTCCTGAGGACCTTCAGGTACTCCTCCGTGTTGATCTTGAGGCCGCAGGGGAAAAAATGTGGAGGCATCTTCTGGCCGTCTGACCCCACGACCCCAAGCACCATGACGCCCGCGGGATGCTTTGTGGTCATCACAGGAGGGGCCTCTTCGTCCTTGGGCACCACAACCCGGTCATTCCGGCGGTTAAAGGCTTGGTCCACCGTGAACATCTTCTTGTCAGAGAAGATGATCACTGTGGACCCTTTTTTCAGCCTCCACAGGATCTTTTTGGACCTCTCAAGGCGGATGTTCTTCTGCCTGGCTGTCAATAAATGCCTCTTGGGCCGAGTCTTCGAGGCCAAACCCAGTTTTTTCATGGCTGCCATGACGGTATTGGGGTGGAGGCCCTTCATTTTCCCCATTTTCCTCACTCCTATCTTTGGATTCGCATCCCACGTGGTTTTGAGGTCGTTGAGGACGGCCTCGGTCAACTTTAAATTGGGGGGAGCTTCCCTGGTAACTCTTATGCTACCCCCCGCCGCCAGCCTCGTCTTCAGCCTCGTAATCATGGACATAGAGGCCCCGTAAGCTCCTTGATTTTGGCGTGTGATACATGGGCGCGGAGTAGTAGCGACACTTTTTCTCTTCGGGCCTCAAAATCTTTAGTGACGCGCGTCATGTTGCTTTTTTTCGCGGCAACAAAATGTAAACATTCGGAACTTTAATTTAAGCTATCAAGCAACCTCGTACGACGATTAGAAGTGTGTTAAAATTAAGTTTGAAATCATGTGGCGTTTTGGGTTGTACACTGTATATATATATATATTATATATATATATATATAGATATATATATATATATATAAATATTATATATATTTATATAATATATATATATATTATATAATATATATTATATATATATAGATATATGGGTCAAATGTATTAGAGCCGAAAAAATATCAGTAGTTGCGCAAATGAACTCACCCCCCTACACAATATGTGAACACCATTACGGATTTTTTTATGCATCATGGCTAGTAGGTTAAACTAGTTTCGTGGGTATAAAAAATTATTTGAAGCTTGAAACGTCATTCAAACATAACATAATATTGTGGTATGCACTTTGCAACTAAGATAATCTTTAGATTTATAATCACATTAATTCTGTTAACAAATTAATTCTTTTAGAACCATTGTTTCCTCCAATGATAAGTTTCAACTGAAAATACACATATATATTTTGTTGTTGTTTTATCTTACAAAATGTTATCATGTCTATATGTGTAATAAATGATACATTTAAATTAAAGTAGCCATTTTAAATGGGCATAACACATTGATCCTAGCAAAATTATTTGCACAATACATTAAGTAGATATATTACTATGATTATAAAAATGTAATCAGTGTGATATTTTATTTTTTAAATTAATATGTCATTTATTAATATTAATATTATCAGAGCTGGGATTCGGTATAAAAATCTACCACCGGTTCGATATTATTGTATATACCGAATACCGATCGATATCGGTATTCGGTAGATTTTTATTATATATCTACAGTATCGATCGATATTCGGTACGGTAGATTAGAAAGAGAGCGAATTTTATTGTATCTGCTTTTACTTCTTCATATGCATTTCATATTTGACAGTTTATAAGAAAGACAATTAAATACATCATTTTATCATTTATTGGAGATATTTGAAATTCAATACATACTAATTTTATATAAATTATATGTACTTGGATTTTGTTAGGAAATGGAAGGCTATAGATTTTGTTTCATTAACTGTCTCTTATTGTCCGATATTAAATGCACTTCAGGTACTCTAGTATTCAATGCATAGCATAAGCTTATATTGAATGTCTATTTATGTATCTGCTCTATAATACTATAAGTTGTAGTTGTTTATTATTTTGTTCTTAACACAAGGGATTGCTTGGGCAAAGCGACAGTTGAACGATGTTTCTCTTCTATTGAAGGGATTAAGCTCTCTATAACTTTATGTCTTGTGTGAATGTTACAAAAGCATACTTTCAAATATACCGTACTGATTGTCAATCGGTACGGTATTCGGTATATTGTAAAATTGGTTCGGTATTTGAAATCTACCGTCGGTAGTATGGAAATACTGATTTACAATTGGTAGTCGCAGCTCTGAATATATATATATAGATGGTACATAACAATCAAGCACAATTTATATTCTTTTAGCCCAAATAATAATTGGTAACTGTAAAATGTTGAAAAAAAAATATTTTTGTTGGAGCCTCACTACATATAAATGTAAAGAAATGCCTTTCAATTAAAATCATTCAAATGGTAATGTGTAAAACAATATCTTTCTAGTCTTTTTCGCAAAAAAATATTCAATTCCAACGTATAAGACAAGTAGGTAGACTTCATATCAATGAAAATAACTAACATTTCCAAATAATCTGACCAAAAGTGCATTTTACTACATGCCACCATTCACTGTTACGATCTAGATGTTCGTAATTTTTAAATCTTCTATGAAATCAAATTTTGATAAACATAAGTGCAAATGAAATATTTATTTATGACAGCAGCAATTTATAATAACATGAAATATTGATGAATGTATAAGAGAAGAAGGCTTATAAAATGTATTTTTTTTGCTGAGCATTTTTAAAATATCGAAAATAAAATCTTACATATTTTTGGGGGGCGTTTCCAGACTTTGAGTGCCCCTTTGTGCATCAGCTTCCTTACATGTTGCATAATAACTTATAGTGCCAAATAATGAATGATCAAAGTCGGCCGAGTTCATGCTGTTCCCATATACTTTAGGTGAATATCATAATCTTAGTTACATACTCCAACATAATTATGAGATAAGAAACAGAAAGACAACGCCAAACTTTAGAGAGAAGAAGACCTATATTATTTTAAAATTTAAAAAATGGCCTATGTCGCCTTCGTATGATTTTTTCGTGTTTATTTATTCTTACAAATAATAACAATAAAAGGAAATTAATAGTATTGAAATAAAGAATTATGTTTTCATTTTTATCCGTCATAGACAAAATGTCATAATGAAACAATAAAGAAAGATTTTTAAATCCGTACTGTTTGAATTAAGCGTTAAAATGATCAGAACGAAGGTATCTTCAATAGATTTTGTTTGTATTCAAATTGTTATCTATTCATATTTAGGCTTTATTGAAAATAATATAAAAATAAAAGATAGGAGTTTTATACCTATTTTTTAATCAGCTGTTTTATAGATATTATATAAGCAATATAGTTGCTTTTTTAAGGTATTTGAGTGGTTCACTTATTTTAATGAATAATTTAAAAATTATTAAATACTTTTGTTTTACTTCATAAAAGCACTTGTTTGTTTGTTTAGTCCTATCCGCCCCCCACTTCGAACTCAATCTGGTATCAACTGGTATAGAACTGTTTAGAAGCTAATCTTTATTACGAAATAAGTTGAATTTGCATAAAAGAAAAAATGTTTTCAGAAGAAATCCTCTAGGGACTTTTTTCTTCCCCTCATATCCTCGACCGACTCGTCCATCTCCACTCAATTCGGAGCTATGGTGGATTGGGTTCATCTTCCTCTTCACAAGTCGGCAAACCGGTTGTAGAAGACTTTCCGTCTTGTAAGGTGTGCATTTAGCCCAATAATCCGGCAGTCATAGCTCATAAACTATTCTCGAGAAAAAAATTCTGAAAATGAAAAATCCTTCTCCCTTATATAAGGCTCTGGGACAAATTACTTGGACTGTCGGCAGGGACCCATAGCCAGCCAATGGACATTCCATATCGGTAAGGACGCATTCTGTAGGGAATTCTTTGTCTGATTGACGGACTTCGGTACAACACTTTGTTACTCCTGATTGTGCACCTTTTTTGTTTGGAAATTTTACTCACTTATTGTAATATCATAATTTTAATACAAATGGCATTATTTTGTTCCAAATTTGTACTTATAAATTAGTAACAAATATAAAATTTCACAAGAAATAAGATCCCCGTCCTTAAAAAATATTTTATGTTTAGATAAGTTTGAAAAAATAAAGTTTGTATTTATTTGTATTCTATTAAGTAATATGATATTTTACATATTTATCTATAAGTTGGCCAATAGTTTTTTTTGTTAAATTACATTGCAGTTTATTTGTTTTCGGAAGAATATCCTCCCTTTTATACATAATTGATGTTCCAAGAAATCTTGACATCAAAATAGAGGATTTATTCTATGCCCTTATTAATAACTCATATAAGTTTCTAAATATCCTATAACAAATATTGGAATTCTTCACATTCTTTATGCTATGCTTAAACTCTTACCGTACATGCAAGAGTCTACTTAAAGTATTTTAAATACTTTGTGTGTGAGCCATGACATATACACATACTTTATTATTCCTCAAAGAAGAAATGAATATACATTATTTTTATGAATGTGCATTATTTGTATGAGTGGCATATGCATAATGAAAAGTGTAGAGAATATGTTCCAGAGGCAACCGAACTCTTTAAATATGGGAGACCTGTTTTTTGTTATTGTTGCTGTGGTAGTCTCATCTTACTGAATTACAATTGCATTTACTTTTCAAAGAGGACAAATCATTCATTTAAAACCATATAGAAGTGTAAAAGTTTAAAGGGAATGTCTCTCTCAAGGACGATCTCAATCGACTCGTCCATTTCTCGCCATCAAGAATGTGTACGACCTCTCCGTTGCCAGGATTATCAGACCCGGCATGATTGAACACAACCTGAAGATCAAAGTTACGTCTTACAGAAACTTCATAAAGTTTAAATTAATATGTAATTAATTTATGCAAGTACATCAACCCTTGCAAGAAATAAAATACAAAAGCTTTCGCCTTCAGTATGTAGCGCTTCAGTGCATCACTATTTTTATGATGTTTATTTTGACCAGGCAGCTGCTAAGCTGACCTTGATTTGTCATTGTTGTTTTTCTCCTATTGAAATAAAGTCGTGTATCTCCCATTCTCAACGGATCCTTATCATTCGATTACATTGGTGACCCCTTCAGAAAAAAACACGCAGCCAGGTCAGGATGGAAGACGCAAAGCACGATTTGGAGAGTAGGAATCAAACCATCCCGACGAAGGAGCCCTCAACAGGATCTTCCGGGGAGCCTCATCACTCCAGGGACATCTTCACTACTCCGGCGCAAACACACCCGGAACGGAACCCGCCTTTCAACTCCTCGGACATTTCATCTGTTACACAAGTCCGACTCCCGGAGTTCTGGGTCAGCGACCCCCAAATGTGGTTTGGGCAAGTAGAAGCTCTTTTTAAATCGAAGAGAATTACCTCTTCAGAGTCTAAATTTAATCATGTGGTGGGAGCCCTAAGTCTAGAAGTGGCTACGGAGGCTAGGGATCTAATAATCAATCCTCCGTCTAGGGACCCATTTGAGGCTTTGAAGAACGCACTTATTGAGAGGCTGTCGGCGTCGGAACAACGTCGACTTCAACAGCTCTTGTTGACCGAGGAACTGGGAGACAGGAAGCCATCTCAACTCTTACGTCGCATGCGACAGCTAATAGGCACGGCTGCAGTGGATGATAGCATTTTAAAAACCCTTTTCATCCAACGCCTCCCTACTACTGTGGCTGCAGTGGTTACTACGTCAACGGCAGGTTTGGATGAGTTGGCTGTCTTGGCCGATAAGATAATGGAGGTTTCTTGCCCTAGTGTCTCGCAGGTTGGCGCATCTCCTCCTACGGGTCTCCAACAGCTTGAAAGGAGAATATCGAGCTTAGAGGAAGCAATCAGGAACCTTGCCCTTAATAATGGGCGTCGACCCAGTAGGAGTGGATCCCGTAATAGAAATAACTCTTCGGGACTGTGTTACTTTCATAATCGTTTTAGACAAAAGGCAAATAGATGCGTAAGTCCTTGCACTTGGCAGGGAAACTCCAAAGGAGTGATGTAATGGCGACACACATCCCTCCTTCAACCGGTAGTCGTCTTTTCTTTATCAGTGACAGAAATACGAAGCAACAATTTCTTGTAGACACTGGAGCTGAAATAAGCGTTATAAAGGCTTCTTTCAAAGACCGGCAACAATCTAGAGGACACACACTAACAGCAGCTAACGCCACACCCATAGCAACGTATGGCCAACGTTCGGTCACCTTGGATTTGGGCCTTCGGCGTACATTTAGATGGATATTTGTCATCGCTAATGTCAGCCATTCTATTATAGGCGCAGATTTCCTCAGCTATTTTGACTTAATGCCAGACATTCGACGGGCCAAGCTGATTGATGGCATAACAAAATTAGCAGCTGTAGGGATACCCACTTCCCTTTCATCAATAAATTTAACCACTATTCCAATATCCTCTGACCCTTTCCACAACATTTTTAAGAAATTCCTAATGGTTCCAGCAAATTTCAATACAGCTTGCACGCACGACATATATCATCATATAGAGACGAAAGGTCCACCAGTTCACGCCAAAGCTAGAAGACTTCCTCCCGACAAACTTAAAGCAGCGAGAGACGAGTTTAACCACATGCTCGAATTGGGGATTATCCGTCCGTCTTCAAGTCCTTATTCCTCTCCTCTGCACATGGTTCCCAAGAAAAATGGAGACTGGAGACCTTGTGGAGATTATCGAGCCTTGAATGCTTGTACAATTCCAGATCGATATCCGATCCCCCACATTCAGGACTTTACCGCGCGTCTACGAGGTTCATCTATATTTTCCAAAGTTGACTTAGTTCGAGCATATCACCACATCCCTGTCCTAGAAGACGATATCCCCAAGACGGCTGTTACCACACCTTTTGGCATGTTTGAGTTCATCCGTATGCCATTTGGACTCCGCAACGCAGCTCAGACTTTCCAAAGGTTTATTGATCATGTATTATTTGGACTTGATTTCTGTTACGTATATTTGGATGATATTTTAGTCGCCAGCAATTCAGAGTCACAACATAGGGAAGATCTCAAAAAACTTTTTGAGCGCCTCCATCAATACGGTTTGATAACAAATCCTGACAAATGTGAACTCGGCAAGAAATCAATAGTTTTCTTGGGACATGTCATAGACCACGAAGGAATCAGGCCAGTGCAGGATACAGTGCAAGCAATTGTCGATTTTCCCCGTCCTTCATCTCTACGTCAACTGCGAGAGTTTATCGGAATGCTAACTTTTTATCATAGATTCCTCAAGGACTGTGCAAAGATATTGAATCCGTTGTATTGTATGTTGGGAGGACACAAAGAAAGGAATTTAACTCTGACTTGGTCTGCTGATGCCATCTCCGCATTTAATAGCGCGAAGAAAGCCATCACTGATGCTACTCTTCTAGCTCACCCGTGCTCTTCTGCCCCACTTAACATTATGGTTGATGCTTCTGATATTGCAGTTGGTGCTGTCTTACAACAAGACACACCAAATGGATTGCAACCTTTGGCATTCTTTTCAAAAAAGCTCAAACCACCCGAAACTAAGTATAGCACTTTTGGACGTGAGCTACTAGCAATATATCTGGCGATCAAACATTTCCGCTATTTCATCGAAGGGAGGGAATTTTTCGTCCTAACAGATCACAAGCCATTAACCTTTGCCCTTAAATCCTCATCCGATAAAAAATTACCTCGTGAAATACGACATCTTACCTACATTTCAGAGTTCACTAGTGACATTCGTCATGTTGGAGGGGCTGAGAACAAGGTTGCGGATGCACTTTCGAGACCTGCGCTCAATGCAGTGTCAAAATTTGACATGGAGGCTCTGGCGGAGCTTCAACGAGATGATGAGGAGCTTTTATCACTACAGGCTTCGAATGACACATCACTCAAGTTCCAGCGACTTCCATGTGTTTCAAGCACTACAAACATCATATGTGACGTCTCCACTGGCACGGCTCGCCCTTTTGTCCCTTCAAAAATGAGACGGAACGCCTTCGAATCTCTCCACAGCCTTTCGCACCCGGGAGCATCACCAACAATCAAGCTAGTCACCGATCGTTTTGTTTGGCCTTCCATGAAGAAAAACATACGACAATGGTGCAAGGAATGCTTGCATTGTCAACGGGCCAAGCTCTCACGGCACACCAAGTCGCCAATAGGGAGCTTTCGCCAAACCGGTGAGAGATTTTCGGAGATTCATGTGGACATAGTTGGCCCTTTTCCAGTCACACGCGGTTTTAAATACTTGCTCACAATAGTGGATAGATTCACCAGGTGGCCTGAAGCTTTGCAAATGGAGGACATGAGTGCTGAAACAGTCGCAAGGACATTTTTGGAAGGGTGGTATAGCCGTTATGGTGCCCCAGTCAAGATAACGACGGACCGTGGACGCCAATTTGAATCTAATCTTTTCAAAAAGCTCAATCTTCTCATGGGCTGCCAACATTTTAAGACAACTGCATATCACCCCGCAGCAAATGGTATGGTGGAGCGCATGCATCGGCAATTAAAGGCATCACTACGAGCAGCGAATAGTAATTGGCTCGAAGCTTTACCCCACGTTTTATTAGGCATGCGATCAGCGCTAAAGGAAGACATTGGGTACGCTCCCAGTCAACTCGTATATGGAACATCTCTTCGTCTTCCTAGTCAATTCTTTGGAAAAACTTCAACAAAGTCTGTTGCGGATGTCTCCAATTTTGCCGAACGATTACAACTGACTATGTCAAGGATAGCACCGACAGATACAAGAGACCAACATCGCCCTTGGTTTATTCCTCGGGAATTGAAGGAGGCAACTCATATTTTTCTTCGTTCGCCCCCGATTGGTAAAGCTCTAGACCCTCCTTATAGAGGTCCGTTCAAAGTGGTGGACCGCACTGACAAAACCTTAAAGATCGACAAGGATGGAACCCAAGAAACCGTCAGCATCGATAGGGTTAAGCCGGCTTTCCTACCTTCAGAGACCTTGCCAACAACTCTACAAAGCCCCGCCATCACAACAACTTCTTCTGGTCGCCAGGTCAAGTTCCCTATAAGATATCATGCTTAACTTCGTAAAACATTGGGGGGGAATACTGTAGCGCTTCAGTGCATCACTATTTTTATGATGTTTATTTTGACTAGGCAGCTGCTAAGCTGACCTTGATTTGTCATTGTTGTTTTTCTCCTATTGAAATAAAGTCGTGTATCTCCCATTCTCAACGGATCCTTATCATTCGATTACAAGTCTGATGGTCAGACTCCTCCTCCCCAGGGGAGTAATAACACCCCGATAGAAACCCCAATCAACAAAAGTTCATCAAAGGATAGTATAGACGAAGTTCCTAAGACTCCCGCCAACCTCTCTCAGGTACCAGAAACCACCTCAGTCTCGACCCTATCGTCCTCAGTAAGTCAAGATAATAATATCAAAAGCTCCTACCAAATAAAGACTTTTTGGAAATTCTTTAATCTGTCCATCCGAAGTGAAGATAACTCTCTCCCCGAAGCAGGGGCCCTGCTAGATTATGACATTGCAGAGATTACAATTCAAAAGTTAGGCCTTTTGGCCTATGAACTTTCGTACCTAAGTTCCGAAATGGGACAAGGAAGAGCCTTAATTGGCCTAAAAAATTATATTAATATCGCCGAGAAGCTTATGGAAACTATTTCACCGTTTACATACACACAAGTCTCAACAAAAAAGAAATTCAATGTCGACATTCTAGGTCTAAGATCTGCACTAGACTCCGTTAAGGCGAGAAGCTTTAAGTTGGAAGCTGTAAAATGCATCGGCAAAGTTTCGGAAGAAGAAATCTTTAATTCATTAAGACCATTCACAGATGACTTAAAACAAATCGAATACGCACGGCCCAAAGCTAACAAAAATAGTTTGGCCACACACCCGGCTCTAAAGGGCCTCGAAAATATAATTGGCTCAGGATTCGTCGTTTACCAGGTGACCGGCAACCCCACAAAATGCCTTCACTCCTCCCAGTAAAGGGTAAATTAATTTTTCACACATGAAAAAGCAGTGCTTTAATTGCTTACGTTTTGGTAATCTTTCAAAAACTTGTGCAAAAGAAAAAGCCAAAGTAAAATAGTATAAAGAATTCCTTTACTCCACACTGGAGAATCAGGATAAAATAGAGGTGGATTCAGAGACAAACCACTCAAAAGATCTTACAAACAGAGAATGGGAGAGTGATCCTCCATCAAATGCCACTGGAACGGTGCCCATTCGCAGATATTACAGAAGATACCCTACATCCAGAAGTGGAAGTAAAATCACCGTCCGAGCGGAGTAATACTGCTCAAGATTCCTCTTATACAATCTCTACGGAGCAAAGTTTAACATCTAAAAAAGATAAAAATGAAAACAACAAGTACTCCAATGAAGCGAGCTGCAAGAGACCAAGATCTCCAGAACCACTATTAATGACATGCCACACCAACTCTCCTGAACAAATTAAACCTCTCTTCCAGCAAAACAGTTCCTCAGCAAAAAAGACTAATAACATTGTCCCCGACAATCAGCTCCTTCCTCCCTCGAATCGTGATTTCAGAGCCTCTGTTTCCAACAGTGACCGCCCAAGAACGTTTACTGGAGTCTTAATGGCCGCCCAAAGAAGTAAAAGAAGGAATAGTACCTCTAAATAATCTTTTTCTCAACCATGTGCTCAATAGTCTCTTACAACGTTAACTCTGCCGCTTCCAAATTTAGAAGTAACAAAATAGTAAATTACATAAAAAGTTTATCTCCTATAGAACTATCCGCTCCTTTTCCGGATGTTGTTGTTCTTGTCGATACAAGACTCGATGACATTTCCTTTATTAAGAAACTCGTTCCAAACTCCCATGATGTCTTCTTCGCCAAAGCTACAAAATTAAAGTCTCATCCTTCGAGGGGAGTGATTGTCTTCGTGAAAAAAATATTTCAGCCAACACTAGCGGCGACAGACTCGGAGGGCAATTATGTTGTATTAGACTTTTTTTCTTGCAAAAGAAGACTACTCTATACGCAGTGTATGGAGTAAATCACGAGTCTAAGGATTGGTTCTCTGGAATAATAATTGAATATCCGCCCTCTCCAGGAAACGAAATGATCCTCGTAGGGGATTTAAATATTACGAGAAATCCAGAGAGGTATGCTTGTGGTTACAAAGGCTCCAACAATAAAGCTAACGCTAAAAACATTGAGACAATCATGGTCCAGAGAAATCTAGTAGACTTAGGACTCAGATCAGATGGTACATCACCTTTAATGACTTTTCACAAGAAAACTAAAGCTAATAAAATCATCTTTAGCCGACTCGATTATGTTTTATCCTCATATGGACTTATTGAAGGAGTTCAAGACGCTACCCTGTTAAATTTCGGACCACCATCCTATCTAACTAACATTTTTTCAACCAACAGTACCTTATAAATCGTTCTGGAAATTGAATGTCTCCTTATCTCTCTGAAGAATGTCAAATCAAAATTGCTAAAAAGATTGAGATAAATAAGATTAACATGGACGAAGGAAATATGTCACCATGGGACGCGTTGAAAAGGATAGAAGAATATGCTAAGATGGTATTCGTAACTAAAGGAAAGGAAAAAGCGGAGGAAAGACGGCATAGGAAAATATATTTGGAAAACTTGACTGGAGACTGTACTGAAAAAAATATGGACTTAGATAAGCTTCTTGAATACGAAAACAAAGGAACAATGATTAGACTCCGAAGAGATATAATAAATTTAAATATTCAAGGAAAGACTTCTTTTAAACACCTTGAAAAATCAACATCAAGAAAACAATTACAATTCTAAAATTATCCTCAGGTGACATATCCGACGACCCGACCAAGATTTCAGAAGAAGCCGCCCAATATTTTTCTAACCTTTACAGCTGTGGGAATTGCTCAAAGAGGAAAATTTGTGATTTTTGCTACCACTGGAGGCTTGTCAAAGATGTCAATAAGTGGAAACCCCTTCTTAATTTAGAAATAAAAAACACTTACAGCACCAAGGAGGTTGAGGTTGACAATTCATTTTTGAATATTGATTCTCCAATATCACAGGGAGAGATTTCACATTATATAAACGACTATAATAAGAAATACAAGTCTCCTGGACCGTCAGGCGTCCCTCATGAATTCTACAAGCCTTTTGCGGTCCCTCTTGCACCCATACTGGAGAGAGTTTTCGGAGATATCTTCAAAAGAGGTTTCATCCCGGACTTCATAGGTTCGGGAATAATCACATTGGTCCTTAAAAAGAATAAAAAGGGAGAAGATATTAGGGACTACAGGCCAATCTCCTTACTGAACTCGTTATATAAAATACTTACTGGGATATTAAATAAAAGACTCCACAGGGCTCTTACTCATATCATATGTCCGTCCCAAAAAGGATTCATGCCCGGATGTCATATGGAAGACTGCCCACGGTCCATACAAGACGCAATCGACAGTTGTATTGCTCAAGGAGACAAATACGCAGCGTTGTCAGTTGACTTCGAGAAGGCTTTTGACAATTTGTCACATAGGTTTATCCTGGAGCAGCTTTACATATACGGCCTTCCGGACGGCTTTGTAGATATGATCTCGGGCATATTACGAAACTCCTCCTCTAAATTGGATCTCCCAGGTAGACATGAGGAGATTTACATCCGTAAGGGAGCGAGACAAGGGGATTCCCTGTCGCCATCCCTCTTCATACTTTCGGTGAATGGACTGTTAGATAAGTTAGCCAAGGATAAATCTATAAAGGGAATGAATATTGGAGGAACCATTTTCAAAAGCATCATGTATGCAGATGATCTTACCCTTCTTTTATCCGGGTCGTCTACAACCGTGAACATTTCCATAGGAAGAGCTCTGCAAGTCCTAAAGGAGTTTGAATTTTCTTCGGGTCTCTCAATTAATGTCAAAAAAACCAAGTGCTGACGAACTGCGAGGAGATATTGAGGACGCATCACGAAGGCTTTGCATTCGTAAGGATGGCTAATATTCTTGGAATTATAGTAGCCAGCTCCTCAGAGGACTCTGAAAATAATAATAATAAAAATGTTACGGAGATTCTACACAAAGCTGTCTTATTTTATAAAAGAATTCCACTTTCTCGTTACGAAAGACTAATTGCCTGGAACATTAATATATTTCCAAAAATATTTCAATTGCTCAGATACCTCCCTTTCTCTGTAAAGAGATTTACAAACTAAGGGCAAACCTAGTTTGGGGTACTTCCAAGCCATATATTTCAAAAAACAGAATAAACTCTAGCATTTCTCATTGGGGCTTAGGGTCCCTAGACGTGGAGTCTTTGTGGAAAACATTGAACTTCTCATGGCTACGGAGGTTTACTGTGAACGAAGACATTTGGGCAAGGAGACTCAAAAATACCTTCTATCTAAATACTGGCTCCGAGTTCCGGGAAAGAATCTTCTTGGGCCCACTTGAGCTTCTTCAAGCTCTTAAGTCGTGTGGTTTTCACTGGAAGATAATGGCCGAGTCCTGGAGGTTCTTTCTGAAAAAGGTTCTCCCTCTACTTCGCGGAGACGAGCCTTTAAACCACAATGGGTCGTCAGAAAGTTCCTCCGAGTTCTTCAATGAGGGTCATCTTACGTTTGTTGGGGAATTCTTTCGACGAAAAGTTAGTATTAATAATTATATCTTAAGTCTAATCTCCCACTCCCCAACAATGGTACTGTGTTTGAAGGAGGAGTTGATGGAGCTTCACATCTCTTAATGCTGCCCTGGGCGGCTTCTTAATGTATTTGTTTATTTTTATTACAACCTCATTTTTTATCATACTTAAATCCTTTTTATATTTACCTGATTTCATGTTTTAATCCATACGATTACATTATTTTTATTGCATACTATTTTGGGCTGTGGATGATTTTAATACCGACTTGACATAGAAAGAGAAAAAAACTGAAAACATAGAGACATCTCTCTGGCCTCTCTTTTATTATAGTATTAAACCTCACAAACCTCTCCCTTTTTCATAACAAAGCTGTTATTATATTCTAACATATTTTTTACTAATTATTCTATTATTTTTTACATTTATTACAAAAAATCAATACATTTTGATGCGTTGTTTCTTTTATCTTCTAGATGAATTATGAGGGACGGTCTTACTGTCTTCCTCCTTCACTTTCGTCGTCAAATCGGCCAGAAAAATGCTAAGAGAATTAATAAGCTTTGAGAGGAAGCCTAGAGAGCCTTCCGTGACGAGGAGGCATTGAACTACTTACCATAAGAACAAGTCAGTCCCGACAAGAGACGATGGAGTTCCTCTCGTCCAGGAATCCTGTCGAATAAGTGACTCCGGACACAGGGGGGAACAATTTTAGACTGCTTCCATAAAAAATTCCAGAGCATCTTAGGAGTTGAAAGGACCAATTTCCCTCGCTCCAAAAAAAGAGTCCCCTCCATTTTTACAGAAAAATAATTTATCATCATATCAAAAAAATTATAACGACGACAAAGCCGCGGGACCTGACGGGATTGGAGGCAGAGTTTACTCACACTGCATCAAAGAAGTGGTACCTTACCTTCTACTTCTAGGACGGGTATGGAAATGAAAGGAAGTCTCCCAAAGGACATAACAAAAGGGCGAATAGTTTTAATCCCCAAAAAAGGCTCCCTTTCAGACATGAACAATTGGAGGCCTATTACTATCCTTAACGAAAATTACAGAATTTTATCGGGAGTAATTGCACGCGAAATAGAACCCATATTGAATGGCAAACTTGGACTACACCAAAAAGGCTTTTTAAAGGACAGGAAAATTTCAGACATTTCAAGAAACATTCAATGTGCCATCGAAGCTGTCAATGCCAATGGAACTTTTGGGGCTTTAATTGCTGTTGATTTCAAAAAAGCTTTCGACACCATTCTTCATGGTCACATTATGCGAGCAGTCAGAAAACTACTTCCCAAAAAGTTTTTCAACCCTATAAGATCCTTGTTATTTAATGGCACCTCCACTATTACTATGGGGAACCTAGAAAGTGATAGCATTATATTAAAAAGAAGCTGTCGTCAGGGCTGTCCTTCAGCTCCACTTCTTTTTGCGGCTGGACTGTGGGAACTCAGTAATACCATTGCAAAAAAATATAGGGGGTTTGGAGTCAACGTGGGGTCGACGAAGTTGATCATGGACATGTATGCAGACGATGTAACGCTTTACATTGAGGCAAATTCAGAAATCCAACTAATAAAAAGAATTCAAGTTTTATTGAATTTTTTTAAAGGATTTGGAAGAAAGTCGGGGTTGCTCATCAACTATAAAAAACAGTGGTGTTACCACTAGGAAAATGGAATCCTGACCCAGGGATTAAAATAGCCGACTTGTACGTAAAGGACAGTGTGGAAATTTTGGGCATCTCATGGGGAAGGTATGGTCATTTGGAATCCAATTGGACAAAGCTTCAGAACTTTATGAGTTTTAACATTCCTAAATGGAGGAAATTAAATATTAAAAAGAGAATAGATATTTATAACTATCTAATTATACCAACTATACTGTACAAAGCTTCAGCCATTCCTAGTTTAGCGGAGAGAGCTATCAAAGAAGAAAATGGTTGGTTGGAAAAAGTATTCTATAAAAAATATTTACCTGCACTACAAAGACCCAAGAACTTACTGGGAGGAGGTCTTTCGGCTCTCTCAAAAATTATCCTCAAAATCTATAAAAGGTTTTGATTGATTTATCAAAGAACCCCGACGTTGAGTGGAGGGCTTTTATATCTTCAAGTTGGGCATACAATGTACTTTGTATTGGCACGGATTTCTCCAACGACATTTTAGAAAGGTTTCCCCCTTTTTTGCAACAATTCAGAGGATCGTTTGGATTGGAAAACCAAGTTATTGTCAATCCTCAATTATTGACATCATTCGGTTAAATAGTAATAAAAAATATTTTTTTAAGAATTTGGATGCCCCACAAAAACTGGAACAGATTGCTTTATCATCAAACCAGTACTCTCTACATGATTTATCAAAAGATTCAATTTTCAACTGCGGAAAGTTTATCTTTCCGTTGAAAAGAGCGGCTATAAATCATCTTGTCCCCGTCCCATGGCACGTGAGGATGGACTTTGAGTCCAATGCAAGTGAGGAAGCGGACAAAATTGCAGATCTCTACATGAGAGAATTAAATTTGTCTGAGTGTTGGAGGAGAAGAATCTTGTCCTCTATTTCTAAAATTGTGTCCGGAAAGCGATTTACGGCACAATTCCAAATATCCTCTAGATCCTTGTTCTTCTATACTCCATGTAAGGATTGCGGAAAGATTTTTAATTCAATTATTCATGCATTTTATGGTTGTCCCTTCCTCAAGATTTTGAGAGAATATATAAAAATTAATATAAATCATATAAAAGACGCACATATAGCTCCTATACTACTCTTCGGTCTTTCGACCTCGAATCTTCACAAAGCTTCTGCCAAGACGAGAGCTATGGAATTATCTCTCTCCAGCTGTAAAAGCCTACTGGCCGAGCACTTAGCCTCGGGGGATCTCATCAGGGAAGAAGATCTGAGGAGGATCTTAATATCTGGGGCAGTTCGGTATTCGGCCCTCAGCATCAAGATTCCATGGACGTCTGGAGAGCGGTGGAAGCTTGCTGGAGAGGTGGTGAAGTTCTACCCATCCTGCTATGTGAATGCAACGAAGAACCTCAAAATGCTTTTACGTTTTTACAGAAAATTATGATATTATTGTTTTGATTATTTTATTTGTCCATTTTGTTATGTTTTTTTTTACATGTTTTACCGTTGTTTATTTTATTTTTGTGATTAATGTGATATGACTTTTATTTTGTGTATTAATTTTAAACTAGAATGTTTATTAATATATGTTATCATATGAAATTACACAAAATATCAAAAAAGTCAAAAAAAAAAAAAAAAAAAAAAAACTCCGTATTAGGGTTGTTCTTATTTTTCAAAAGTTTGAAATGTTAGCAACATTGTGGATTTTCTGTTTCTTGGTGATAAAAGAAGACAACATACAAAGTTTGAACAAAATCGGTCAACATTACGAGGTCGCGCAACGAGGTCAAAGTTTTAAAAATTTAGTAAAAATATAGTTTTCCGCAAATTTCTTCAAAATGGTGGACGTTACAGACTTCAATAATAATTATTAATTTAAAGCAAATCTAATTTACTACCAGATGTATGTTTGATGTTTTTTAATAAAACAAAGTTTTCAGTAAAAACAAAGAAAAAAATGGAGTGTGTATTGTTAGCTTATTTCATAGCTTTTTTGTATCAATTAACTTCACTCGCCTGTAGAAGATGACTTGTTCGCTTCAGAGTAAAATAGTACTTTTAAGTTTAGTAAAACTTTAGATGATAAATCCAAAAATGACCTTGGTTGCATTCTATCAATTCAGAATTCAGTACAATCTGAGTTTACATCATATGATTCAGAGCCTGTATTGACCTATAAGAAATCGATTATGAAAAAATAAAAATAATGTGTTTCTTAGATTTGCGTCAAGGTATCCTCTCAAAGTTTTACTTTGTCTCTGACGCATTTATAATCCATTATATGCGTCATTTTGTACGCGAGATAGGTTTTTTAATGTACATATAACTCTCTACTTATTAAATTGACATGATTTAGTATACCAAAATATTAAAGCTGGTTAACCAAGCTTTCATTTGATATGTTTGGTGTTCTAAAAATCGCTATACTTTAAGAGATATAAGCAAATACATTTTCCCCCAAAAAATTGATCTTTTGATATGAGAATATACGATTACCATCTGGTAACTGCTGTTAGTGTTACCTGGATAGGAAGAAAAAAGAAGGGAGAGAAGTGAGGCAAAATACTCCCTCCCTTCTCTTTCTATCCAGGTAACACTAACAGCAGTTACCAGATGGTAATTGTATATATATATATATGTTCGAATCCTGAGAGGGGAAGGTCATTTTTGATCTATCTCATTGATAAGATCCTATGTTCGATACACAAATTTTAATATATAATGCTTATTCATATCCTGTCGTATGCAATTTTATCGAACCATATAGGCAAAAATTTATTTTTGATCTGAGCTTAAGAGTCCACTAAGTTTTGAATTAAGTATTTTAATTTACTTCCACTATTTCAAAAGTTTTTATTAAGTATTTGGTTAGGTCTATATGAATTAACTTTCCTATGGGATCCTCATAAGTCTCAGGTCATTTCTTTGTGCAAACTATTTTTGTAGAAATATTATCTTAACCTACGTAACATTCTTATGTTTTTTGGTTTGATTTTTATTTTAGTCTTAGATAAGCAGAACTTAATTTGATATTAGCCAATAGAGGTCTATTTAAGAGAAGGTAGCTTTAATATTAAATAATTGTTATTTATATAAAACTGTATATAAACACATCTAATGAGGTTTTTTTAATTTTTAAATGGTATGTAATAAGTGGTCGACTTATCTTAGTTGTAGTTATATGTTATTAGACACCCAATCCTAGGATAATTAATAATTTTACAGTCTACATAACATGGTATTAAGAAAAAAGAAGAACAAAGTCATCATACAAAAATAATTGGAGCTGCTTGGAGTTACATTCGACTCAAATTTCACAACTCTCCTCATGAGAACGGAGTTGCTAAAGCTGCCAGACAAAGAGCGACACTTATTGCAAGGCTGGCTCTCCACCTTCCTAGAGGAGAGTACTTAAGGCAACTGGCGAGAGGTCTTTTAGTTGGAAAAATTTGCTACGCAGCAGCTGCTGTCATTCCCCCACGTCTTGGATGTGAGACTTGGGAAAATCCGTCCTCTGCTGCGTACAAATCAGTACAAGTATCTATTAATGACGCGGCCAGATCCATTACAGGAATAAAGAGAACTGACCACATCCGCATTCCTGACCTACTTCGCAAAGCAGGTCTTCCGTCAGTGAATGAGATCGCCGTGAAAGCTGTAGCCTTAGAAACATGGAAAGCTTACTCCAGCTCGGATGGAGGGTGCGGTGAGAGAAGTCTCATCGGCAAACCATTTTTTCCTCACGCACCAACATACATCAGGAAACCACAGGTCGAGCCGATCAAAGTCGCTGGGCATCGTCCTGTTCACTTAAAGTAAAGGAAAAAACGTTTTCCGTCTTCGCCACCGATCTGTGGAATTCGTTTCCCGAGCTGAGGTCCGCCCCCACACGTGGTGCAGCAACGGTAGTTGCCAAAACATTCTAAAATAGTGCCAATAAAAGTCCTCTTTTTATCAAATGGCTTTGATTATTATTATTATTATATATATATATATATATTTATATATATGTATTATATAAGTTTTATATATATATTATTTTTTAAACATTATCCTTTACGCTATAACTAGTTAAAAGAAATAGGTGTTATTTTATAAGGATGAATAAAGACGATTACACACACACTTAAAAAAAGAATATGCTATTTTATTTTTGTGACAATTTTTTAATGACAAAATTACAGTACGAAAATTAAAATGTACAATTAAAACATATTTAAAGAATAACTCAAAAACATCAACATGAGTACCTTCTTA
This sequence comes from Caligus rogercresseyi, assembly GCA_013387185.1. Taxonomy (NCBI): domain Eukaryota; kingdom Metazoa; phylum Arthropoda; class Copepoda; order Siphonostomatoida; family Caligidae; genus Caligus; species Caligus rogercresseyi. The sequence goes on from CP045892.1 coordinate 20,970,573, forward strand.
TCATTTTTCTTTCTTGAAAAACATAAATGAACCCATGTATAAGCTGATATTTAAAAAAATGGTTTGTACGTCAGCACTTTATTTATTGTATTATATATATTTATATAAGTATAAAATCAAATAGATATATATATAATATACACATATAATTTCTAACTTTTAGTAAGCTGATATTTAAAAAATGGTTGGTAGGTCCGCACTTTATTTATTTATTATATATATAATAAGTATAAAAAGTCAAGAGGCGCTCGATAGCCGTGCGTGTTAAGGCGTGGGGGCGCAGGTTCGAATCCCGAGAGGGGATGGTCATTTTTGGTCTACCTCATTGATAAGATCCTAGGTTCGATAGACTAATTATAATGCTATAATGCTTATTTATATCCTATCGGATGCAATTCTATCGACCATATAGGCAAAAAAAAAAAAAAAAAAAAAAAAAGTCAAAATATATATATTTATATATATATATATGAAATTATATATATATATATATAGGTATATAATTTCTAACTTTTAGTAAAGAGAAGAAGGAAAAGAAGTTAACGAATATTTTTTATGTACATTTTTTAAACATCGATATGAAACTTTTACAACTTCATATCAGCAGAGTGGACATAGTTTTAAATATTTGATAATCCAGAAGTAGGGACTCACTTTTATGACTCAAAATTGGTACAAATAATATTAATTTTCAATTTTAAAAGAAAAATATACAAAATCCTTTGGCCATAGTTGCCAATTCCTTATACTCTGGCATTATGAAATTATTGTACGATAACCTTTTCAGATTTTTTTAGAGATTCGTTTGAGACCCAAGGCATTTGTATTGAGTCTCCATATATCTTAATAAATTTAATAGAATTAAAATACATATATTAAGATGAGAACAACTTGCAACAAAGGTCAAAAGGACTTCATATTTATATAGTGGCACTAATCATAACAAATATTTAATTTCATTTTTCCTATTTGGTTCGATAGAATTGCTTCTGGCTGGATATATTTTAATCGAAATTTCGAACATCAAGAGTGAATCCAACCCAACTCCTGACTTATCAGATTTATTTAAGCATCAACTCTGCTGGTATAAAATAGTAAATTCTTTATTCCTAAAATGTGTATTTACTATATAAAAGTCAATGAATATATCGAAAATAAAAATATATATTGTAAACTAATGATAATTATAGACAGACTAAAAATAAAATGATATAGTTTTAATATTCTAATCCTTTATGCTGACATACTTCTGTAAACTTTAAAATAGCATTTTTGATTAAATTCGATCCTGAATATTCTTTGAGCTATTTCTTATAAAAGATAAACTGTTTATAGAATCAATTGTAAGAACCACTTGTTACTTCATGGAAGATGATGATATTTATAGTTATAAATAGGTAAATGTATATTTTCAGTCAAAAAAACTAATGCAGACCCTTGAAATCTATATTGAAGAGCCATACATTTATTCATTTTTCATAAGTGTGTGTAATCCGTTATATTTCAGCACGAAGTAGCTGGTCTAAAATAAAAATATAATGTAATTAAAATAAAACAAAACAATAATAAAAACACAAAACTAATTAATAAGCGTCTATATATACATGAATATATAAAATATAAATAAAAACCACATCGATTTTTTGGGGAAATCATGCCATGAGATCGGAGTAATCTATAGCGCCACTCCCTCGGCGAGAGCTATTGCTGCATCCCTGGCAGCTCTCCACGTCCTGGCCTGTCGCAACTGTGGACTTTTATTCCAGGCAGTTCTTGCAGCACATACCAGGGTATCTGCCTGCCAGAGGAGGGGTTGGGGACGATTCCGGCTGCGTCGGATCTGGTCTCCTTTCCATTTTTTGTCTCGAAGAGCATGAGGCCAAGTGGGTTTCTCCCTCCTTCTTCGCCGTCCCTACTCCAAAATGCCTTCCACGCCTCCATGGCTGCCGACCGCACGGCCATGGTGTTGATGGATGGAAGCCCTGCCGACTTCAGGAGGTCCCGGACGGGTATGTGCTCTCTCCTGAGACTGCCAGTGAGAGTCCTGGCAACATCATTCAGAGCTACCTGGGCAGCTGCAAGTGGTCCTGTGGGGTTACTGTCTCCAAACAAAACTAAAAAGTATGCACTTGAATTGTACCCCAAAAGATTTAAAGCTTACAAATGATGAACATTTCAATCATATTTTTTTATAAACTTTTGCCTAGACAGCCCTACAAAGACCGGTCCACTTTCTTTGTAGGGAAAAAATAAAGAGTCCTGGAGATTATATCTATATGTGTAATAAAACAATTTGATGAACGATACGAGTAACCTACGATAGATATTAATGAAAGTCAGAGGGTATAACTTTTGCCAGGATTTCCAGTGAGTCATGGACTCAAGACTTCTTTTTAGTATTAGATTCATCGCAGTTTTAAGTGTATTTGTAAAATAAAACATGACTCTTATTTTAAAAATAGTCACCTAGACAGTCTACCATATACTTTTAATCAAATGAATAAAGCCGTTTAAAATATCGAATCATAGACTTCTGCCATGGTCAGAGTAGCGTATAGCTATAAAATTTGACATGGAAGTAAGAACATCATTAGCTGTTAACAGTTTCTAATCAAATACATTTAATTTGTTAAGAATTATCAACATGAATTAGGTTCGTACGAATAAACGTTAGGTTGGGCGTTAACTCAGTGTTTAAGTGTGTTGAATATTAAGGGCGGTGGTTCGACTCCCGAGAGAGAAAATACAAATAATGATCCACCTAGTTTAAAAAAGGATCGATTGAGACATTTTATTGCTATAATGCTCAGATGCAATTCAATCAAACCAGTTAGGCAAAAAAAACTTAATCGTTGACAAATTTATTTTCAATTTCAACGACAGTCAGTAATTAGATTATAATCCACTTGATTATCCATGATCAACGGAGAGCAACCTAGACCTGGAATGAAAAAACAAATTATGATGATCCTTCATTTTATGTAATGTTAAACTCATGGAGATATAAAGATATAGAGAGCTTGTTCCCTTCAATAGCAGATAAACATCGTTTAGCTGTCGCATGTGCCCAATATAAACAAAGTAATTTGTGGCACGTCATCGTAAGCTGATCATAGAGATAGAAAGATCTGTTTATATTGGACAGAAAAAAGTATTTCTCTGAAAATTCCAAATAGCTCTCTATATTTTTATGTCGCTATGGTTGAACAACATGAAAGTATTTCCTTCATTTGGCATCAGAGCAACTCTATCGAAAGCCATTTTATACTTTACTTATTTTGAACAGACTTTTGTTGTAAAGATATTACATCAATACATACAGGTTTTTTACTCCAACGTTCGTTTTATTTACTTCATATAAAAATAATATACATACAAATAATCTCTAAAATAAAGTATTTTTAACTAATAAAATTATTAGCAAATCTGTGTGTATATATCATTTTTTTAATCTTATTTATTTTATTAAAATTAGCTAATCAGCTAGGATTGACTGGTCTATGAACATTTAATCTAAAATAATGATGAACATTTATGATAAACACTACTAAATCAAAACTATAAAAGCACAAAAGGGTGAACACTTTACAGAGGAAGGGTCCCACAGAATTGTTTTAAACAAGACTTAGCCATTGTTGACACTCCGTGCTGATCAGAACATGCGTTTTATATTGTACAGGCGTATATTAAGTTATATTTATTATTATTATATGTCAAGATACTATTCATCTACATTATTTAAATGTTGTTCCCCTTTTTGTAGGGTATTGAAAATGCTAAATTGAGGACATGTTACAAAGGATTACACGTAATTGGGCTAATTGACTGTTGATTTGAAACCCAAATAATGCATATGTTAAATCAAACTACAATACTGGCGGTGTGTAGATTCCAAGAAACCATTGATCTAAGCTTAAATGCCCCATTTGTCGTTATAAAAAATAATAATTTTGCCGTTTGTTTCAACTTTAAGTATGTTTACCATGTATATATATATATTATATTATATATATATATATGCATATATATGTCAGACTTGTTGATGTTCGCTAAAAATTGTCGTTTACCCAAAGTTATCGTTCGTCGTTGTTTTTAAATTGAATCGTTCGTTTGTCGTTCGTAATTCTGAAATAAAAAATTACGACGTTTTTTAGAAAGGATTTTTTCCTCACCATTCTGAAAAAAAGTCATGACATTTTTAGAAAGGAAATTTTTCCCATGAAAATGAAAAATTGTTGTCTTTTGGGGGGCCAAAAGCGAACGACCAACGTTAAAGAATTCTCCTTATAGTTCGTCAAAACTATGTCGTCATCGTAGGCAAACGACAACAAATGAAAGATAAATCAACAAGTCTGATATATATATATATATATTTGTTGATTAATCGTTCAATTGTTGTCGTATATACATATATAAAAGAATAATCATCACCCGCTGCTCCTTCCAAAGAATAAAGAAAAGTTGTACTCTCAACATTTTTTGAACTTCCTTAAGGAATAGAACACGTATAAAGCTAAAGTGTACATAGTTCTTTATTTAGACGAGTAATTACATATTGTATAATTGCTGAGTATATTTTTTATTATTTATTAAACATAATATTCGCGTTGCTCACATTAAGTTATCCATCTCACTGCCGAACACAAATTGCACTTCTTTGAAAAGGAGGCCTATTCCATGTATGCATAGGTTGCTTAAGTTGTTGTTGTTGTCGTCGTCGTCGTTTTACTTGACCTATATTTTGACGAGATCATTAACACATTAGGCATTCCATGGGAACCCCTCCAAACAATTAATCTTCGAAGGGTCATTACTTGTATTATTTATATGTATAATTAACGAGAAGATAAATTACATTTTTGCGAGAGATATTTTATTTAATATAATACTCAAGAAATGGAGCTCTTTCATTATTTGTTACCATCAGTGTATTTGTTATGTATATATCATTCATGACTTAGGATATCAAAGTGGGACTTTTTTATTTGAAGACTCCTAACGCTTCTAGTGCTGGATGTCAATATGCGGCAGATTTATTCTAGTTCTAACCCAAAGCTTCCATGTGTACAACTTTAAAGAATATAATTAAATTTTATAAAACTTTTTAAGAAGTGAATATATTTGAAGAATTTATATCGTTCACCGTTTATATGTGATTGAGTTCTAAATATGTGATGTTTTGGCATATTTTTAATATTTTGTTGTTTTATTTTATATTTTTGAAAGGCGACTCAAGGGGAGAAATAATTTAAAACTATGTTTATTGATGTCTTGCACATAATTCCTTCCCCTAAATATTTCATTGCTTTTTTGTTGGATTGTATATCATAATTTTTGTAAGTCTCCATAAAAAGAACAGAGGATCAAAAAGCGATTGAACCCCAATAGAATGGTATTATTTGATCTCAAGGAACAAATAAATCATTTATACAGGTCGAATTGTTATGTCCATAAGTTTTAATTTTATAGAAAACGATTTTATATAACTACCGCTGGATTATTTATAAATTTTCATGCTTAGTTCGACACTAACAATGATAAAACTCCATTTTTGAATGAAACCGAGAGCGCTCTTTTTGTATCATCATATCCAAAAAATACTACAAACTACTTTGAGGGGTGACTTTTTCGCGTGCCGGGAAATCAATACGTAAGCAGGACATATAAATTCTACTTATTTTTATCTATGTATATCTTATAGTATTTCTTGAATAGTGTTTTATATTCTTATTAAATTAAAATATTCAATTTCAACTTTACAGTTAATTGATATCAATTTCCAGGGGGAAAAATTGAAGCTGAAATACATCACGTTTTACTCAAGAATAATTATTGCAGAAAAGGAGATACTTACTTATGTTAAGAGAAGACATTGAAAAGCGAGGGATATTTTGGGCGTGTGAAAGGGAGAATGTGTGAATGGTATAATTGAGTTCAGGCTCTTGTTATCACTATTTTCTTTCCTCTTTTGAGGAATATTTATTTAATTTATGAAGTAGGCCAAGTCGGCCGGAACGGAAAGTATTTATTTTTATTTGAATCTCTGTTTTTCCTCAAAAGCGGAAAGAGAATAGTGATAACAAGAGCTTGAACTCAATTGCTCCATTCACACATTCTCCCTTTCACCCACCCAAAATACCCCTCGCTTTTCAATGTCTAGTTAAGAGTCACCCTTCCCCGGTGTATTTAGTATTCCTTGTCATATCTGATGAACAGACGTAAAGAAATATGTTTAGTGATGAGTTTCTAAGAACCTCCATAACGACATCATGAGGTTCATGACATATTAGTAAACATGAAAAACAAATTTCTACAACACCATGTAATCATACACCTTATTATTTAAACATTAAAAATAGCTGATTGTAAATACGCAGAAATAAAGAATATGGAGTGCTTATACACAAAGAAAACGTGACATAATTCATAGAGATATAAAAACATACAGAGCTTATTGGATTCTTCAGAGAAATACGTCATATTGCCCAATATAAACAAATATTTCTATCTCTATGATTAACTTACGATGACATAGTACAAATTACTTTGTATATATTGTGCAATGGCGACAGCTGATTGATGTTTCTCTGCTTTTGAAGAGAATAGGCTCTCTTTATATCTCTATGACTTAAGCCCTGCAAACACGAATATATGTGAATAAGTTCAGTTCTTATAGTTTACTAATAGTTATCCTCAAAAAATTATAATACTATTTAAAGGCTCGCTCCCATCATCTGATTGATCTTAAAGTACTATTAACTAGTAAAAGAGTGCGGGTTCCCTTATTTATATATTAGGATAAATAACGTCTATTAGAATTCTGCATTGAAATAAAATATAACCAGTGTTGGTCGAATATTACTTTGAAAGTAGTAAGTAATATACTACTTTTTACTGCGTAGTAATATCTTTTTTCAATATTAGTTATTACTTCACAAAAGTAATATACTACTTTGAGTAATATACTACTTTTTTGAGCATTCCAAACAATAAGTAAAGGCAATTCAAGCAGGATTTGTAAAAATCCTCACCAAACTAGTTTGCATTTTATAATAATCTTATATATGTTATTGCGATATTATAAAGTGAGCACATGGCTCAAACATGATAAAGTTGGTGAATTCAAAGAATAAATAAATGACTTTTGACGTTATGAGAGGCATAGGTTTAATTATCCAACCCAAGCCCTCGGGCCCACAACATGTCGATTGAGGCTTTTAGGGTTGAAACCCACAGCCAACCCTAATTATGAATGAGAGGAACCCTAATTTACAATATGATACACCCAAGCCCTCGGGCCCACCACATGTCGATTGAGGCTTTTAGGGTTGAAACCCACAGCCAACCCTAATTAAGAATGAGAGGAACCCTAATTTACAATATGATACACCCCAAGCCCTTGGGTCCCGCTTGCTGATATAGGCTTTTATTTTGGGTTGAAACCCACCGCCAACCCTAATTAAGAATGAGGGGAACCCTAATTTACAATATTATACACCCAAAGCCCTCGGGTCCTGCCTGCTGACATAGGCTTTTATTTAGGGTTGAAACCTACCGCCAACTCTGGCTAGGTATAAAAGGAGTCCTTACTTTCAATATCATACACCCCAAGCCCTCGGGTCCCGCCTGCTGATATAGGCTTTTATTTAGGGTTGAAACAAACCGCCAACTCTGGCTAGGTATAAAAGGAGTCCTTACTTTCAATATCATACACCCCAAGCCCTCGGGTCCCGCCTGCTGACATAGGCTTTTATTTAGGGTTGAAACCCACCGCCAACTCTGGCTAGGTATAAAAGGAGTCCTTACTTTCAATATCATACACCCCAAGCCCTCGGGTCCCGCCTGCTGATATAGGCTTTTATTTAGGGTTGAAACAAACCGCCAACTCTGGCTAGGTATAAAAGGAGTCCTTACTTTCAATATCATACACCCCAAGCCCTCGGGTCCCGCCTGCTGATATAGGCTTTTATTTAGGGTTGAAACAAACCGCCAACTCTGGCTAGGTATAAAAGGAGTCCTTATTTTCAATCTCATACACCCCAAGCCCTCGGGTCGCTCCTGCCGTTATGGGCAATATTAGGGTTGAAACCCACCGCCAACTCTGGCTAGTATAAAAGGAGTCCACTTTCAATCTCATACACCCCAGCCTCGGTTTACATAGCATTTAAATTGAGGATTCTCATAAGTACGCAGAACCGAGGGCTTGGGGTGTATAATATTGTAAATTAGGGTTCTCTAATTTGTAATTAGGGTTGGCGGTGGGTTTCAACCCTAAATAAAAGCTTATATCAGCAGGCGGGACTTGAGGGCTTGGGGTGTATGATATTGAAAGTAAGGACTCTTTTTATACCTAACCATAGTTGGAGATGGGTTTCAACCCTAAATAAAATCCTATATCAGCAGGCGGGACCCGAGGGCTTGGGGTGTATGATATTGAAAGTAAGGACTCCTTTTATACCTAGCCAGAGTTGGCGGAGGGTTTCAACCCTAATAATTGTCCATAACGGCAGGTGGGACCCGAGGGCTTGGGTGTATGAGATTGAAAGTAACGACTCCTATTCTACAGTCAGAGTTGGCGGTGGGTTTCAACCCTAAATAATTGCCCATAACTGCAGGCGGGACCTGAGGTCTTGGGGTGTATGAGATTGAAAGTAAGAACTCCTCTTATACCTAGCCAGAGTTGGGGGAGGGTTTCAATCCAAAATAAAAGCCTATATCAGCAGGCGGGACCCGAGGGCTTGGGGTATATAATATTGTAAATTAGGGCTCCTCTCATTCCTAATTAGTGTTGGCGGTAGATTTCAATCCTAGAAGCCTCAATCGACATGCGGGGCCCGAGGGCTTTGAGGAACTTATTTTCTTTACGATAAAATCCTCCTTTAATTAACGAAAAGGGTGGTCTGTGTGTTGGGTCTAATGGAAACCCCTGTCTTAAATATCAATCTTAACGTGCATTTTTTATTTGATTAATAAGCAGGATTATGTCCATTGGGTGGCGTCACACATTCACAGTTCATTAATTTTCATCAAAAATGCCTGTCGAATATTTTTTTCACGAAAGTAATATGTAACTAGGATATTACATATTAGTTATTACTTGAAAGTAATATCTAATATGTTTGTTCTGTCTAGTTATTGCGCAGTAATATAACTAAGTAATATATTACTCGCACGCGCGTTAGGGAACAACACTGAATATAACGTTAACAAAAACTAAGTTTTTGCAGAAAAATATTAATATATGTTTACATTATTTATTTTATATATTTCTTTTTGATAAATTACGTATATTTTTTCAATTGCGTAATCTGTACGTTTTCCAAAAAAAATTAATAAATGTGTGATATCATATGAGTGCCAGTACCCAAAATTTTGTACTAAGTAACCATTGCCAAATAAATATTTTAACATATCGTATAAACATCATAAATAACGACAAATTGTATCTTATTAACGAGTGCAACTTTCCAAGGAGTAGTCAAAGCTAAATAAATATTTGTGGAGCACTTAGTCCTATCCTTTGAAAAATCTATATTTATTTCCTAGAAGGAAAATGAAAGACAATGTTCAATGACTTAGCTGAAGGAGGATCCTTACGTGTGGATAACCTTTATCAAATTTAGTTGAAGAGACTCTTAGCGCTCCCTTAGCATATCTCAATGAAGCAAGAATTACGTGGTTTCTTTTGAGTGGGACATTGAATGTTGAGGCTCATAAAATGATTTCAGTATGTTCAATATTGTAAGCAACGATAAGGCTGACATCATTTAATAACTGTTTCTGCTGCATCATATGCATTTTCTTATTCTATTAATTAAAATAAAGGGAATGGGGGGGGGGGGGAATTAATTGGTTGTTATGCCTAGTGATATCGACATTATGTGGCCACAATATAATATATTTATATAAACGTTTAGTATATACAATTAGCCAGTCTAATAGAAATAATGATATTATTGCTCTTAGAGTATTCATAAACCAATGAACAGAAAACAAGCATCTCAAAAAGTAATTTTAATGATATAATACTATTGCATGTCCTCAACGATGCTACTGGAGCCAATCAAATTAGCAAAAAATATTTTTTTGATTTTTATTTATTTATGGTCTTACACCTGTGTTTGAACATTATACTATATTTCTTGAATAAATTGATTGCTAGGAATTGAAAAAGTTTTCCTTCATAGGAATATGATAGCTCAATATTACAATGGATCCTAGACTATACAAGGTTTATATAAGATGTTTCGTGTAGGTATTAAAATTTAAAGAACTTTTATCACTCTTCAATGGGAAACACAACTTTCGCATTTTTCTAAAGAATTTTGAGATTCTACTTAGGTACGCATCGCACGTTTTCTTGTCATCTGAAATAGTATTTGTTGAAAAATGGGGGCTCTCCAATTTATTAGGGTGAGAGTAAAATGATAGGCGTTATCTCTATTTAGCTCTACCAAGATTGTTATTTATATTGTTGAACTGACTTTGAATAATAAATAAATATAATCTTAATGTATGTCACCATATTTCAATGAAGAAATAATGTCAATCGTAGCAAACGCCTAGAATAATCCGGCTATTTTACGTACATAAATGCCCATAAAATAGGAGAAGAAATGAATATATTTTGCCATAAATTTGCAAAACTTTTGCTGAACTCTTCCAAAAAAAAGTTAAGTTTCAATACTTAAGTGCTTCTATAATAATTAAGCATTTGGTAGTGGTTAAGGCACGTGGGATGAGGTTATGGTAGATGATGCTCTGACGTCACCAGTCGGTCTTACTGAACCAGGATTGATGATGTCATACTCTCACCTTCCAGTGCACGTGTCTCATAAGTGCATACCATAAATAAAGAATGTGGCCCCCAAAAAAGCTCCAGATTTTCATCAAATTACTTAAAATACTTTTAAATGAGAAAATACAGCTTCTTCCAGCTGCTATGATGTTGTAGAAGTGCTCCTGAAGCTTCCTAAGTTGGTCCAATAACTTGCCTTTGCTCACCCCCATCTTTATACGCTACACAACATTAGCGGATTCCTCATGCACCGGATCAGATTATTTTTTAGCTATCTTGTTTATTTTTGGAGACAACAAAACTTTTTTTTTACTTTTTATGTTTTTATGGTTTACGCCCTAATTGATTACTTTCCTAAATTGGTGACTAGTATAACTTCTTTCCATGTTCTGTCTCTTTTAAAACCCAACGAAAAAGGCCGAACACGGAGCTTAGCAATTCACCTTGAGCATCCATTCCTAAATCAGGGATGCCATGGTGAAATCGGTCAGGGGGCCTGATTGTTTTCAAGTGGGACCTCAGGGGGCCAAATTACCGGTACATTTTTGCCTGGCAACACTAAACAATCAACAAAAGTAGATTTAAATGTGTTGATATTGTATCATAGTATTATCTATACTTATAAAAAAATAATTCCGTTCGTTCGTTTGTGCGTTCGTTCGTTTCCCTGTATCTACCGAACGGGTCATTAGATCTTGACGAAATTTTCAGTGAATAGTTTTGTGAGCTCAGGGAGTGTTTTAGTGGGGTTGTCAACTCCTGGAAAATTCGTCATCGACAGGCTTATTTTATTCGCCAAAACGTTTTTTGCCGATTTTTTAAAATTTACAAGTTAGATTTTGCCCAATTTTCTGCGGATAAGACTGAGGTACTAAGACGTGTTTTTGTTTTTTTGAGTGTTTCCCTGAAAATTCGTTTTCTACATGATTACTTAAAAATATTTTTCTTTCTGTCCCTGTATGTCCCCCCAAATTTAAGTTTTGTGGAAAATGACAACCCTTTTTTATATTGCAACATCGTGGTAATCAAATTTCAATAATGCCTAGAGATGGAGAGGGATGTCAATACCCAGCCTTAAGGAAAACGGAAAAAATGGTAATGAAGACCCAATGATAACTTTTTAAGAAACTGATTTTCAAATAAAAAGTCACATGCGATGACATCACTGAAATTATTCGTGTGAGTTCTTCTTTTTACAATGTTTAAATACTCAGCCTTAAGGAATACAAAACGGAAAAAATGGTAATAAAGAGCTATGCCAACTTTTTAAGGAACTGGTTTTAATATGAAAAGTCACATGCAAATGATTTCACTGAAATTATTCGTGTGATTTCTTCTTTGTGAGATGTTTAAATACCCAGCCGTAAGGAATACAAAACGGAAAAAATGGCAATGAAGACACAATGACAACTGTTGAAGGAACTGATTTTAATATGAAAAGTCACATGCGATGACATCATTGAAATTATTCGTGTGATTTCTTCTTTTTAAGATGTTTAAATACCTATCAATAAAGAATACAAAACGGAAAAAATGGTAATAAGAGCTGTGACAACTTTTTAAGGAACTGGTTTGAATATGAAAAGTCACATGCGATGATTTCACAGAAATTATTCGTGTGATTCCTTCTTTGTGTGATATTTAAATACCCAACCGTAAGGAATTCAAAACGAAAAAATGGCAAGGAAGACCCAATGACAGCTTTTGAAGGAACTGATTTGAATAAGAAAAGAAAAGCGATGTCATCACTGAGATTATTCGTGTGATTTCTTCATTTTACAATGTTTAAATTCCCAGCCTTAAGGAATACAAAACGGAAAAAATGGCAAGGAAGACCCAATGACCACTGTTGAAGGAACTTATTTTAATATGAAAAGTCACATGCGATGACATCACTGAAATTATTCGTGTGATTTCTTCTTTTTACGATTTTGAAATACCCAGCCTTAAGGAATACAAAACGGAAAAATGGCAATGAAAACACAATGATAACTTTTTAAGAAACTGATTTTAAAATGAAAAGTCACATGCAATGACATCACGGATATTATTCCTGTCATTTTTTTATTTTTACGACAATTAAACACTCAGCTGTAAGGTATAAAAAACGAAAAAAATGGCAAGAATACCCAATGTCAACTTTTTAAAGAACTGATTTTAATATGAAAAGTCACATGTGATGATTTCACTCAAATTATTAGTGTGATTTCTTCTATGTGCGATGTTTAAATACCCAGCCGTATGGAATACAAAACGGAAAAAATGGCAATGAAGACCCAATGACAATTGTTGAAGGAACTTATTTTAATATGAAATGTCACATGCGATGACATCACTGAAATTATTCGTGTGATTTCTTCTTTTTATGATGTTTAAATACCCAGCCTTAAGGAATACAAAACGGAAAAATTGGCAAGGAAGACCCTATGACGACTTTTCATAGAATTTATTTTAATATGAAAAATCACACGCGATGACATCACTAAAATTATTGGTGTGATTTTTTTTCCATCCAGACTATTGTCAAGTTGGAAAATCCCGGGCAGCGCCGGGTAATATTCGCTAGTTTATTAATAAAAACACTTCTCAACCACTGACGTAACTGGCCAAATGAGATGTCCATTTGCGGGCCGTCACCATGGCACCACTGTGTAGACCGTAGGATTTATATTTTGCTCTGCAAAATCATTCAGGGATTGAACCCTTTTAATATAAGTACAATTCTTTAAGTCTGTACAATGGATGAATTCATTTTCTATAAGATATTTGGTAGCTATTTTATAACGAACAAGGGAAATTCATGGTTTTAACCAAGGTATCTAAAAGTAAGGTAGAGCCATTTCAACCAATGAAAGTAAAAAAAGTACACCGCCACGCAACCTACCTCATGAGCATGACGTCACATATGGCAAAAGAGGGTATATTGTATAAGTACAATATGTTAAATATAATCGAATTTAGCCTTTAATTAGATCATAGAAGAATTAATTATCTCAATTCTATTAGAAAATGGAAAAATATATAAATTTTGTGAGTAATCATAAGTTTTTGATGATTTAAAGTTGCTGAAATTATCCAAAATATTTCATGAAAAAGCAAACTCTTCAATCATTATGTTAAAGCACATAAAAAACAACGAAATAAATTATAACAAAATACTATTTATAATCATATATTATTACAAAGACATATTTAGAAAAAAGTATATAATTTATGAATTAATACAAAACAAAATATGGTTATAATCATATATTATATAATATTATTAGAAATACATATTAAGAAAAAATTATATAATTTATAAACTATTACAAAACAAAATACTGTTTATAATCATATATTATAGAAATATTATTAGAAATACATAGTTCGGAAAAAGTACATAATTTATTGGAGCATTTAATTAATCCACTGTTTCATTTTTCGGTTCTCTCTTAAACTTTTTCTATGTCTAGCTTTTTGCTCTTGAAGGCGTTATTTTCAAATTTTATTTGAGAAATACACTAATTTGAGCAAATTTATTAAGAGCTTCCAATGGAACTGACGGCACCTTAGACATTGATTTAGAAACTCTTTTTACAAGGTTGTCGTTCCTATCAATCCTTCCATTTACTATAAAATTATTTGAAAAAATTTGTTCACATTTCCTCATAGCCTCTAAAAAATGCAAATTTGGTTGTACAAGCCCACCCTTCGAGATAAACCTCATGCATTAGATCTCTCTCATAGTCTTCTTCAGTGAAGTGCAGACTACACATAAAGGATGATGCAGGCTGAAATGTCGAATCTCCTCTTTTGCATGCGATGGTCCAAGCTTTTCTCTGTTTGATGTTGGTTGGAAACGAGTGGTACAATACATTGTGAGCATTGGGATCCAATGAAGGACAAACAGCAACTGCATATTGTCTTTTTTTTTTTTTTTTTTATTGAAGCCATTTTTTGTAAGAGTACGATGCACTAATGATAATTTGAGTAAAAATGTTATATATAGTAAAAGTTATTTGTTTATGTTTTCTGCCAGACGTGACGTCACACGAAAAATATTTCGGAACCTAAGTTTATACATTATGAAATGGCGGGGGGTTGGTTTTAACAATATTTGTCGTGATAGCTTAAAGCATCAATGTCTACCACAATTAAATGGGGTAAAACATATAACGAAGCTTCTGATGAGTAATTGAACATGTCATTCGTGACAAGACAGCTTGTCTCTCACTTATTGAAAATATATATCCGTCTGATTATTACTTTACTATGAAAAAATATATTCGAAAGCCTAATCAGGAATGAATAGTCGATCACTCGCCACCACCTCCTATTAGTTTCAATATAGATAGGTGTTCTTTCAGGCCGCACTAATAAAGGAACAATAGGGGTTATTTTGTATCCTTTTTAACAAGTGAATGGCCTGTCATCAAGCTTAGGAGATAAAGAGTATAGTCATGGTGCTGCTGCTACTTCATTTGCTGATTTTGAAAAGGTTCATTGTATTTTAAATTTGCGGATATGGCGTGGCATTTAGATAAAAGTGTGTGCTTCATTTCCAATCTGATTTTCAGAGAGATCCCTCAAGCTATAGCATGGAAATGGGTTGCAGCTCTTCTTAGGTAGAATCAGATATTATTATTATTATTGGGTTGGAGAGAATGAGTGTATAAGTGGATTTATTCATCGTCACGATGATGATAATAGCTTTAATTATTTATGAGGTTGCAAAAAATAGAATATATTATCATAACGAATGGTTAAGTCGATTTAACAGCAAAAAAAATCCATGGACGTTTAAAAATAAACAATGTACTAACAAATTGATATGTTCTTTTAATTTTGTGGAAGTAAACATAATATAATGAGTGCTTCCGAAAATGCCATACTTTCAATTGCTTCAAATTTATTAGGGCCTGGTTCAGGCCCTTCTTCATGGGAGGAATTGCTGTTCCCTCCAGAACGAAAGTATATGAACCCAAGATTATTTAAGTCTTTCCGACACAATATTTTTAGATCTTTCTGAAAGAGGAATATAATTAGATGAAACGTTTATTAATTTTAATAATCAAACTAAGTTTTCGTTTTTGTGCTGAAAAGGATAACACTTTTAATCCCATAAATTAACATTGTTGTTTTCTTAATAATATATTTGTTATTTTGTATTCAACAAATAACTGGAGTATGCTGCAGATAAAACAAACATGTTAAACATGTAACTTCTTTTAATGAAATAAAATTAGTGCAAAGGAATTCCTAATACAAACTAATAATCATATTAGTGCTTCAAGCTCTTTATTATTTCTTAGAAAATGAATGATCAAATAATATAGAGACGGTCCAAATATGTAACATTTTATTGATGATATTTATAGCAAAATAAGAAAGTGAAATAATTAATAAATATTTCTTATAACGTCAATATATAATATATATATATATATCGCTCTCTCGAAAATTTTCGTCATTTGGATATGATGTCATTTGTATAATAAACTTCCTAAACGGATATTGATAATTTTCCATGTTTCATTGAATAGGAGCCACTCTATAGGTATCATTTATATTTAATTAAAAAATGAACTACTTTTTTAAAAAATATATTTTTTTACATCAAATTGTAATCGTAAATTATATAAGAAGGAAATGTAATAAATGATTTCTGTGTTAAGTAATTGATTTATGAAATTTGAATCTATTTATTAAAATGGTTTGAAAATATTTCAATTCAACACTGATTTTTTAGGCAATAGTATGAATATTATTAAATCAATGACATTAATTAATACGATACAATAGACCACCCTTCTTGTATTTTGTCTATTACCAATGTTATCATCTTGTAATTCTATCTATATAAAAAAATACACTTGAACAAAATGTGTTTAACATTAATAAATTACTTTTTTAATCATTTCAACCATTTAACTGCAATGTTCAATCAAAATTAATATTTGCAATTTTTAGTTTAAATATAAATTAATATACATTTATATATGAAATAACAGTTTTATCATACTTACTTTTGCTCTTTATGAGACAAGGAAAGTATATGCTTACCAGGCCATTTCGGACATTAAGATCATTTTTTCGTTTCTATCTGGAATATATCCGCTTAGCAAGTGTATCGTTATTTTGATTACGCAAATACAATTTGCAATGTGGGACACACTAAATACCATCAATAAATTACACAGGACAGTAAATTTTGGTAAATCTCCCCGGATTGAACGAAATATACATACAACTAAAATGAGGCCTCTTGAATCCAAATCTGGTCTTACTTTTCTGTGGCACATATAGATTTTGAGTTTTTGAAAATGGTCACTTCATGATGAGTACTATATTCAAATACGATTCTTCGTAAGTAAGTATATATATATATATATAATACAGGGGCGGAGTGGCCACCGGGAGTACGGGACTATTCCCGGTGGGCCGCTGGCCTCAAGAAACATAAACGGCCGTTGACAGCCTTCTAATAGCATATTGGGGCCTGTAAAAAGGCCGACGAGGGCATAATTGTACCGGTGGATAAATTCTTCCTCTATATATATATATATATATATATATATATACTAGCGAATTTACCCGGTGTTGCCCAGGATTTTCAACTTGACATTAGTCTGGAATGAAAGAAAAATCACACGAATAATTTTAGTGATATCATTGCATGTGTTTTTCCATGTTAAAATCAGTTCCTTACAAAATCATCATTGGGTATTAATTGCCATTTTTTTCGTTTTGTATCCCTTAGGCTGTGTATTTCAACAACGTAAAAAGAAGTTATTTTATGAGTCATTGCATTGTGAACATAGAGTGCCGAAGATATATATGGTAGAGCTGAATATCAGAGTATCTGTTTGATCTACGATGATGGGCGAAAACAGCAAAGGAAAAACTTAAGAAAGAGAAAGCGACTTCCTATCTTTATCAAGAAAAGTTAGAGTAATGTCACATCTTTAAGTTTGGAATATATTCAATAGCTACTTCATAGTATATTATTTTATTAGTACTATCCAGGCTTGTGAGCGTTCAGCTTTTTTTGCGTTCAGCGTTCCGTTCAGCGTTTAAAAAAATAGCGTTCCGTTCAGTGTTCCGTTCAATGTTTTTGCGTTCAGCGTTCTAATATTTTTTAAAAATAACATAGTGTAATTTGGACTAAGGCCACAGCCCAGATGAATATCCCGTATTCAGACTTAATCTCAACTTATTTCAACAATAGTTGCCAGGAAACGACCAGGACACCTTTTTTTCGCCGGGACCTGGGCCGGGCCAGGACTTAAATTTATTGAAGCCGGGACTTAATATTTCGTTCCTTCGACATTCTGAAAAAATAGTGACAACGTTTTTTTTGAAAAGAATCTCCAAATAAAGAAGTGATGGCGTTTTTTCTTAGAAAATAAGTGATGGCGTTTTTTAGAAAAGAAATTCCAAAAAGAGTGACGACGTTTTTTTTAGAAAAAAAATCTCCAAACAGAGTGACGGCGTTTTTTAGAAAATAAATCCCGAAAAAAGTGATGACGTTTTTTTAGAATTTTTTTTTTTAGAAACCGGTCGTTTCCTGATAGTTGCATACCTAAGTACTTTATTTTGTTTATTTTGTAATAAGAATGAATGAATAAAAAGGTCATTCAATTGTGTGTAAATTTTGGTCACTTGGGGTTTAAAAAAAAAGTGCTTGACTATTCTATAGAGTTCTTGGGAGAGTAGTTTATAAGTTCTTTCATAATATTTTTCCCATTGTTTATATCCCAGAAAAAAATACTAATCAAAACTACATTGAAATGTTTGGAAAAATTGAACGCTGAACGCAAAACATAAAATTCTTACGATATAGTATTTAACAAATGCAAACGTAAAATCAAATAATTTTTAACATAAAATTCTTGGGATAAAATTTATAAAAAACACATTAAAAAACAGAGTATAATATAAGCATCTGGATGAAGTATCATTGTTTGTTCTTGAACTTCTTGAATTGTCTGATGATTATTTCCAGGGATTTGGTGTGCAGGGGAGATGTAGAAGGGAAATATTGATGACTTCCGAAGCATGATTCCAGGCCGAACTTTGAACCAGGGGAATCCTCAAGGAAAATGTTACGTAACGAGCTGTGGCCGAAACAATGATTGACCGGAGATCTCTCGCATTGATGGTTTCCCCTCCCATCAACTTTTTCGCTATGTAGGCCTTGCAATTTTGTAGCGACGCCCTAACGGTATTTTCCTCTTTGCAGCGTTTCCCGGATTTGAAACCGCCGAAAAGAACAGTGCCCCTCATATTTTCCTCTTTGAAGTTGGGATGAACTCAGAATTTAGAGTGATAAAATTTCTAATAACTGTTAGAGCAGGGCAATCACAGAAGGCGTGTTGATGTCCATATACATGTATCCACAATCCTTGCAGTGCTCCGAAAATCTAATAAGATTAGCGGAGATTTGTAATTGGGCAGTAAATTTCCGTGGATCATTAATTGCCACAAGTGACACCAATATTTTTTTCCTCCATCCTCCAGGTAAACCCAGTGAGGATAAATAGGTTTTGACTATTTCATCTGCTCTTTCTGAGTGGGGCTCTTTAACGAGGAACTTACAATGCCAAGGAGTCAATGGGATATGTTGTTTAGCTCCTCTCAAAAGAGGAAAATAAAATATTCCGGTTTTGAATGATGATATATTATCCAAGTCGCCAAACGGTAGTCTGTTTTCTATCAGCGCAATCCTTTCAATTTCTCTGGTGTTTCTTTTATCCATTTAAAAAAGGGTCTTCGTTTAATATTTTGACGAATAATATCAGTAATACTATTTGAGTCAAATATGGGTGAGTTTTTTCATATTACTCTCTGCATAGCTGCCAACTCCTTTGAATATAGAGCTATCGTGTAGTTGGACAAGTCATTTCAAACATGAGTGTTTTAAAAATAAAAGGGTCAATAAATAGTCGCGCCATTCCACGTCAGGGTGAAGAGTGAGGTTGTAAAACACTTTTAAAAAATATTTTAGGTAAAAATATTTTGTAGTAAGACCAGGCCTCCACCAAGTTGTGACCTTCTCTTTTTAAGGTAGGAATATATTTCTGGTCAAACAATATATTCAACCAATTTTCTTTTCTTCTATGAATTTTCCCCCTATTGATGGAATCGCAGTAGATACGTAAATCATTTGAGAGATCAATTTTGTATTGTATGGGTCAATACGCTTTGTATACAAAAACTTCTCCATGCCTGACACCATTTATAAGCTTGGCTAATTAGGCATTCAAAATTTAAAAGTGAAGGGCGGTTTATTTCCCAAATATTACCTAAAATATTCACTGATCTAACAACCTTGCACCCTCCTATAAGCGAAGAAAGTGCAGGATGCAAAATGCCCATAGGAAGAATAGAGGTTTTCTTATTTCTCATAGTTGGGTCAGACTCACGATCCACTTCATTTTTCATGTTTCTGTTTCTGCAATATAGAATATCTATATGAGTTAACTAAGTCCGTGGTATATTGTTTCCTAAAAATAGGCGCCATATTTAGAATATTCTTTACCACTTGTTTTGGAGTTCAGAGGACTTCTTTTTATGGAGTCGATGAATTTATTGACAGTCTTTTGTAATAATTTTCATACAGAAGAGTTAAGGTATTTTTTAGAAATTCGAGAAGTCCTTTCACCAAATTTAAAGTAAGAGTTCTTTTAAATTTGTCTTCTTCTAAAACCCATCTTGGAACATTGAACTGGCGTTACGAGAAATAGAGCGAAAAGATATGTCAATAGCTTTGTGGTCCGGGGACGAAGGTTCCGGTCTATAGAAAGATTTTTATATTTATAACTAAAAACGGAATTGAAATCAGAGCTAAATCTATTCTTGAGGTTTTCCCTCCCCAACTCCATGATATTGACCATCATCGGACTGAATTTTTTTGTCACATCAACTAGATTGATACCTTCCCATGATTCCCTCAGATCTTGCTATATTTGGGTATTGCCCTGAGGTTTGTCAAGATCAACTCAGGTCTCCAATCAAAAACGAAAACAGTGTAGAAATTGTGAAACATAATTGGCAAGCAACCGCGCCACAGTTATCATCACAGGTTGTAAAAGTCTTTGTTTTGAAGTCCTTGTAAACAAATTACATCAGGGCTAAGAGATAGCAAGTGCTTCAAAAGACCATGTCTTACACGCGATCTTTTCCTCCTCTCACGTTCAACGACAGCATCTTGGAAAACCCCATGTTGGCTCCCATGTCATTTGATATCCTTTGCGGAAAAAAGTCCTGTAATAACTGTTGTTCGATTGATTTATGAATCATTTCTTGTTTTCATTTGAAGACATTGCTAACTCAGAGAGTATTATTCGAGTCCCGTCTGCTTCGTTTATTAGCTGATTGTGATCTAGTTCTGACAAGTATGGCAACTTTTTCTGTCATTGGAGGCTTTGGGGAGAGTTTACCTACATCTTGCTCTAGATGGTTTGATTTTACTTTATCCTTGTCCACGGCATCAAGATTCGTGTTAAGGTCCAAGTACATGTTAATATTTCTTGTCGGAGACAAGTATAAATATTTTCAACGGTGGAATCGTTAGGTCCATTGCGAACTCAACTTGATCCCCTCCAGATTTGTTCCCTTCATTTTCCCCAGTTGGTTCCTAAGAGAACCTCATCTTCATCCCCTGCAACTTGTTGTTTGTTTCCTTCATTTTCCCCAGTTGTAATAGTTGGAAACCTTTGAGTTGCTTCATCAATTTATGGTGAATAACCTTTACCCATTCTCAGCGATCTTTTTTAGTCTCGCAAGCATCCATGATTTGTAACAAACTAACAGAACTTGTTTTTTCTCTTACAAGAGGAACGAAAGTGTCCAAACATGAAGCAGTTCCCACATTGTCGTGTCCGACCGAGGAACTAAAGAGTTTCGATTTCCTCACCTGAGG
>CP045892.1:21018235-21142404 GCA_013387185.1 Caligus rogercresseyi
CTAAATTTAAAAAACGTTCAGGACTTGAACTTAAGTCTCAAAAACATCGATTTTACCTCTGTGAGCTTGGCCGTCCCATTAACTATTTACGAGTTGCTAATTGTCCGATTGGAGACAAAGTTTGCATTCTTGGAGTGGAATACTGAAGACTATGAGAATTGATAGTGAATGGACTTCCTTAAAAATCATCGGTATATAAGAGCTTCTCACTTTTTAAAAAGCTTTAACCTTCAAAGCGGATCGATTTTTATAATATTTTATAGTGACCTTTAGTTTATATAAAGCTGTTCCCTTTTACCGATTTAGCTGATAGACAATACAATCAGAGAAAAAATGGATTTTAACTCTCTTTCATAAATCGTATATAGAACCACTAAAACGGCCAAGGATCAGCTTGGGGTGTTTAGTAGTTTTATCCAGAGTAATTCCTAAATATATATAAAAGTTTTAATTGATTTGTCCACAAGCCCGACCTTGAGTGGATCTGTCCGTCTCAAATTCCTCCGTATATACCATTTTATTGATGGTACCGTCAATTCCAACTCTTCTTTCATCTATAAATCTCTACTTGGGCCGCTGTCCAAAGATTTATTTGGGTTGCCCTATATCTTTTGACTCAAGTTCAACGGTAGATATTATCGAACAAACAGGGACAAAAGGCTTTTTTCAGAAAAATGAGGACCTATAACATGGAAGTGAGGCCTAATGGAGGCATTCTTACTTTCCACGACCTCCAAGAAATATAATTCTTCATTCGCCACGGGAAATTTAATACCCTTGATAAGAATCCACACGAATCTTCTTCCCTTCTCTTCGGCAAGGGCGAGCCTTTCACTCTTCGGATGGAATAATGGACTGTATTATAATCATTAAACAATTTATTAGAAGGGACACGCTGCTTTTCAGGCTCCTTCCTGCAATCACACTGATAAATATACACAGAAACTATATAGTATGACGTAAACATAACAAAATAATAAACAAAGCAAACAATAGGGATGCGCCGCATCAAAACACATCAAATAAATATATATAGAATTACCATACTCCCCACCGATGAACCATACACTTGGTTTATCCAAATGGCTAGGAAGCATGCGAATATTAAGCATTACAAAAGAAACAAAAAAAACACAAACAGTAGCAAAACCACAAACGGGAGTAATCCTTTACTCCCCACCATTGGCCGCTCCACGAGAACGACTATTTTCACTTTACATACACCAGAGCAATTAATAAAACCAGGAGTTGTCCTCCTTTACTAGTTGAACCTCTGGAGACTCTTTGTTGTCTTCCTTTTTCGCCATAGGCCAGCTAAAGTCGTCATCCATGAACCACTCCTGGCCAAAGACCTTTAAATCCTCCACAAAGGAGACAATGGACTCCCTCACCCTGCTGACGGTGTCTCGCATGGTCTCCATCTTCTCCTTTAGGCCGGATTTCTGGGTATAGTCCTTGAGATCCCTCCATTCTTCCGAGAACTTTTCACCCACCACATTGAGCTTAGGCTTCCACTCAGAGTCAAATCGCTTCTTGGCGTTTCTCACTATACGTTGAGTCTCACCAGTTGACTCCTTTATAAAGTCTTTGATGTAATCGTCTATGCTCTCTTTGGGAGGCAAGGCTCCCGGTGAGTATGTCCTGATTCATGCGTAGCTCCTCGATCTCCTTCTCTAAATTCGAGTTTTCGAGCATTAAATCCTTTATTTGATTGCGAAGAACCTTGGCTTCATTTATAGACATCCGAAGTTCCTCATTTTCGGACTTAAGTTGCTCAATCAAAATGGTTTCGTCCAGTGAAGACTCCGTTCGATTGGCCTCAAGACGCTCGGACCATCCTAAAAGTGTCCATAGCCGAAACCAAAGGCTAGCGCAAGTCCAAGCACAACGCTAGCCGTAAGAAACACGTTCAAGTCTCGATTAGGCTTATGAGCGTAGTTATAACCCTTTTTAATTTTAGGGTATTGAGGAGGAAGGTCTTTTATTGAAGAATGACTACTCTTTGGCATTGTTTCATCCTCGGGATTGAGAGATTGAGGAGTCGTAGATGAGGATAAGGCCCGTAGAATATCTCCACCAATGTCCCTTTCCAGGGATTCTTCATGAGCCTCAGACATCTTAGAAGAGTCTTCTTCAACTACAATCCATGAATCTCCTCTATCGGATTCATCTTCAGACTCTGGGCCATTATCGCTGCCCTCCTCCTCCACTATTGGTTCCTCGTCTTTGGGAACCTCCTCAACGAACCCCAAATCAAAACTGTCTTTCATGGTCTTGCGATATACACATCCAAATTCCGGCTTATGACGAAATGGCGATTCAAGACTATTAAAGCATTTTGAAGCTAAAACTTTAGAACTTGCCATATCAAAAAAATCAGCCTTCAGAGGGAGAGGAGCCTCAACGTGATGCGCGCTGTTCAATCGAACTCCTGAATTGAAAATCTCCACTGCTCTCTTCTCATCACCAGAAACAACCCTATCGGACCTCCCAAATTCCTCCAGTTCCCAAAATCTTGAAATATCCAGGACATTCTTCTTGAGTGATATATGTGATATGCTGACCCTCGAAACATCTGAGTACATACACACGTTCCCCCACACGACCCATCCGAGTTTTGTGTGCTTGGCAGTTGGCTGATCAGGTTCACCAATTCTATCAGGGATAGGTGTGATAAATTTTACCATCATGTCGGCTCCTATTAATATATCAATTTTCCCCGGCAGATCCACTTCATCCGCTAGATCAAGAAAACGTAGGTGCGGATAAGAGATCACAGTTCTAGGGACGGGTAGTGAATATTCCGACAAGTTCTTCACTCCGAGGGCCTCGATACCAATGCACCCTCCATTTCGAGTCTGCAACGTAACGTTGTGCCGATAGTATGTCCTGCTAGGACAACCCATTGGCCCTACCCCATTTAGAGCCATTTGAACACAAGTTCCTTGAAGATTAAGGGCCTTTACGACTCTTGTCGATATGAAACTAACTTGGGAACCCGGATCAAACATGACACGAACTCCTTCATACCGGTTGCCCGCTACAACCCGTGTCCGTGCAGTCATTAAAAGAGCAGATTTGAATGACGATACATGACCCACGTTGAAATTGCTATCAGTAGACATAGACCCACTTGCACTTGCATCAAACGTCCAAGGCCCGTGAAGGAGAGTATGATGCCTACCACCACAATCCCGACAATTAGGAGCCGTTGGACACTCCCGCATACCATGTCCTGTCCCCAAGCACCTGAAGCAAACGCCAACCTTTCGTGCCTGTGCTTGACGCTCATGCACTAACATATTCTTGAAAATGGAGCACTCATCCAATGAATGTCGTGTCATGGAACAGTTAGGGCATCGAAAGGAATCCACTACACCTTTATGCACTGTTCGTTTGGGCATTGAATACACATCCTCCACTTTGATCGGCTTTCGTGATTCTGCCACCTTAGCCGCTATTTGAACGTGAGAGAGGAAGCATTTTACTGTTATTTCGCATTCGTCTTAACAGTGTTCACAAATTTCTCCCAACCATCCCTGAGGAGACCTGACACTCTGCTCTCGAGGAGGGGAATCACAAGCTTCCTGGCGTTAGGCTCTTCGACATCCACTCCATTAGCCTTGAGCGCTCTTTGAATTGCTAGCAAATCATCATGGAAACTATACAACTCCTTTGGACTACCCTTCACTGGTTCTGTGGACAATAACCTATGTGCAAGCCTATGAATGACCACTCGACTGCATCCGAACTGCTCCTTGAGTATTTTTAAGGCCTCCGGATAGTTATCGCCAGTGACAGGAAGAGAGTCAACCTTTTCGAGAGCAACCCCTCGAAGAGACGATCTTAAATAGGTAAACTTCGTTATAGGATGGATATCAAAATTATCGACATTAGCCTCAAAGGTTTCCATCCATGACGAGAACTTAGTAAGCTCCCCATCAAATTTTGGCAATTCAAGTTGAGGCAGCCGCATTAATGGAAGAGAAGATGACTCGGCGCTAACCTTGTAATGCGCACTTGGATATGCAGGTGCAGCCCCCTGCCTCTCTCGAAGACGCAGATCCTCCACGTGTTCGAGCCGCCTGGCCATAACTCTGGACGCCTTGACCACCCTTCTATGAGTCCTTTGTAGCTCTTCCACGTCGTCGAGATGCCGACAATACATATCCTCATTGCCGTCAGTATCGAACTCGCCATATAATTGAACTAAACAAGTCATTTCCCTTCCCAACCGCTCGTCCAAATCCTGTAGCGTTTTCAGATCAGGAAGTGGATCGTTTAATTCGTCATTGAGCTCTTCTACAATTTTCTGAAAAACCTCCTTGTGTTTTTCAATGAGCACAATCGATGCTTTAATGTGCGACATCTCAAGGACAATTATAAATAACGGGGCTTACTGTAGAAATGGGACCAGCAATGAATCCTCCCGTGTCCAATCACTCCTCGACGATTCTCTCGACACCAAGACGAATCCGCAGTATTCCCGACAATCCTCCGTCGTCCACACGATAATCCGGCTCGAAGGACCAATGATAAGAATCCACACGATCTTCTTCCCTTCTCTTCGGCAAGGGCGAGCCTTTCACTCTTCGGATGGAATAATGGACTGTATTATAATCATTAAACAATTTATTAGAAGGGACACGCTGCTTTTCAGGCTCCTTCCTGCAATCACACTGATAAATATACACAGAAACTATATAGTATGACGTAAACATAACAAAATAATAAACAAAGCAAACAATAGGGATGCGCCGCATCAAAACACATCAAATAAAATATATATAGAATTACCAACCCTATCATGAACCGTGCGGTTATCATCGTCCTCCATGTCCTTGGCACTTTAAAGTATGTATTGGTCTTTGTTTGATAAGTGAGTAAGATTTTTTTTTTTGCCAAAAACAAAAACGATTAAAGACTAAAGTCTCTGAGGATTGGGTCATAAAAATAAGGAGTCTCTTGCTTGGAGTGATGGAAGGAAAGAAGTTCACTTCACAATTCCAAATCTCGACCGGTGTTCTTTTTTTTTAATGGTCCTTGTAAAGATTGTGGGAATTTTTTTAACTCTACAATCCATGCATTTGTTGACTGTCCATATGCCTCAATTTTAACTGAGTTTTTTGATTTTAACATTTCGTCCTTCCAAAGATTTTAAGGCAGTAATACTATATGGTTTTCTAAAAAGAAGGAAAATCGCGCGAAAACTGGAAGCCATTCACTTTGCGCTCTTAAGTGCCAAAGCTCTGATTAGTTCTAAGTTGACGTTTGGGGAGTTTCTACTTCGAGAAGATCTGAGGGGCATTTTAATCTCGGCTTTCGGCGAGATACACCTTTTTGACCTCAAAATTCCCGGCAAAAGCGGGACATCATGGAACTAACGGCCATCGACTTGGTGAATTTCAGTTGGCTGAACTCCTACAGATATTTTAGCCATCTAAAGAAAATTGTTAAACAGTATTTTTACTATTAAAACCGAAAGTTTTTAAATTATTGTTGTTTTTTTTGTTTAATGTTATTTTATATATGTATGGTAACGTGTCAACAAAATTTAGTATATATATTGTGAAACTTTTTTAACGCTTTGTTGTGTCCTTATTGTAGCTAGGTCTTCTGGTAGTAGTCTAATTTTAAACTATAATGTTTATTTATGTATTATTTTTATACACAATTATATTGCCTTTTTTTACTTTGTATCTTATGTTACAAATTGAAATAAAGACCTATTAAAAAAATAGCGATAACTCCTTATTTTTTAAATTAATTAATATACTCTCATGTACGACAATGGCGTGGCCTCTCCCTCCAAAAAAGGATAGATCACTATAATATGCGAGTTCTTCCCCTTGTTTTGTATATGTAGAGCCCCTCTATTCCATCTCTAGCAGAGCGTGCTTTGGCAGAAGAGGATAGGTGGCTGCACTCCTTGTTTCATAAGATATATCTTCCTGCGTTAAAAAGAGAAAAGAATTTTTGGGTGGAGTCTTTGTCTCCTTAAAAATATAATTCCCAAATGTTATCTGAAAGTTGTTGAGGAAATTGATGTTTATCCCAACAGAGATTGGAGATATATTTTTCGTCATCTGATATTTATATTATTTATATATATTTATATTTCTGTTCCTGATATAGTGTTCCAATGTAAAGATATGCAACCCTTCGTGAATAAATTCGGTGATCCATCACTGCTAGAAAAACACGCCCTTAATACAAAAACATTTACAGTCCATGATTTGATAAGTGTTCTATCTTTAACGTTGGAAGGTTTCGCCATCCTCTACAAAGAGCGATTAAATCGCAATGTCCTGTGAGGTCATGGATCTCCAAATTTAACTTTAATAATGGATGCCACCGAAGCTGAATCTGTGCCGGACGAGTATTTAAAACTGCTCAATCTTCCACCCTCTTGGAGACAGAAATTTTAAAAATCAACTTGTAGTATATTTGATGCCCTAAGTTACAGCACACACTTCAAATTTCAGCTAAGATACTAAAATTTAGCTATTCTTGTAATATTTGTGGCTCTTATATAATACAATATTCATGCATTTGCTGAGTGCCCAAAACTAAAATTTATAAAGCAGTTAATCCAATTAAACGTGTGCAATGAAGAACATATTTCCTCTAAATTAATATCAGCCTACATTTTATTTGGTGTGTACAAAAGAAAAAAAACCAATACCAAAAACGATTGAATTTACCCTCTGAATATAAAGGCCACTAATTGCATCTAAACTGACCACTAACTCTTTTGTCGACGTCGAAGACCTAAAAGCGATATCCATTGGTGCTGCTGCAAGTACGCTTGCCTTTGAATTGAAAATCCCCTCATCGTCATCTTCAACTGAATGGAAATGGGCAGGAGACCTGATCCGAAATGTGCCATCAAGTTCAGTCCAATATATGACTGCTATCAAGTCTATGAAAAGAAGATATAGACAATTTTTATCCGTTAACAAATAGAATTTTATATTAAGTTATTTTTCACAGGATAGTAATTTTAAACTATAATGTGTATTATGTATTCGTATTTGCCACAACTGTCCAGTGAGTTTTTATTTCATTTTCAATGTCTACTTTGTTTTTAGTGTATATTTTTACGCTTGTATTGTAGAAAAATAAAACGTCTAGCCGAAGAAAAAAAAAAAAAAAAACAGTCATTCAATATTCCAAAACTAGTTGTATTTTACTTTAATTCGTGTAAAATCAATCACTTTAATCCATAAAACATTGTTTGTAGCCATTTTGAAGCAGAATCCGTGTTTAAGTGGTTGTAGTTATCACTGTGATTGTCAAATAGTGGTCTTGTTTTGTTTAATGATGTATTTGTGTATTTGGAGGTGGTATTGGTGAGAGTTGTGTGTTTAAGACTGCAACAGTAAGATAAATAGAGATAACTACTCATTTTTGCAATTTTACGAGTTAAATCAGATTAAAATTGATACAAAGAAGTTCGTTGGGCGTCATAGAAGGAGAGCTCGCGAATTTCAGGCAAATGTATTTGAAATATTAAAAAATGGTTCTCTATTCTGGAAAGAATATATTGCAGACAGTGTAAATTCGTATCGGCTATCTGATATTATAGAGGAAGAATTTGAGAGAAAAAAAGCAGTAGAAAATTTACCGCTACATCGCTTTAAAAGTACAAATAATAATCGACAAGGACCAAATGCCAAATTGAGTAGAATTTTTATAAAGGTAGGTGCATCACTAATATCCATGAGATTTTATCTTGTTTTCGTGAGGACTTTCAGGCCACTGTTAAAGACTCTCGACCAAATTTTCCCCATAAACTTCGCCACAATCCTTCCTTTTCCCTGTTCTCCATTGAGTCTTTAACTAAGTATATAAAGGATAAATTTAAAAACAACAAGGCCTATGGCCCTGATGGTTTTGGTGGAAAATTGTTCACACATTTTCATGAGGGAATTGTCCCTTTTTAGTAAACATAGGTAAATCCATGGAGGAGAAAGGTGTTTTACCAAGTCTTATAACTAAAGGAAAGATTGTTTTAATCCCAAAGAAAGGCAATGGCACTGATATTAGCCACTGGCGTCCCATAACTATTTTAAATGAGTCTTACCGCATTCTAGCTGGCGTCGTGGCAGTGAATTTAGAACCTGTTCTGAATAAGAAAATTGGCCACCATCAAAAGGGATTCTTAAAGGGAAGAAAAGCTAGTGACATTGCTAGAAACATTTGTTGTGCCATGGACTGTATTGCCTCCAGACAATTGTTTGGGGCCATTATAGCAATTGACTTTCGAAAAGCCTTTGACACGGTATCACATCTCCATATTTTAAAAATGGCAAAGAAAAATCTTCCAAAACATCTTTTCAATCCAATAAGGGCCCTCCTTGCCAATGGATCTTCCTCAATTTCTATTAACGGTATAGAAAGTTCTCCTATACGACTCGATAAGAGCTGCCGACAAGGATGCCCCGCGGCTCCCCTTCTTTTTGTAATGGCAATAGAAGACTTGGCTCTCTCTATTAAAAGGAAATATGGGGGTTTTGGAGTTTTATTCGGCAACACACGGCATATTATTGATATATACGCTGATGATGTAACTTTGTATATAGAAGCCAAGTCAGAGGCTCAACTTTTAAAGAGGATTGAAGTCATTTTAGCATATTTTACTAAATTTGGCAAACGTTCAGGTCTACTTTTAAACAGAAACAAAACCACAATTTTACCCCTTGGCTCCTGGTCTCCGGTAAAGGATTTTAGAGTTGCCGACTGTCCAGTGGAGGGAAAGATTAAAATTCTTGGAGTTGATTATGATAAAAATGGCGAAACAGTTGAAAATTGGAACTCAATGAGGACGTGTGTTTTAAAAAGAATTTTATCGTGGAGAAAATTGAATCTTCGGTCTAGAATCGATAATTATAATAATTTTATTGTTCCTTCGATTTTATACAAGGCATCTCTTTTACCTATTTTAGCTGAAAATTTTGGATTAATACTCTTTTTCACAAGACTTATATTGAAGCACTTAAAAGACCAAGGACACTTCTAGGTGGTGGCCTAGTTCTTCTCACCAAAGTGTTACCGAAAGTGTTCGTAAAAGTTTTAATTGACCTTACTAAAAGACCAGATCTCGAGTGGAGGTCTGTTGTGTCAAATTCTTCATTGTACACTCTTCTTATGATGAGTTCCGTATCTTCAAACGACCTACTCTTAACTATATCACCTAGTTGGGCGGCAGTTCAGCGAGTAATTTGGAATTTTGGTCCGGTTTGTGACTCCTCTTCAACTGTCGATATAATTACTCAAAATGCGAGTAAGAAGGCTTTCTTCAAATCAACTGAGGAGCCAAAAAAATTAGAGCGTGAAGCCTTGGAGAAAGGAATTTTTACTTTTCATGATCTGGTTATTCATGAAGACTCGGCATTGAGCTGTGGTAAATTTCGTTTTCCTTTAAAGAGAGCTTGTTCTATATATACTACCCCTCGTCCATGGCATCTAAAGCTTGAGCCTCCCTCCTATAAGGAAGAGGCCCATGATGCCTGCATAAAATGGTTAAGGAACTAAATCTGCCAACTAATTGGTTAGGACGGATTAAAGACTCTCTTTCTGGTATTTATGACTGTTTTAAATTCACAGCTCAATTCCAAATTTCAACCAGATGTTTATATTTTAATACCCCTTGCATTAATTGCGGAAACGTTTTTAATAATATTATACATGCTTTTGTAAAATGCCCTTTAATAATTATTTTAAGTGAACTCATAAAATTAAACACTGTTTGTTCTTCTTTCGAAGTGACAGGTACTATTTTATTTGGTATTCCTAGAAAGCGACGGACTAACCCAATTCTTCAGGCTGTTCACTTCGCACTATCGAGTGCGAAGGCCCTTATTGGTTCAAAACTGTCGAGGAAGGAACCAGTGACAAGGCAAGACCTGCGTCCAATTTTATTATCTGCCGCAGCTCGATATACCGCACTGGAGTTAAAGATCCCCGGAGTTAGGCCGGATTCGTGGAAATATGCCATCGACTTGGTTTCATACATGGTACCTTCTTCGAGCCGTCACCTCACCTTGTTGAAGAAGATAGTCCTTCAATATCACCGTTTTTATAACCCCTTATGATTTGTTTTTGTTTTATAGTTTTGTTTTTATATTGCGTATTATTTCTGTTTAATTGAGTTTGGGTCTTTTTAGGTAGATTAATTTTAAACTATAATGTTTATTTATGTATTTTTTACGCAATTCTACCTACTATTTTATTATTGTATTTTATGTATACTCTATGTACTACAATTTTAAATAAAGACCTTAAAAAAAAAAAAAAAAAAAAAATTGATAAATAGTCATCCAATATTCCAAAATTCGATGTATTACACTTCAATTAGTGTGTAATCAATAACTTAAGTCCATAAACATCGTTTATTACCACTTTTTAAACAGAATCTCGTGTTTAAGTGGCTGTAAGTTATCACTGTGAGTGTCAGATAGTGGGTTTTTTAATGATGTATCTGGAGATGGTTTTGGTGAGAAGTTGCGTGTTTAAGACTTGCAACAGCCAGATAAATAGAGATAACTACTAATTTATGCAACTTCACGATTAAATCAGATCAAAATTGATAAACAGTCATCTAATATTCCAAACTGCTGTATTTCACTTCAATTCGTGTGTAATCAATTACTTAATCCATAACACATCGTTTATAACACTTTCTAAACAGAATCCCGTGTTTAAAGGATTGTTAGATATTGCTGTGAGTGTCAAATAGTGCTTGTGTGAAGTTTCAATGATGTATCTGTTAATTTGGAGATGGTTTTTTGGAGAGGTTGCATGTTTAAGACTTTCAACAGCCATAAATAGAGATAACCACTTATTTATACAATTTCACGAATTAAATCAGATCAAATATATAAATTGTCATTTAATATTCGAAAATTCGCTGTATTTCACTTCAATTAGTGAGTAATCAATCACTTAAGTCCATAAAACATCGCTTATAACCCTTTCTAAACAGAATACCGTGTTGAAGTGGTTGTTAGTTGCAAGTCTTAAACACGCAATCTCTCACCAAACCACCTCCAGATACACAGATACATCATTAAAACAAAACAAACCACTATTTGACAATCACAGTGAAAACTAACAGCCACTTAAAACACGGGATTCTGTTTCAAAAGTGGTAATAAACGATGTTTTAAGGACTTCCGTGTTTGATTTTACACGAATTAAGTAAAGTACAACTAATTTTGGCATATTGGATGACTGTTAATCAATTTGATCTGATTTAACTCGTTAAGTTGCAAAATGAGTAGTTATCTCTATTTATCTGGCTGTTGCAAGTCTTAAACACGCAACCTCTCACCAAAACCACCTTCAAATACACAAATAAATCATTAAACTAAACAAACCCACTATCTGACAATCACAGTAATAACTAACAACCACTTAAACAAGAGATTCTGTGTAAAAAGTGGATACAAACGATGTTTTATGGACTTAAGTGATTGGTTACACACGAATTGAGGTGAAATACAGCTAATTTTGGAATGTTAGATGACTGTTTATCATATTTGATTTGATTTAACTCGTGAAATTGTATAAATGAGTAGTTATCTCTATTTATCTGGCTATTGCAAGTTTTAAACACGCAACCTCTCACCAAAACCACCTACAGATACACAGATACATCATTAAAACAAAACAAAATCAATATTTGACAATCACAGTGATAACTAACAGCCACTTAAACACGGAATTCTGTTTAAAAGTGGCAATACAACGATGTTTTATGACTTAAGTGATTGATTACACACTAATTAAAGTGAAATACACTAATTTTGGAATATTGGATGACTATTTATCAATTTTGATCTGATTTAACTCGTGAAGTTGCAAAAATGAGTAGTTATCTTTATTTATCTGGCTGTTGCAAGTCTTAAACACGCAACTTCTCACAAAAACCACCTCCAAATACACAAATACGTCGTTAAAACTTTACAAACCCACTATCTGACAATTACAAAGATAACTAACAACCACTTGAACACGGGATTCTGTTTAAAAATGACTACAAAACATGTTTATAGACTTAAGTGATAGATTTAACACGAATTAAAGTAAAATACAACTAATTTTGGAATATTGGATGACTGTTTATCAATTTTGATCTGATTTAACTCGTGAAGTTACAAATATGAGTTGTCATTTCTATTTTTCTGACTGTTGAAAGTCTCAACATGCAACCTTTCACCAAAACCATTTCCAAATACACAAATAAATCATTAAACTAAACAAACCCACTATCTGACAATCAAAAAGATAACTAACAACCCCTTAAACGGGATTCTGTTTAGGAAAGTTGTTATAAACGATGTTTTATGGACTTAAGTGATTGATTACACACGAATTGAAGTGAAATACAGCTAATTTTGGAATATTAGATGACTGTTTATCAGTTTTGATCTGATTTAACTCGTGAAATTGCATAAATGAGTAGTTATCTCTATTTATCTGGCTGTTGCAAGTCTTAAACACGCAAACCTCTCACCCAAACCATCTCCAAATACACAGATACATCATTGAAACTTCACATATTCA
Source organism: Caligus rogercresseyi (assembly GCA_013387185.1). Taxonomy (NCBI): domain Eukaryota; kingdom Metazoa; phylum Arthropoda; class Copepoda; order Siphonostomatoida; family Caligidae; genus Caligus; species Caligus rogercresseyi. The sequence goes on from CP045892.1 coordinate 21,030,806, forward strand.
CTATTTGCACACTCACAGTAATAACTAACAACCACTTAAACACGAGATTCTGTTTAAAAAGTGGTTATAACTAATGTTTTATGGCTTAAGTGATTGATACACATTAATTGAAGTGAAATACATCGAATTTTGGAATATAGATACTTTTATCATATTGATTTGATTTAACTCGTAAAATTGCATAAATAAATAGTTATCTCTATTATCTGGCTGTTGCAAGTCTTAAACCACGCAACCTCTCAACAAAACCACCTCCATGTACACAATACATCGTTTAAACTTTATAAAACACTATTAGACACTCAAAGAGATAACAAACAACCACTTAAACACGGGATTCATGTAAAAAGTGGATACAAACGATGTTTTATGGACTTAAGTGATGTGGTTTACACACGAATTGAGTGAAATTAAGCTAATTTTGGAATGTTAGATGACTATTTATCAATTTTGATCTGATTTAACTAGTGAAATTGCATAAATGAGTAGTTATTTCTATTTATCTGGCTTTCAAAAGTCTAAACACGCAACCTCTCACCAAAACCACTCACGATACACAGATACATCATTGAAACTTCACAAAATCACTATTTGAAACTCACAGTAATAACTTACAACCACTAAACCACGAGATTCTGTTTAAAAAGTCGTTATAGACGATGTTTTATGGACTTAAGTGATTGATTACACACGAATTGATGTGAAATTCAGCTAATTTTGGAATATTTGATGACTCTTATCAATTTTTATCTGATTGAACTCTGAGTATTTATCTCTACTTTTATGGCTGTTGCAATCTAATACACGCAACCTCTCACAAAAACTACCACCATACACACTCGTTCTTCATTAAATCAAAACAAACACACTATTTGAAACCCAAAGTAATGACAAACAACCACTTAAACACGTGATTCAGCACAAAAGGTTACAAAGGAAAGAAACTGAATTAAGAATATTGGTTGACTTATCGTCAATTTTGAACTTATTAACTCGTAAAATTGCATAAATAAATATATATCTCTATTTTTCTGGCTATTGCAAGTCTTAAACACGCAACTTCTAACCAAAACCACATCCAAACACAAAAATACATCATTAAAACAAAACAAAACCACTATTGGCACTCACATTTATAAATAAAACAACCACTTATGCACAAGATTTTGTTTCAAAAGTTGTTTTATGGACTTAAGTTAATGATTACACACTAATTGAAGTGAAATACAGCTAATTTTGGAATATTGGATGACTATTAATTAAATTTGATCTGATTTAACTCGTAAAATTGCATGAATGAGTAGTTATCTCCATTTTTCTGGCTTCTGCAAGTCTCAAACACGCAACCTCTGACCAAAACCATCTCCAAACAAAAAAATACATCATTAGAACATTAAAAATCAATATTTTGCACTCACAGTAATGAAAACAAACACTTAAGCACGGGATTCCGTTCAAAAGTGGCTAGAAACGATGTTTTATTGGCTTAATTGTTTGATTTCACACTAATTAAAATGAAATACAACCAATTTGGAATATTGGATGACAATATATCAAATTTAATCTGATTTAACTCGTAAAATTTCATATATGAGTAGTTATATCTATTTTTCTAGCTGTTGCAAGTCTTAAACACTCAAAACCTCACCTAAACCATCTCCAAACACACAAATACATCATTATAACAAAACAAAATCATTATTTGGCACTCACATTAATAAATAAAATAACCACTTATGCACGGGATTTTGTTTCAAAAGTGGCTTTTAAACGATGTTTTAGGGACTTAAGCTAATGATTACACACTAATTGAAGTGAAATATAACTAATTTCGGAATATTAGATGACTATTTATCATTTTTGATCCGATTTAACTGGTGAAATTGCATAAATGATCAGTTACCTATATTTTTTGGCGGTTACAAGTCTTAAACACGCAACTTCTCACCAAAACCATCTCCAAACACACAAATCCATCATTAAAAAATCACTATTTGGCACTCACAGTAATAACTAACAACCTCTTAAACACGGGATTTTGTTTCAAAAGGGCTATGAACGATGTTTTATGGACTTTAGTGTTTGATTACACACTAATTAAAGTAAAATACAACTAATTTTGGAATATTGAATGACTAATTATCAATTCTGATCTGATTTAACTTGTGAAATAGCATAAATGAGTAGTCATCTCTATTTTTCTGGCTGTTGCAAGTCTTAAACACGCAACTTCTCACCAAAACCAACTCCAAACACACAAATACATCATTAAAACAAAAAAAATCAATATTTTGCAATCACAGTAATGAAAACAAACACTTAAGCACGGGATTCCGTTTAAAAGTGGCTAGAAACGATGTTTTATGGACTTAAGTGATTGATTTCACACTAATTAAAATGAAATACAACCAATTTGGAATATTGGATTACTTTTTTATCAATTATGATCTGATTTAACTCGTAAAATTACATAAATAAGTTGTTATCTCTATTTTTCTGACTTTTGCAGGTCTTAAACACGCAACCTCCCACCAAAAGCACTTCCAAACATATAAATACATCATTAAAACAAAACCACTATTTGGCAATAACAGTAATAACTAACAACCACTTAAACACGGGATCTGTTTAAAAAGTGGCTACAAACGATGTTTTATAGACTTAAGTGTTTGATTATACAATAATTGAAGTTAAATACCAATGTTTAGATATTGGATGACTAATTATCAATTTTGATCTGATTTAACTCGTGAAATTGCATTAATGAGTAGTTATCTTAATTTTTCTGGCTGTTGCAAGTCTTAAACTCGCAACCTTTCACCAAAACCACCTCCAAACACATAAATAAATCATTAAAACAAAACTAACCACTATTTCGCACTCACAGTAATGACTAACACCAACTTAAACGCAGGGTTCTATTTAAATAGTGGCTACAAACATTGTTTTATGTACTTAAGTGATTGATTTCACATTAATTGAAGTGATTAAAAACTAATTTTGGAATATTGGATGACTAATTTTTATTTTTGATCTGATTTAATTTGTGAAATTGCATAAATGAGTAGTTATCTCTATTTTTATGGCTGTTGCAATTCTTAAACACACAACCTCTCACCCAAAACCATCACCATCCACAGTAGTACTTCATATAATCACAACAAACACACTATTTGACACCCAAATTAAAGACAAACAACCACTTAGACATATGATTCTGCCGAAAAGAGAGTTACAAACGATGTTTTAAGCCTTAAGCTATTGATTTCTCACATATTGATGGAAGATTCAACTGAATCTGCAATATTGCTTGACTAATAATCAATTTTGAGCTGACTAAACTCGTCAAATTGCATAAATGAGTAAATATCTCTTCATTATGGCTGTTGCAATTCTTAAACACACAACCTCTCACCAAAACCATCACCATACACAGTAGTACTTCATATAATCACAAAAACACACTATTTGACACCCAAATTAAAGACAAACAACCACTTAGACATGTGATTCTGCCGCAAAAAAAAGGTTACAAACGATGTTTTACAGCCATAAGCTATTGATTCTCACTATTGATGGAAGATTCAACTGAATCTGCATATTGCTTGACTAATAATCAATTTTGAGCTGACTAACCACGTCACATTGCATAAATGAGTAAATATCTCTACATTTATGGCTGTTTGCAATTCTTAAACACAAAACTTCTCACAAAAACCATCACCATAACACAAGTACTTCATATAATCACAACAAACACACTATTTGAAACCCAAATTAATGACAAACAACCACTAAGACACGTTTCTTGTTGAAGAAAGTAGTTACAAACGATGTTTTATAGTCTATAAGAGATTGATTTCGCTCTAATTGATAAAAAATACAACTGAATTTGTAATATTGGAATATTTATATCAATTTTAAACTGATTAGCTCGTCAAATTGCATGAATAAGTAGTTATCTCTATTTTTATTGCTGTTGCAATTCTTAACACACAACTTCTCACAAAAAACATCACCTTACACACAAGTACTTCATATAATCTCAACAAACACACTATTTGAAACCCAAATTAATGATAAACAACCACTAAGACACGTGACTTGTCAAAAAGTAGGTTACAAACGATGTTTTATAGTCTTAAGAGATTGATTTCGCTCTAATTGATAAAAAAATACAACTGAATTTGTAATATTGGAATTTTTATTATCAATTTTAAACTGAGTAAGCTCCTCAAATTGCATGAATAAGTAGTTTAAGTATTTTTATTGCTGTTGCAAATCTTAAACACGCAACCTCTCACAAAAACCATCACCATACGCACAAGTACTTCGTAAAATCCAACAAACAAATTATTCGACACCCAAATTAATAACAAACAACCAGTTAGACACGTGACTTTGCCAAAAATAGGTTACAAACGATATTTTATGGGTTTAGCAATTGATTTCACACCATTTCATGCAAGATATATCTAAATTTTGAATATTGAATGACTAATTAAATATTTTGAACTGAATAAATGAGTAGTTATCTCTATTTTTATGGCTGTTGCAAATCTTCAACACGCAACTTCTCACAAAAACCATCACCATACACATTCGTTCTTCATAAAATCACAACGAACACACTATTTGACACCCAAATTATTTGACAAATAACCATTAAGACATGTGAATTTGCCAAAAAAGAGGTCACAAAAGATGGTTATATTCTGTAAGAATCGACTTTACACTAATTGATGCAAGATACAACTGAATTGGAATATAGGATGACTTATTATCAATTTTGAAGTGATTAAGCCAGTCAAATGCATTAATGAGTAGTTTTTTCTATTTGAATGACTGTTGCAAATCTTAAACACGCAACCTCTCGTAAAAGCTACCACCCTGCACCACAGTAATTCTTAAAAATCTCAACATACACATTTTTTGACACCCAAATTAATGACAAAGCAACCTTAGACCGTTATTTTGCAAAAAAAAAGAGGTATAAAACAATGTTTTATAGCTGCCTTAAGCAATTTGATTTCACACTAATTGATGTAAGATACAGCTAAATCTGGAATATTAGAAGACTTATAATAAATTTTGAAGAAATAGTCCCCAAAAGAAGAAGACGCCCGTCAAGTCAGAGACCGCTCTGATGCACACCAGGTCTATGGGCCCACCCGAGTCTCGGGATGACTCCTCATCCACTCTTCCCTCCAAGCAAGACCTCGCAGGAGCAACATCAAATCCCTTCTCAAATACTCCTGAGGTCACAATGGAGGATCTCCAAAACGTGCGAGCCGACCTCAAAGCAGAAGTCCAGGCCAAATGGCTGCTCAAACGGAGAATATCCTAGCACAGATGAGGTCCTTACTCCTAAAGGACCCCTCTGTAGAGACAAATGCGTCAACTCACCCCTCAACGGCGCCGGGATTTTCTATAGGTCTCACGTCTTCTCCCCCTTCTTCGCGTCCTCCATGGCCCCAGGACTTACACCGACCTTCCCTCAAGTGGTAACGGTAGCCCACCCTTCAACAACGTCACCTCTGACACTTCCATCACAATCTACATCGGGTATATTTGGCACTTCCGCACCTCCCCCCGCCACACAGCCAACAGAGAGCTTCCCAATCCCCAGGATCCCCGTGCAGAGGATGGACAGCTCAATCAACAAGACCTTCCGATTAGCGGATATGGAACGGCTCCCCGACACGGCGGACTTTCGACAATTCCGTCACTGGCGGGAAAATTGGAACTCTACTCCAGAGCACAAAATTTTGCCTCGTTCCCCCACGAACAGCAAATATGGTCGTTCCTCAGTGCTCTTGGAGCACACGGTAAGCGTATCCTGGAATACTCCTATAAAATAGATTTCGAGTCACCGGACATCACCGTCAGTGGCCTTCTCACTAGTCTTCATGACTATTTCCGAGAGAAGAATAGTAAGGTTGTGGCTGAAGTCAACTTCATCAAAAGGAAACAACAACCAGGGGAGTCTTTCGACAAGTATTGGTTTTGTCTCAAAGATATGGCTGAAGAAGCGGAAATTTGCAACCATTGCCGCGACGCACAAATCGTCCGGCAGATCGTCGTCGGTATCCGTGATCACGACACAAGGGTCGCCCTCGAAGAAGAAACCACCTTCCCCACACTGGATCGAGCAATCGCTATTTGTAGAGCCAAAGAGTCTGCCAACAAATCCTCTTCTAAGCTCACCAACGCTGAGATCCAGCAAGTCCAGCACCCTCCACAAGTCAGACCTAGAGCCCGATCCACAAGCCGGTTCCAACCCGCCACCACACGTTTCCCATCGCAGAACAGGGCCAGCAAGACATGCGGAAACTGCGGCAAGACCCACACATCGGGCGAGCGAGCGTGCCCTGCAAAAGGCCGAACGTGTACGGCTTGCAACAAGAAAGGCCACTACGCCGTCATGTGCAGAAGTAGTAGAGTCTCTTCCGTCTACGTACCCGATATCAACAAGTTGTCGTCGTGTTCGGAGGAGTCCAAGTTTTGCGAGCTTAGAGCTATTACAGCTCAATTCTTCTCCATGACCGGCACTTCGTTAGGCTACCTTAAGCATGTCCTCCCGGACAGTGGTGCATCAGCCAACCTTATTAGTGTGTACAACGCTCAACTTCTTGGAATCGACGTCAACAAATGCATAAAGCCAGAAGGTCAGCTCACAGCCGCCAACAGCCTCAGCATCAACATCATTGGCGAGATGAAAGTCCAGATTAAGTACAATGACTTCATGACTCCGGTCACATTCCAGATTTCCGATGAATATCAGGGAACACTCTTAAGTCTGGAAACATGTATTGCGCTTAAAATCATCCATGTAGACTTCCCCAACCCAATACCACAAATCAGGGACCCTCAAATCAACTCAGTGCTCTACGTCAACAGAGACTCTTTCGAGTCCTCGCCCACCACAACCTCTCCGCGTTTAACTAGATCATATCAGATCGCCCTCACGTCCGGAACAGGGAACGTCTCTCCCTATATCAGTCCCACACATGTCACAAAGGAGTCCCTACTCAAAGAATACTCTGATGTTTTTGAGGGAGAAAAGCATCTAAAAGTAATGGATGGACCCCCCATGGTCATCCACCTCAAGCCCAACGCAACACCTTTTAAGGTCAGAGGTCCCCGACCTATCCCTTTACCTCTTCGTGAGCGGGTGAAGAAAATGCTCGATGATTTGGAGTCCCGAGGAATAATTCAGAAAGTTTCCAAGCCCACTGAATGGGTTCACCCCATGTCAGTAGTACAAAAAGGGGACAAACTTAGGCTCACTGTGGACCTACGTAAGCTCAATGAACATGTCCGTAGGCCAGAGCACCCCATCACCTCCCCAAAGAACGCGATAGCAAACATTCCTCCAAATGCCTCAATCTTCACGACGTTCGACGCCACTTCCGGATATCACCAAGTCCCTCTTCATCGTGACAGCCAAGACATCACTACCTTCATCACACCGTGGGGTCGCTACAAACATCTCCGCGCCACCATGGGCCTTTCGTGTGCGGGAGACGAATACAATCGGCGAGGAGATGAAGCCCTCGCGGACATGAAAAACATGGAGAAAGTGGTTGACGACATCATACTACACGACAACTCCCTACAACATCACGAACAAAACGTGAAAAAATTCCTTGACCGCTGCAGAAAAGTGGGGATCACCCTAAACCCTACTAAATTTCATTATGCCCAACCAGAAGTCAAATTTGCCGGCTTTAGAGTTACCAAACATGGCATCCAAGCTGACCCACAAAAAGTCAAAGCCATTTCTCAATTTCCAATCCCGAAGAACATATCAGAGCTCCGTAGCTTCCTAGGCTTAGTGGAACAATTGGCAGGATTTTCGGATGCAATCTCAGCAAGATTCGTACCCCTCCGCCCACTACTCAGCTCCAAAAATCCGTTTTTATGGACAAATGATCACTCCAAAGCCTTTCAAGAAGTCAAAGACAGCCTTGTTTCACCTCCCATTCTTACAACGTTCAATCCCAAGCGGAAAACAATGGTCCAAACAGACGCCAGTAGACTCAACGGACTCGGATACATACTACTTCAGGAGGACGAGCAAGGTACCTGGAAGCTCATCGAGTGCGGGAGTCGCTTCATCACTGAAGCAGAGGAACGCTATGCCATAGTCGAGCTGGAACTACTCGCCGCAGTATGGGCGCTCCGCAAGTGTCATATTTATCTTTTTGGCCTGTCCGAATTTACGCTCGTTACGGACCATCAGCCTCTCCTCACGATCCTCAACAAAAAAACGCTAGACGCCATAGAGAACACGAGGATCCAAAGACTGAAGAGCCACCTAACACCCTACAACTTCATCACAGTTTGGAAAAAGGGTAAAGACAATCGGATGGCAGATGCACTCTCCCGCTCACCCGTGGACGATCCAACCCAAGAAGATAAAAACATGACTGAGGACATGTTCGGATCCATCAGTACAATAAAAGGCAACCTCGTGGATACTCTCAACAATTTTGATCCCTCCCAAGTCGAATGTGGTCAAACAACTCGCAACCATATTGCACGCGATCCCATCCTTCAAGAGGTCGCAGAGGACACTCAGAGAGACTCACTGTCTCAGTTACTCATTCAAACTATCCTGGAAGGACCTGACATGCGACATCTCGACCCAAAGCTCAAGCCATACGCCAAAATTCTCCCCCATCTCACCATTGAAGAAAACTTAATCCTCTTTGGTGATAGGATCGTCATTCCGGCATCGCAGCGGGCCCAAATCCTTCAGCGGCTGCACTCAAGCCATCAAGGCTCTGAAAAAACTTTGAAAAGAGCACGCCAGACAGTATTCTGGCCGGGAATATCGGCGGATATACGCAATATCACGGAAGCGTGCGAGGAATGCCAGTTTCGTAGACCAAGTCTCCCCAAAGAGCCGCTCGAATCAGAACCCCGGCCCACGGAGATATTTCAGGAGATTGCGACGGACTTCTTCGAAGCAGGAGGAAAACACTACATGGCATTGGTGGACAGATACTCAAACTTCCTCACCCTCCACAGATTTTCAAATGCACCCACCGCCAAGTCGCTTATTAACAGCCTCCTCCAACACATCTCTATCTTCGGCAGGCCTCTGAGAATCTTCTCAGATGGAGGCCCCCAATTTACTGCCGCAGAGACGCAGGACTTCCTTAAGCGCTGGGGTATCACTCAGAGAATATCATCCCCACATTTTCCCCAGTCAAACGGACTAGCGGAGTCCGCTGTTAAATCCTTAAAATCTCTACTCCTAAAGACCGGGAGCCCTGAATCTGAGGCCTTCCAGGAAGGATTACTGGAAATTCGCAACACTCCAACTCGTCACGGCACGCTCTCCCCGGCCCAACTCGTCTTTGGAAGACCAATGCGCTCCAGACTCCCTTCCCACAATCTCACCTTTGACAAAAATTGGCAGAAGCGTCTTGACGAACATGATTTAAGCATCGCAAAGCAGCACCAATACGCGAGTGCTCAATATGACAAAACCTCACGGCCGCTCAACCCCATCCCCATAAATTCCAAGGTCTGGGTTCAGGACCCAACGAATAAAACCTGGGATCGTACGGCCACAGTGCAAGGAAAAAAGCGTAACCGGGAATACCTCCTACTATTTCCGTCAGGCCGAACTCTAACGAGGAATCGTCGCTTCCTGAGGGTTATCAAGAACAGTGAAGTACAGCAGAGCCGGGAGATGACCCTCGAAGACAACGCTCCAGCGGTCACACCTTCAACCCATCAACGACCCAAAAGAGTCCGGTACGCCCCCGATAGATTTACCCCTTCATAATGACTTAAGGTCATCCTCAGGGCTCGAGAGGGGGTGTGAGGATACCTCCTATACGATGACGTCAATAACTAACGTCCTTCACCATTGACGTCACGGGAGCCCTCTCGCTCTCTCTCTCTCTCTCTCGCTCTTTTAAGATTGAAATAAAGTATTCTTATCTATATAATGTTCTATGAGTTATTCGGCATCCGTGAAAACCCCACACAAACGATGTTTTATGTACTTAAGTGATTGATTTCACATTAATTGAAGTGATATAAAACTAATTTTGGAATATTGGATGACTAATTTTTTAATTTTGATCTGATTTAATTTGTGAAATTGCATAAATGAGTAGTTATCTCTATTTTTATGGCTGTTGCAAGTCTTAAACTCGCAACCTTTCACCAAAACCACCTCCAAACACATAAATAAATCATTAAAACAAAACATAACCACTATTTGGCACTCACAGTAATGACTAACACCAACTTAAACACAGGATTCTATTTAAATAGTGGCTACAAACGATGTTTTATGTACTTAAGTGATTGATTTCACATTAATTGAAGCTCGTCAAATTGCATGAATAAGTAGTTATCTCTATTTTTATTGCTGTTGCAATTCTTAAACACACAACTTCTCACAAAAACCATCACCTTACACACAAGTACTTCATATAATCTCAACAAACACACTATTTGAAACCCAAATTAATGATAAACAACCACTAAGACACGTGACTTGTCAAAAAGTAGGTTACAAACGATGTTTTATAGTCTTAAGAGATTGATTTCGCTCTAATTGATAAAAAAATACAACTGAATTTGTAATATTGGAATATTTATTATCAATTTTAAACTGAGTAAGCTCCTCAAATTGCATGAATAAGTAGTTATAAGTAATTTTTATTGCTGTTGCAAATCTTAAACACGCAACCTCTCACAAAAACCATCACCATACGCACAAGTACTTCGTAAAATCCAACAAACAAATTATTTGACACCCAAATTAATAACAAACAACCAGTTAGACACGTGACTTTGCCAAAAATAGGTTACAAACGATATTTTATGGGTTTAGCAATTGATTTCACACCATTTCATGCAAGATATATCTAAATTTTGAATATTGAATGACTAATTAAATATTTTGAACTGAATAAATGAGTAGTTATCTCTATTTTTATGGCTGTTGCAAATCTTCAACACGCAACTTCTCACAAAAACCATCACCATACACATTCGTTCTTCATAAAATCACAACGAACACACTATTTGACACCCAAATTATTGACAAATAACCATTAAGACATGTGAATTTGCCAAAAAAGAGGTCACAAAAGATGGTTATATTCTGTAAGAATCGACTTTACACTAATTGATGCAAGATACAACTGAATTTGGAATATAGGATGACTTATTATCAATTTTGAAGTGATTAAGCCAGTCAAATTGCATTAATGAGTAGTTTTTTCTATTTGAATGACTGTTGCAAATCTTAAACACGCAACCTCTCGTAAAAGCTACCACCCTGCACCACAGTAATTCTTAAAATCTCAACATACACATTTTTTGACACCCAAATTAATGACAAGCAACCACTTAGACACGTTATTTTGCAAAAAAAAAAGAGGTATTAAACAATGTTTTATAGCCTTAAGCAATTGATTTCACACTAATTGATGTAAGATACAGCTAAATCTGGAATATTAGAAGACTTATAATCAATTTTGAACTGATATAGCTCGCCAAATTGTATAAATGAGTAGATAATTCTATTTTTATGGCTGTTGGAAATCTTAAACACATAACCGCTCACTTAGACACTGGATTCTGCCAAAATAAGAGGTTACAAACGATGTGTTATAGTATAAAAGGATTGACTTCGTACTAATTAATGCAAGATATAACTGAATCTGGAATATTTGTTGTTTATTCATCAGTTTTGAACTGAGTAAACTCGTCAAAATTGCTTTTATGAGTATTTATCTCTACTTTTATGGCTGTTGCAATCTAATACACGCAACCTCTCACAAAAACTACCACCATACATACTCGTTCTTCATTAAATCAAAACAAACACACTATTTGACACCCAAAGTAATGACAAACAACCACTTAAACACGTGATTCAGCCAAAAAGGTTACAAAGGAAAGAAACTGAATTTGGAATATTGGTTGACTTATCGTCAATTTTGAACTTATTAACTCGTAAAATTGCATAAATAAATATATATATCTCTATTTTTCTGGCTATTGCAAGTCTTAAACACGCAACTTCTCACCAAAACCACATCCAAACACAAAAATACAACATTAAAACAAAACAAAACCACTATTTGGCACTCACATTTATAAATAAAACAACCACTTATGCACAAGATTTTGTTTCAAAAGTTGCTTTAAACGATGTTTTATGGACTTAAGTTAATGATTACACACTAATTGAAGTGAAATACAGCTAATTTTGGAATATTGGATGACTATTAATTAAATTTGATCTGATTTAACTCGTAAATTGCATGAATGAGTAGTTATCTCCATTTTTCTGGCTTCTGCAAGTCTCAAACACGCCACCTCTGACCAAAACCATCTCCAAAAAAAAAATACATCATTAGAACATTACAAAATCAATATTTTGCACTCACAGTAATGAAAACAAACACTTAAGCACGGGATTCCGTTTAAAAGTGGCTAGAAACGATGTTTTATGGGCTTAATTGTTTGATTTCACACTAATTAAAATGTAATACAACCAATTTTGGAATATTGGATGACAATATATCAATTTTAATCTGATTTAACTCGTAAAATTTCATATATGAGTAGTTATATCTATTTTTCTAGCTGTTGCAAGTCTTAAAACACTCAAAACCTCACCTAAACCATCTCCAAACACACAAATACATCATTATAACAAAACAAAATCATTATTTGGCACTCACATTAATAAATAAAATAACCACTTATGCACGGGATTTTGTTTCAAAAGTGGCTTTTAAACGATGTTTTATGGACTTAAGCTAATGATTACACACTAATTGAAGTGAAATATAACTAATTTCGGAATATTAGATGACTATTTATCATTTTTGATCCGATTTAACTGGTGAAATTGCATAAATGATCAGTTACCTATATTTTTTTGGCGGTTACAAGTCTTAAACACGCAACTTCTCGCCAAAACCATCTCCAAACACACAAATCCATCATTAAAAAAATAACTATTTGGCACTCACAGTAATAAGTAACAACCTCTTAAGCACAGGATTTTGTTTCAAAAGGGGCTATGAACGATGTTTTATGGACTTTAGTGTTTGATTACACACTAATTAAAGTAAAATACAACTAATTTTGGAATATTGAATGACTAATTATCAATTCTGATCTGATTTAACTTGTGAAATAGCATAAATGAGTAGTCATCTCTATTTTTCTGGCTGTTGCAAGTCTTAAACACGCAACTTCTCATCAAAACCAACTCCAAACACACAAATACATCATTAAAACAAAACAAAATCAATATTTTGCAATCACAGTAATGAAAACAAACACTTAAGCACGGGATTCCGTTTAAAAGTGGCTAGAAACGATGTTTTATGGACTTAAGTGATTGATTTCACACTAATTAAAATGAAATACAACCAATTTTGGAATATTGGATTACTTTTTTATCAATTATGATCTGATTTAACTCGTAAAATTACATAAATAAGTTGTTATCTCTATTTTTCTGACTTTTGCAGGTCTTAAACGCGCAACCTCCCACCAAAAGCACTTCCAAACACATAAATACATCATTAAAACAAAACCACTATTGGCAATAACAGTTATAACTAGCAACCACTTAAACAAGGGATCTGTTTAAAAAGTGGCTACAACGATGTTTTATAGACTTAAGTGTTTGATTATACACTAATTGAAGTTAAATACCTATGTTTGGAATATTGGATGACTATTTATCAATAATGATCTGATTTAACTCGTGAAATTGCATTAATGAGTAGTTATCTTTATTTTTCTGGCTGTTGCGAGTCATAAACTCGCAACCTTTCACCAAAACCACCTCCAAACACATAAATAGATCATTAAAACAAAACATAACCACTATTTGGCACTCACAGTAATGACTAACACCAACTTAAACACAGGATTCTATATAAATAGTGGCTACAAACGATGTTTTATGTACTTAAGTGATTGATTTCACATTAATTGAAGTGATATAAAACTAATTTTGGAATATTGGATGACTAATTATCATTTTGATCTGATTTAACTCGTAAAATTGCATAAATAAGTTGTTATCTCTATTTTTCTGACTTTTGCAAGTCTTAAACACGCAACCCCCCACCAAAAGCTATTCCAAACACATAAATACATCATTAAAACAAAACCACTATTTGGGACTAACATTAATAACTTACAACCACTTAATCACGGGATTCTGTTTAAAAAGTGGCAACAAACGATATTTTACAGACTTTAGTGTTGTGTTTATTCACTAATTGAAGTGAAATAACTATGTTTGGAATATTGGATGACTATTTATCAATAATGATCTGATTTAACTCGTGAAATTGCATTAATGAGTAGTTATCTTAATTTTTCTGGCTGTTGCAAGTCTTAAACTCGCAACCTTTCACCAAAACCACCTCCAAACACATAAATAAATCATTAAAACAAAACATAACCACTATTTGGCACTCACAGTAATGACTAACACCAACTTAAACACAGGATTCTATTTAAATAGTGGCTACAAACGATGTTTTATGTACTTAAGTGATTGATTTCACATTAATTGAAGTGATTTAAAACTAATTTTGGAATATTGGATGACTAATTATTAATTTTGATCTGATTTAATTTGTGAAATTGCATAAATGAGTAGTTATCTCTATTTTTATGGCTGTTGCAATTCTTAAACACACAACTTCTCACCAAAACCATCACCATACACAGTAGTACTTCATATAATCACAACAAACACACTATTTGACACCCAAATTAAAGACAAACAACCACTTAGACACGTGATTCTGCCGAAAAAGAGAGTACAAACGATGTTTTACAGCCTTAAGCTATTGATTTCTCACATATTGATGGAAGATTCAACTGAATCTGCAATATTGCTTGACTAATAATCAATTTTGAGCTGACTAAACTCGTCAAATTGCATAAATGAGTAAATATCTCTACATTTATGGCTGTTGCAATTCTTAAACACACAACTTCTCACTAAAACCATCACCTTACACACAAGTACTTCATATAATCACAACAAACACACTATTTGAAACCCAAATTAATGATAAACAACCACTAAGACACGTGACTTGTCAAAAAGTAGGTTACAAACGATGTTTTATAGTCTTAAGAGATTGATTTCGCTCTAATTGATAAAAAAATACAACTGAATTTGTAATATTGGAATACTTATTATCAATTTTAAACTGATTAAGCTCGTCAAATTGCATGAATAAGTAGTTATCTCTATTTTTATTGCTGTTGCAAATCTTAAACACGCAACCTCTCACAAAAACCATCACCATACGCACAAGTACTTCGTAAAATCCAACAAACAAATTATTTGACACCCAAATTAATAACAAACAACCAGTTAGACACGTGACTTTGCCAAAAATAGGTTACAAACGATATTTTATGGGTTTAGCAATTGATTTCACACCATTTCATGCAAGATATATCTAAATTTTGAATATTGAATGACTAATTAAATATTTTGAACTGAATAAATGAGTAGTTATCTCTATTTTTATGGCTGTTGCAAATCTTCAACACGCAACTTCTCACAAAAACCATCACCATACACATTCGTTCTTCATAAAATCACAACGAACACACTATTTGACACCCAAATTATTGACAAATAACCATTAAGACATGTGAATTTGCCAAAAAAGAGGTCACAAAGATGGTTATATTCTGTAAGAATCGACTTTACACTAATTGATGCAAGATACAACTGAATTTGGAATATAGGATGACTTATTATCAATTTTGAAGTGATTAAGCCAGTCAAATTGCATTAATGAGTAGTTTTTTCTATTTGAATGACTGTTGCAAATCTTAAACACGCAACCTCTCGTAAAAGCTACCACCCTGCACCACAGTAATTCTTAAAATCTCAACATACACATTTTTTGACACCCAAATTAATGACAAGCAACCACTTAGACACGTTATTTTGCAAAAAAAAAGAGGTATTAAACAATGTTTTATAGCCTTAAGCAATTGATTTCACACTAATTGATGTAAGATACAGCTAAATCTGGAATATTAGAAGACTTATAATCAATTTTGAACTGATATAGCTCGCCAAATTGTATAAATGAGTAGATAATTCTATTTTTATGGCTGTTGGAAATCTTAAACACATAACCGCTCACTTAGACACTGGATTCTGCCAAAATAAGAGGTTACAAACGATGTGTTATAGTATAAAAGGATTGACTTCGTACTAATTAATGCAAGATATAACTGAATCTGGAATATTTGTTGTTTATTCATCAGTTTTGAACTGAGTAAACTCGTCAAAATTGCTTTTATGAGTATTTATCTCTACTTTTATGGCTGTTGCAATCTAATACACGCAACCTCTCACAAAAACTACCACCATACATACTCGTTCTTCATTAAATCAAAACAAACACACTATTTGACACCCAAAGTAATGACAAACAACCACTTAAACACGTGATTCAGCCAAAAAGGTTACAAAGGAAAGAAACTGAATTTGGAATATTGGTTGACTTATCGTCAATTTTGAACTTATTAACTCGTAAAATTGCATAAATAAATATATATATCTCTATTTTTCTGGCTATTGCAAGTCTTAAACACGCAACTTCTCACCAAAACCACATCCAAACACAAAAATACATCATTAAAACAAAACAAAACCACTATTTGGCACTCACATTTATAAATAAAACAACCACTTATGCACAAGATTTTGTTTCAAAAGTTGCTTTAAACGATGTTTTATGGACTTAAGTTAATGATTACACACTAATTGAAGTGAAATACAGCTAATTTTGGAATATTGGATGACTATTAATTAAATTTGATCTGATTTAACTTGTGAAATAGCATAAATGAGTAGTCATCTCTATTTTTCTGGCTTCTGCAAGTCTCAAACACGCAACCTCTGACCAAAACCATCTCCAAAAAAAAAATACATCATTAGAACATTACAAAATCAATATTTTGCACTCACAGTAATGAAAACAAACACTTAAGCACGGGATTCCGTTCAAAAGTGGCTAGAAACGATGTTTTATTGGCTTAATTGTTTGATTTCACACTAATTAAAATGAAATACAACCAATTTTGGAATATTGGATTACTTTTTTATCTATTATGATCTGATTTAACTCGTAAAATTACATAAATAAGTTGTTATCTCTATTTTTCTGACATTTGCAGGTCTTAAACACGCAACCCCCACCAAAAGCACTTCCAAACACATAAATACATCATTAAAACAAAACCACTACTTGGCAATAACAGTAATAACTAACAACCACTTAAACACGGGATCTGTTTAAAAAGTGGCTACAACGATGTTTTATAGACTTAAGTGTTTGATTATACACTAATTGAAGTTAAATACCTATGTTTGGAATATTGGATGACTATTTATCAATAATGATCTGATTTAACTCGTGAAATTGCATTAATGAGTAGTTATTTTTATTTTTCTGGCTGTTGCGAATCTTAAACTCGCAACCTTTCACCAAAACCACCTCCAAACACATAAATAGATCATTAAAACAAACATAACCACTATTTGGCACACACAGTAATGACTAACACCAACATAAACACAGGATTCTATTTAAATAGTGGCTACTAACGATGTTTTATGGACTTAAGTGACTGATTACAAACTAATTAAAGTGATATAAAACTAATGGAATATTGGATGACTAAGTATCAATTTTGATCTGATTTAATTTGTGAAATTGCATAAATGAGTAGTTATCTCTATTTTTATGGCTGTTGCGATTCTTAAACACACAACCTCTCACAAAAACCATCACCATACACAGTAGTACTTCATATAATCACAACAAACACACTATTTGACACCCAAATTAAAGACAAACAACCACTTAGACACGTGATTCTGTCGAAAAAGAGGTTACAAACGATGTTTTACAGCCATAAGCGATTGATTTTACCCATATTGATGGAAGATTCAACTGAATCTGCAATATTGCTTGACTAATAATCAATTTAGAGCTGACTAAACTCGTCAAATTGCATAAATGAGTAAATATCTCTACATTTATGGCTGTTGCAGTTCTTAAACACACAACTTCTCACAAAAACCATCACCATACACACAAGTACTTCATATAATCACAACAAACACACTATTTGAAACCCAAATTAATGACAAACAACCACTAAGACACGTGACTGGTTAAAAAGTAGGTTACAAACGATGTTTTATAGTCTTAAGAGATTGATTTCGCTCTAATTGATAAAAAATACAACTGAATTTGTAATATTGGAATACTTATTATCAATTTTAAACTGATTAAGCTCGTCAAATTGCATGAATAAGTAGTTATCTCTATTTTTATTGCTGTTGCAAATCTTAAACACGCAACCTCTCACAAAAACCATCACCATACGCACAAGTACTTAGTAAAATCCAACAAACAAACTATTTGACACCCGAATTAATAACAAACAACCAGTTAGACACGTGACTTTGCCAAAAATAGGTTACAAACGATGTTTTATAGTCTTAAGAGATTGATTTCGCTCTAATTGATGAAAAAATACAACTGAATTTTTAATATTGGATGACTTATTATGAATTTTAAACTAATTAAGCTCGTCAAATTGCATTATAGGCACTAACAGTAATAACTAACAACCACTTAAACACGGGATTTTGTTTAAAAAGTGGCTACAAACGATGTTTTATAGACTTAAGTGTTTGATTATACACTAATTGAAGTGAAATACATATTTTTGGAATATAGGATGACTATTTATCAATAATGATCTAATTTAACTCGTAAAATTGCATTAATGAGAAGTCATCTATATTTTTCTGGCTATTGCAAGTCTTAAGCACGCAACTTCTCACCAAAACCATCTCCAAACACACAAATACTTTATTAAAACTTATCAAAATCACTATTTGACACTCACTGTAATAACTAACAACCATATAAACACGGGATTCTGTTTAAAAATGGCTACAAACGATGTTTTTTGGACTTAAGTGATTGATTACACACAAATTGTAGTGATATAAAACTAATTTGCAATATTGGATGACAAATTTTTAAAAATGATCTGATTTAACTCGTGAAATTGCATTAAAAAGTAGTTATCTCTATTTTTTTTTCCCAGTTCTCTACAAATGCCAAAGTAATTGTGATAAGTACATAAATAGATATTATAATCTAAAATTAATACAATGGCAGAAGAACAACAAAACAAATATCATAAAAAGGCAATCATAAAATTGTATAAAAAAGCATGGTAATAATATCAAACATTTAAAATACAAATATTCATGACATTTAAAATTGAAGTTACACAATTATTTAAAATGTTTTAAAACCTTGTTAACAGCTTTGAGGTGGTGTGTAGAGATCGATGGAAAATATTTTATTAGATCCGAAGCCAAGGTCCAGTTGTCGCCAGAAGCATCAGGAACGCGGGTCGAAAAAGCAGCGTACCTTGCAACGGCTGCTATAATTATTCCACGTAATTCTGTTGGCAGCAAACGATCCCTTGAGGTCATCTTTTTTGCAACCAAGGCTTTTGAATTAAATATAGCGAATTCGATTGCTTTTGACCTTGCTGATGTAGACTTTTGTCTCCCGTTGGATCCAAGAGAATATAGGCCTGCACATAATTGTTCACGCACTTCTCCATTCCTCTCACATTCAAGGCAATGAATTTCTTTAAAACCGATACCATGGGACAGTCCACGAAAGCGTGGATGGTGTCGTTGTAGATCTTGCCACAATCTTTATATGGTTCGTAAAATCTGATCAAGTCGGCAGAAATTTGTAGTTGCGCTGTGAACTTTGTTTCATCATAAATATATTTTTAAGAACCCAACATTCTTTTTTTCCAGTTCTCAGGAAGCTTCAGAAGTTTCATATATTTGAGGCAAATTTTATTCATGTCTTTGGTATCAGGACATAAAGGACCTATCATTTTCAGGTGCCAAGGCTTTAAGGGTAAGTGTTTATTAGCAGACCGTTGTAGGGCGAAACGAAATCTTCCGTCATGAAGAATAGATCCGTCATACGCACAGTGGAGAGTGAAATGACGTTCTTTAATTACCCATTCTTCAAGTTCTTCAGGCTTTCCTAAAGTTTTGAATAAGTATCATTTTATGTAGTTTTGGCGTATTATATCTATGGTAGAATCGCCCTCATATGATGGGACATTCCTCCAAAGTATTCTCTGTAGGCATCCCCAAACAGCTGAAATATTTGACGACACAGAATTAGTTAGATCCGAGCCAAACAGAAGCCACCATGATATTTCATGGTGAGTAACTGATCTTCTCCACTCTAAGGACGGACGGTTGAATATATCAATAGTTACTTTATTGTATATTTTTGGAACAATTTTAGATAATTGGGTAATGGACCAAGGCATTTTTTTTTTTTTGACTTTATTTATTTAGAGTAGTTATATAAAACAATATATATATTAAACATTATAAATTAAAATTAATACTCTAAACAAAAGTCCAGCAAAATTCCTAACAATGTATCACAACTATAATAATAATAAAAACACGAACAAACAAATATTAAACAAACAACAAAATCACATAAAACATACTTTCTAATTTTATATAAATAAAATTTCAAAACAATACAACATTTTGTATTAAAAAAGACTAATTAAGAATATTTACTCTTTAAAAACTTTTTGTGTATTCGTAATAGCCAGCGTTGAAAATTCTTGTAGTGTTTGGAGGGATAATACTTTATTATATTTCCCGCATATTCCCACGATGAATAGTCCTTGTTTGGAATTTTGATACTAAAAGCCGAATATCTGGCTGCGGTTGATATTATAATTGCCCGAAATTCTTCCACCTGGACCGGAATTCCGATGGCCAGTTTTTCTGCAATCCTGCTTTTACAATTTGAAATAGCCATTTCAAGGGCACGCGTTTTGAGTGATGCTTTCAAAAAATTCGAAGTAACTCCAAAAGAATCAACGGTGTCACAAAGTTTTCCCCCACGTTGGCAATGTTGAGGGTAATTATTTTCCTTAGGAAGCGAAGTCCCTGACATTCAGCAAATGCGTGAATAACGGAGTTAAATAGTTTTCCGCAATCCTTGCACGGAGCATTGAAGAAAATGCAGTCATTTAAAATTTGTAATTGCGCTGTGAATTTCTTGGGGTCCTTAATTTTTGTCATAGATGACATTATTCTTTTTTTCCAGGAGCATGGAAGATTTAGCTTTGTAATAAATCTATTACATATTTCCACAGCCTCACTTTTGTAGTTGTCTTCAATTGACATTCTCAAGTGCCAAGGCTGTGGTACTTGATGTTCTAAAGCAGATTTTTTCAGAGGGTAATAAAATTTCCCACAATTAAAAATGGTGCCTTCCAAATCATGTAATGATAAAATTTTGTTTTTAAGAGCGACAAGTTCCAATTCTTTGGGATGTAAAAGATTTTTAAAGTAAAATTTCTTATTCCGATTTTGGTGAATCACGTCAATGGTCGAAGAGGCTTTAAATGATGGAGTTCCACTCCATAAAACTCTGTGAGCTGACGCTATCCAGGGAGAAATTTCTTCTAA
Organism: Caligus rogercresseyi; assembly: GCA_013387185.1. NCBI lineage: Eukaryota > Metazoa > Arthropoda > Copepoda > Siphonostomatoida > Caligidae > Caligus > Caligus rogercresseyi. The sequence goes on from CP045892.1 coordinate 21,052,428, forward strand.
ATGGGAATTAATAAAATTTGTGCCAAGCATAAGCCACGTGTAAATGGGATCTACAGAAAATGTAGCCCTCCATTCAATTCCAGGACGGCAAGAGATGTCTATAAAAACCTTGCGGTATATTTTGGGTAAAATTATCCTGAGAAGAGATAGCCCTCCTCCTAAGAGAGATCTAGGTCTTATTATTGAAGATATGTAAAATTTGTGAAACAATTTGTTGAGCCAGACCTTTTCTTCATCTAAAACTTTTTCTGCAAGCCAGGGAATCGCGGTTGCTTTGTATAAAATTTCCGGTGTTATAACGTAGTTAAAAATATCGATCCTCTTCTGGAGATTGAACCCTCTTGACGATGAGATTGTAGAATCCACATAGTATCTAAGTGAAGTCCAATTAGAAGAAGATGATCCATGTCTGTCCCATGAAATCCCGAGAACTGAGATAGAGTCTAAGATCGAGCAGCCAGCAATTTTTAATTGTTTTCCAGGACTCCATTCCCCGAAAGGTAAAATAGCTGTTTTTTTGTTATTGATTTTTAATCCAGACTTCTTCTCATATTTTTTGAAATAGTCCAGAACCACTTCAATACGCTTAATCAGTTGTTTCTCAGACTTAGCTTCAAGCATTATGGTAATATCGTCAGCGTACATATCCATTATGTGTCTCTTCCCCTCTAAAATCACTCCAAAGCCTTTGAATTTCTTTAAAATTGAATTTCTAAGACTATTAAGAGCGGCAATAAATAAAAGGGGCGCTGTTGGGCAGCCTTGTCGGCAACTCCTCTTTAAGTTGATTATATCACTCCTATGGTTACCCAATGATATAAATGACGTGCCATTGACGAGTAGGGCTCTAATAGGATTGAAAAACTTCTTCGGGAGTAATTTTTTAATGGAGTTGAGATGAAGTTGTGAAGTAAGGAATCAAACGCCTTACAAAAGTCTACTGCAACGATAGCTCCATAAGTTTTCCTTTTTGTTACCTTCTCAATGACGGTTCCTATATTTCTTGATATGTCGCTAATTTTCCTTCCTTTCAGGAATCCTTTTTGTTCTGGGCCAAGTTTAGTATTTAATACAGGCTCGATTTCTGAAGCAAGTACACCAGAAAGAATTCGATAATGTTCATTAAGAACTGTAATTGGCCTCCAGTTGTTCGGATCTGTGGACAGCCCTTTCTTTGGTATAAGAACTATACGCCCTATGGTGCAGGATTGAGGAAGCTTCCCATGAACTTCCATTGATTTCCCCAATTCAACCAAATAGGGGACTATCTCTTCCGCACATTGTGTGTATATCTTTCCACAAATTCCATCGGGACCTGAAGCTTTTTTATCATTATATTTTTTCATGATATAGTTATATATCTTTTCTTTAGTAAAAATGATATGTTTGCCAGTCTTGGCACGGGGAAAATTGCTCCTCTTCACATCCACAAGACATTGAAAACGTCCATGAAATACTTTTAAAATTTCTTGAGGATTCGTTATAGTTTGACCATGTACTATGATCTTTTTAATAAGGGGGGCACCTCCATCTTTTTTAATTAAGTTCCTTAATCTTCTTGATCCATCGTTTTCCCATGAATTTTTTTCTTTCAAATCTAGTTCTGCTATTTCTGCAGCGCGGAATACATTAGTAGCGTCGGAGGTTATAGTACGTAAAAATAATGATCCATTATTTAAAACTTCTTCAAGTTCCTCTTGAGTTTTGGCATTTTCCTTTCTCTTTAGACGAATAAAAAATAGGTTTTATCTAAAACTGTTTTAGTCAATACCTTTACTATCTTTTTAGTGTTAAAAGCAGGGACATAACTAAAAAGAATAAGGAGTTTATCCATTTGTTTTCTTCTAAAATCACTTTCTCGGCTATAAAGGGAGACGAAGAGGCTTTGTAAAGAACCAGAGGGATAACTTTGTAGTTATACAGATCTATTCTCTTCTTAAGATTAAAATTCCTCCATTGTATGGTATTTTGATTGACCTTAGTATTAATCTCAGTCCAATTCTTATCATCTATTCCATTTCTGCACCAATAAACACCCAAGATTTCCACTCGCTGTTTAATAAAACACGAACGAATACTAAGGTTTTGTGCAGGATTCCAGGCGCCAATCGGTAGAACACCTGTTTTTTTCTTATTTAAAGATAAACCGGAATTTTCTCAAATTTTATAAAATAATCTAAAATTACTTCCGTTCGTTTGATGATTTGGGCTTCAGAATTAGCTTCAATGGTAATAGTTACGTCATCGGCGTACATGTCAATGATGTGACGAGAGCCTTCAAAGTCTACACCAAATCCACTGTATTTTTTAATGATGTTTTGCGCAAATTCCTCCATTGCAGCTATGAACAGAAGAGGGGCGGAAGGACATCCTTGCCTACAACTCCTTCCTAAGGTAATAGGTTTGCTTTCAAATCCATTAATTGAGAGGGTAGATGTACCATTGAAGAGCAAGGCGCGCACTGGATTGAAGTATTTTCGAGGCAGGAGTTTTTTGACAGCTTTTAATACTGTCCCATGGGAAATTGAATCAAATGCTTTTGAAAAATCTACTGCCAGTATAGCTCCAAATTTACCTCTCTTTTTAGTAGAGTCAATGGCAGTTTGAATGTTGAAAGAGATGTCCTGAATCTTTCGATTTTTCAAAAAACCCTTTTGGTGGGGTCCAATTTTTTCATTTAAAATAATTTGCATTTTCTGGGCCAGAGTTCCTGATAAAATTCTGTATGATTCGTTTAAAATGGTTATTGGCCTCCAATGACTGAAGTCAGTCCCATCACCCTTCTTCGGGATCAATGCTATGGTTCCTTTAGTCAAGGAACTGGGCATACGACCCTTCTTCTCCATCCCACCTCCTATTTGTACTAAAAAAGGAATTATTTGGGTAGAAAAACGAAGATAAAACTTTCCCATAATGCCATCAGGTCCACAAGCTTTATTTTGCTTCATTTTTTTATTAACATATTGAGTCAAACTGTCCAAAGTGAAAATTGTATTTTCGGAACTTTGCACGTCCTTTTTCGATTTTTTAGGTCTCGGGAAATGTCCTATTCTCTCACCAACAATTGACTGGAATCGAGAGTGAAAGTAATCCAGGATCTCCATTTTATTTGTAATAACTTTTTTTCCATCTATGATTTTCAAAATGGAGCGTGCAGTAGAGTGGGTTCCCCTATAAAGATTACGTAATCTTTTATTAGGATGTTGTTCCTTGGATATTTTCTCTTCCATTTCAGCCTCCGCCACTTCGGCTATTTTGAAAGTATTGATGTTGTCGGCTAAAACATTTTGGGCAAATAAGGATCCATTATTAAGAATCCTTTCAATTTGATCTCTCCTTTTTCGTTTTTCGATCCTTTGTTTGTAGATAAAATAATATGAAGTGGTAAAAATAATTTTAGAGAGAAGAATTGTAGCTTGATAAGAATTGAGGTTTTCATTAAAACTTTTCTCCAGATTCTTTTTTAGTTTGACTAAGAACTTTTCATCATCCAAAATCCAGGTTGGAATCTTATAATTCCTTTCAGGAGCATGACAAAGAAATTCCAGTTCTAAAATTTTGTGATCAGACAACGATTCCGAGCGGTAGAGAGCTTTTTTAACATTATTTGCGATTGATGGAGAAACCAAAGCATGGTCCAATCTTGATCTTTGCGCTCCCCTTGACCACGAATAAGAACCAGGGTGATGCTTGTCCGTCATATCGACTAAATTAAAACTCATTATTACTTTTTTTAAAGCTCTACTATTTTGATAAAAATGCTCCGGCTTGTTGAGATCCACATTCAAGTCTCCAATTAAAATAAAAGGAACAGTGCTATTTTTAAGACTATTTATTATTGACTGATAAAAAGGTGAGGATTTCACGTTAGGACCGTAAGCATTAATAATATAAAATATGGCACCATTACAGGAAATGCGAATTTTGTGCCATTGGCTCTCCAACGAGTATTCTTGAATAAAACTGATAATGGATATTCTTCTTGAGACTAAAGTTAAAACTCCTCTGTTTTTTCCAGATCCAGTAAAGAAATGATAGAATTGTTTGGGTAAGCAAAAAGAACAATCTTTAAAACAAGTAGCAGAGACCAAAGATTTGACATCCTGAAGACATATAATATCAGCATTTAAGGATAGGAGATGGTTTACTAAGGCATGCCTCCTCCTTCTGTCTCTTCCTCCCCTTGTGTTTAGGGAGATTATTTTCTTGATTCCCATATTACAAGACATTTTTTCCCCAATGGGCCCGGAAAAGAAGTCAGTGATCTTGGATTGCAAAGTGGAACTATTCATGATGTTTTGGAGGGTTTGAAATATTCTCAGGTGACTATTTTTATCTTTGGTTGCTTAGTGGGGTTAAAACTTTTTTTCAGTAATCTTTGGCTACAATAAAGTTTAGTTATAACTTCGATTGTTTAGGGGGGTTTGATGCTTTATCAGGGGAATCATTCAAGTCGGGCTTGCTCCTTTTCCCAGTTGAATTAGAGCGAGTCCGGCTTTCCAAAATTAAGCTTGGATCCAAAAAAGTCTTCTTCTTTGTTAGCTGAGTAGAAATAATGGCATGTCCCTCATTAGTAGCTTGCTTAGAATTAGAAGTGTTCACAGCGACATCATTGTTATCTGGAACAGAGTCCAAGGGAGGTTCCTCACTTTGAGTGTCTGTAGAAACTACTTCAACTTCTGGAACAATTTCCAAAGGGGGTTCCTCACTCTGAAGGACTGTAGTTACTCCCTCTACTTCACAAGGAATATTTATATCAACTTGTTCTATGTCAGCAACAGATCCTATGTTCTCGACATTTTCAAGTGAGGAGATAATCTCTTTGGGCTTTTCAATCTCTCTGTGATCTTGAATTATCTTAACACTGGCTTGTCGCTCCTGAAGTGTTTGCCTTAATGCACGTTCATACTCTGAAGTTTTCAATCTTTTTTCCATGCAATGTTGCTTCAGATGTCCAAAGTTGAAACACTTTTGACATTGGAGCCTAACGCCAGAAAATTTAACCTTTACTAAGTTGCCTTCGAAAGGTAAGATTTGTGGAATTGAGGAAGGGTCGGCAACCATTTCGACCATATAGTCTCCATCCCTCCAGAGTTCCTTATAACTTTTATATTTTGATTCCGCTTTTTCATCAAATGGGTTGCGTTTGGGATAATGATTTTCAACTTCCCCAAAAAATTTCAACCATTCCACTAGCCTCATTTCATTCACCCGCTTAAAGGTGTTGATCAGGGTTAAAGTGATCTTTTTCTTCTTGTTAATATGGATTTTATCTATTCCTTTAAGTCTAAAGGTAACCTTTTCCATAGATCCATCCATATTTTTAACCTCTAATGATTGAGATCCCTTCAGCTCATTAATTCGGCTTCTTACATCAATGGGATATCTTGAGTAAAAACAAGCATGCCCATGACTAAATCTGGGATTAGCCCCTGCAACTTCATGTTCCTTGAAGCCAAATCTCATTGCAATGTCATAGATGTCGACGTGCCTTAAATTGTCACCTCTAAAGGTGATACCCTCAGTGTTCTCCAGCGTGAGGACAAATGTCTCCCACTTATAATTATTATCTAGGTTCACAGGATCCACTGCACTACGATGAGTGCTACTATTTTTTTTCAAAATATTTGAGTATCTTTTATCATTGACAGTTGATGACAATGACAGTTGATGCTCACGGTCATCGGGGGGTTTCTCATGAGGTTTACTATTCATGCTCGTCTTAAAAGTTCCGTATTTTTCTGGCTGTTGCAAGTCTCAAACACGCAACCTCTGACCAAAACCACCTCCAAACAAACAATACATCATTAAAACTTTACAAAATCACTATTTGACACTCACAGTAATAACTAACAACTTCTTAAACACGGGAATCTGTTTAAAAAGTGGCTACAACCAATGTTTTATGGACTTAAGTGATTGATAACACACTAATTGAACTGATATAAAACTAATTTTGGAATATTGGATGACTAATTACTCGTATCAATTTTGATCTGATTTAACTTGTGAAATTGCATAAATGAGTAGTTATCTCTATTTTTATGGCTGTTGCAAATATTAATCACGCAACCTCTCACAAGAACCAACTCCAAACGCACAAATACTCATAAAAACTTAACAAAATAGTTATTTGACCCTCAAAGAAATGACAAACAACCACTTAAACACATAATTATGTTAAAAATAGGTTACAAACGATGTTTTTACGTACTACAGCAATTGATTTCACGCTTGTTGAAGTAAATTACACATGGTTTTTGAATATTCGATGACTTATTGTCAATTTTGATCTCAGTTACTTCATAAAGTTGCATAAATGAGTAGTACTCTCTATTTTATGGCTTTTGTTTATCTTAAACACGCAACCTCTTACAAAAACCAAGTCTAACCACACAATTACTTAAGAAAAACTTAACAAAATCACTGTTTGACACTCAAAGTAATGACAACAACCACTTAAACACGTGTTTCTGACAAAAAAAAATGTTACATACGATGTTTTATGGACTTCAGCAATTGATTTCACAGTATTTTAAGTAAAATGCAAATGGTTTTTGAATATTTGATGACAAATTGTTAGTTTTGATCTTATTAAACTCTTAAAATGCTTACACAAAATTCAAAAACGAAAAAAAAAAAACAATTTTAATATTGGAAGAGGTTGCTGTTAAGGAGACCTTCTGGTTTCCACTCTTTTTGATAAATAAATTATTTAGAGAAATTGATACCTCTCCCAACATTAAAGGCATACGTTGCGGTGAACTGGACGAGAAGATTGAAGTTTTTGCAGATAACATGATGGTCCTTTTGGGATTAACATAAAATATGATCAAGAAATCAGTTAATGAAGTTATTGATATCATCAACTCAATGTCAAAAACATCGGGCTTGCAGATTAATATCCTAAAAACCAATATTATAACAAATATAAAAAAAGAACTAAAAATATAAGATTTGAAATGAAATCAAGGTACTCGGTGTTACAATATCCATGGGACATTTATACATTAATATCAACAAAAATGAAATTTTAGATAAAGTTAGGGCTTTCTCAAATATGTAGATACACAAATATTTTAGTACCAAATATTTTAAGTCGAATTCAAATATGGAACTCCTTGATTTTACCAAATGTAATTCATCTCTTTTGGGTGACTCCCTTTTGTGAAGATTTATGTATTTTAATAGACATATTGTGCCACGAATTTTTTTAATAAATATGAGAGAAGTAAAAATATAACTTGGGACCGCATAAACTTTCCGAAGAACATGGAAGAACTAGGCTTAATAAATTTAAGATCTTCTTGAAAACACTCTTATTTTCATGGTTAAGGAAAATTTTAAAATGCGAAGCCCCCTGCTCCAAATTTGTGGACTATAAAATGAAAAATATTGAAGTCATGCCATTTCATGGGATAAGAGGAACAGGTCCCAATTTTTTTTTGAAAACACTTATTTCAATAAATACCTTTGGGAAGAGTATAGGAAAAATAAGTAAAGAAATACTCTAAATTTTTTAACCCTCAATGTGTGAGCAGGAGCCAACGAACCAAAATTGTAGACTATATTTTTTTAAATGGCATATCCTTAAAAAAAAAATTTGGTGAAATTTTTAACACAAATAAGAATTTGTCCTTCAACGAAATTTTGAAAAAAAGAACATAATAAAAAAATATAAATGTTAAAAACGAGAAATCTGTCCTTCAGATTGTCTTTTCAACTTTATCTATTTTTTAAATAATAAATCTATAAAAACCTTAATAATGGACTCTAAAATTAAATCAAAAATATATCCCAAATCAAAGGACGTGGAGAAGAGTACAAAGAAAAGGCTCCCGTCATAAAAATACTAAAATGTCTAGCAAATAAAAAATATTTTTTTTTCAATGTATTGGTTTAAATTTTAGATAAAAAACCAAAATTTTAACATTAGGCAGCATACACACCAGAACAGCAGAGAAAGACTGTGTTTCTTTTGCAAAAACCATAGGTATAGCAACGAGGGATGTTCAAAATACTGTGTCGATTAAAGTTTTTTTAGAATATGGTGTATTGCTAAGGCCTCAAAACTTTACTTTATATATGTATATTTTTATATAACAAAAGTTCAATATGTTTGTTCAAATTAATGTGCACGCAAACAGCCTTACAAGGCCATTGCCTAAATTAAATTCTTCAATTACTTCCCCCTCTTATTGGTATCCAACCCCCAAAGAGAGGAGTTATCATTTGAGTCCATGCCAATAATCAGTGAGTAGTGTTTATCCTGACATAATTTCACAAGTCTTACCAATGAACTTGGAAAATATATATTGATATCCAGGTAAACAGAACAAATAACAGTTTTGGAATCTCCATTTGTCATGATAGCAGAAGCTACATCATGACAACTATGATAATATCAAGTCATTCATAAGCCATAAGTTTAAGTTTTTGGACGCAACAATCGAAGCTCTTGGTGAGCTACTACCGTGTAGTACCTGATGGCCTGCTAGGCCTACAACTTGCCTCTATAAGTATGAGGTTCCTGCATAAGGAAAAAGAAACTGGACAAACCACTGAGCTCTTTGTTTATAGCTGCAATAGACGCTTTACATTTATGAGCATTCAATTGGAAAAATTGAGTAGACATAATGATAATATTGTTGGAATTTATTTCATATAATAGGGAAAAGCTTGAATAGTTATATTCAGCATTAAAAAACCCTAGTCTAAGTTATCTTTTGAAAGATAGACTTAATAGAAGTCGATGACTTCTTAATCGAAGAGCCAGTGCTGTCCCTGTTCACACAGACCGCGGGGGCACCTCTGGTTGAAGGATCAGGAGAAACTCCGAATCTCAAGCATTGTTGCACGCCATGAGAAGATTCCCCTACAGTTTTGGACAAGTTAGCTAACTGGTTCTTAGCAAGGGCTGCGGCCCGAAACTCCTCACCGGAGAAAATTTCGTCTGTTTTGCAGATTTTCTTGCCAATTCAGTGAGTTGACTAGAATTTGCTGCAGAGCTTGGGGCAACAGTCTTACGTAGTTTCGAATGAGAGTCCATTCGGGAGATATCGTAGAGAGGTACTCCCTACGACTTCATCCTTTTTCGTGCCTTCTTTCTTTGGTTCGGTGTCAGCAAAGTGTACTCCTCACGGCTTGGAATTTGTACTGGTTTGGATGAAGATAGTTTTGTAGTCTTGCCTGTCTGCTTCGGCTCAGGCCTCTTTTTGTCCTCGGAGGTGAATTTGGCGTCACTTTATCTATAAGATTTATAGATATCTGAGAGAAACTTTTTGCTCCGGCAATTTTTTGATTGCCTTTGAAAAATCATTATCAATACCCAAGAGAAAATACTTCCCATTGACTTGGAAGCCATCCCCTCGGATCTTGAAGGTATTTTTTAACAGAAAATAATTTACACTACCCTGTTAAATTGTTCTGATCGATCATTCGTTCGACTAGTTTGTCCTCGGGTAGAAGAAGGCTATCCAGGACAAAAAGTACATCCTCGATAATGACCCGAATTCGCCATTGCCTCACGCTTGGACAGACTAGCCATTTGGTTTGATCAGATCTGCAGCCATTTTGACGAAGGCTCATCAAGACATCCGATTAGGTTGCGGCCGTTCCTCCGTGTCCAGAACACGCATTGGAGGTTTGGGGCCCTCAAGCCTGGTTTAGGATTAAAGAGAAGGCCTTGAGCCTCGACGACAAAAAAAAAATAATAGTTACTTTCGGAATATACCTCCACTCATCTCTACCTAAATGAATATAAAGGGGAAAGGGCAGTGGCTTGTTCGTTTTGGTCTTATCAGCATACGTGACCTTTATTTTATTAGCTGCTGGATCCTCGTCGAGAGCATTAGCTAGGGAGTTAAAGTCATCCAAGAATGACTCGTTCAGATTCTCGGGCAGAGTGATCCTGAAGTCCCCTGCTACATATTCAAGGCTGGATCGGCGGATTCCGAAGGATTCGTCGTTGCAGGGACAGGAGACTCGTTCTGGGGCATCCGTTTGTCTACTGAATCCTCAACGACTCGGTTAGCATCCTCCAAGGAGTTTTGCTTGACCGTTGTCGTCACGGAGAGGAACTCTTCCGGCATCAAGTCCTCCTGAGAAGGAGATCCGGATCCGGGAAGCCTGTTTATGGGTTCCCTCTTCGCTTCCGGGTTCGCTACCGTCGATCTTAGTCTCTTCCTCGAAGGTTTCGGGTCCAAGTCAGTTGGAAAGTCCATTAATTTAACAAGTATTCCTTTTTTAATGGAAGGCAAAAAAAAAAAACGACTCATCAAAATAAAGGATAGGTTGCAAGTCAAAAATCAGTTGTTTTTTACCTTAATTACAATGAAATATGTCTTTAGAGAGCGTAAAAGCATAATTTATAATCACTTATAAATATAATTCTCTATTAAAGTAATTGTTTGTCATTGCATTGTGTGTCAATTGGTTTTTGTTGAGTTTTTGTGAAGTATTTTAGAGTTTAGAGGTTTTTTTTGTAAGAAGTTGCTTGTTTATGATTGGCTAAAGGCCACAAAAATAGTTATAACTACTCTGTTAACCATTTTCGACTTAAATCAAATCAAAATTGATAATTTGTCAGTAAATATTCATAAATAATTTGTATTTCTTTATATTACAGTTGAATATGTTGTATGAAACCGTAAAAATATCATTTAAAACTACTATTTAGGAGAATAACGTGCTTATGCGGATGTTTGTCATTACTTTGAGTGTCAAATGGTATTTTGTTAACCTTTTATGAAGTATTTCGGAGTTTAGAGGTTATTTTGGTGAGAGGTTGCATGTTTACGAGTTGCAAAGGCCATAAAATAAGGGATAACTATTCTTTTTAACGAATTTATTATTAAAATGTCAACTGTCATTTTTACAAATATCAAAGGACGCTAAAAAGAGTTTACTAGTCTTCATGCAGTTTTACGAGTTAAATCATAATCAATCATCGAGTATAAAACAGTTGTATTTTACATCAATTATCCAATTTTACGAGTTAAATAAGATCAACATTGATAATTAGTCATCCAATATTCCAAAATCAGTTGTATTTTACATCAATTAGTGTGAAATCAATCGCTTGAGGATATAACACATCGTTGGTAACCTTTTTATAATCACATGTTTATGTGGTTGTTTGTCATATCATTGAGTGTCAAATAGTGATTTTGTTAAGTTTTTATGGAATATTTGTGTGTTTGGAGGTGGTTTTGTGAGAGGTTGCGTGTTTAAGATTTGCAAAAGCCATAAATATAGAAATAACTACACCCTTATGAAATTTTACGAGTTTAATCAGATCAAAACTGATAATTAGTCATCCAATATCCAAAATCAGTTGTATTTTTCTTTAATTAGTGAGAAGTCAATCCTTTCAGTCCGTAAAACATTGTTTATAGACACTTTTTAACAGAATCCGGTGTTTAAGCGGTTGTTTGTCAACACTTTGAGTGTCTAATAATACTTTTGTTCAGTTTTTATAAAGTATGTGTGTGTTGAAAGTGGTTTTAGTGAAAGGTTGCGAGTTTAACATTTTTTTAAACAAAATCATAGTTTTAAGTGGTTGTTTGTCATTGTTTTGAGTGTCAAATAGTGATTTCGTTAAGTTTTTAAGGAGTATTTTTGTGTTGGGAGGTAGTTTTTGTAAAAGGTTGCATGTTTAAGATTTGATACAGCCATAAAAATAGAGATACTACTCATTTATGCAAATTTACGAGTTATACCAGATCAAAATTGATAATTAGTCATCCTATATTCAGAAATCAGTTGTATTTTACATCAATTAGTGTGAAATCTCCTTACTCTTCAAAAAGCTATATCTATTAATAAGGCTTTATCCTTTTGGGATCAAGATTTTAATACTTTTAACTCATTGGGTAGCTTTAATTATATATCTGTTTCTGATACTATTCCCTCCTTTTTTTGTCTTTAAATTATCAATACCCTGTTCTAAATATGGATGTTTGCTTTTATTAAAGCATACACAACATTATTTTAAATTGTTTATACACTGCAAAGCTATTTTTTTATTGATTCCTTTTCACAATTCCTATTTATATCCTATACTACTTATATTATTCAAAAGTGATTTAAATTTTTATCCCATACTACTAATAATATCCAAAAGTGATTTAAACTTTTCTAGGTTGATGGCTCGTGCAGTACACATATTGTCTAGTCAAAATAATATAAAAATTATCTCTGCTAACACATCACAACTATGGATCCTGATATTATTTTTCCAGATCATTTGATACTTTTTTAATCCCTGTATGTAAGAAAAAAGCAAAACATCTATCGAGAGGAATCCTTATGGCCATTAAAAAAAGATTACAACCCAAGATGATAGCCATAGACCAAACTGGCAACTTGTCAGTGATATAATTTATCTGGAAGGGATTGAAAGTTAAATTGATCTCAATATATGGACAAAACGAAGATAATCCTTCTTTTTTTTAGTCCAGTGATGACCAGTTGTTATCTACTGCCGAGGATGAAAATACAGAATATATCCTCCTTGGCGATTTAAATTTAGTATTGAAACATAGAAGAGACACATGGGGTTACATTAAAGAAAATAATATACGCTGTACAGCTAAATTCAATGAGATTGTAAACAAGAGAAGTCTTATGGATATTGCAGCTAGATTGAGTAAAACTCCTGACCATACCTTTTTTTATTAAAAAAGGGTATGTTTTAAAAAGTTATCGACTCGATTATATATTTGTTACCACAGGTTTAGTTTTTAAAATCACTGAGTTTAGAACTCTTTCAGAACTCTAATCCGATCACCATGCTTTACTGGCAATTTTTAGAACTTCAAAGAAGCTGGAGAAGGGTAGTTGGAAGTTAAATTTAAGTTTGGTAGATGATGATGCAACAAGTTTGATAATCAGGGGCATCATTAATGGAGTCCCAACTAGGTTGGCCATGGGCCACATTAAAACAGCATCCACCACCCTTAGGCTCCTTTTGGATAGTTCTAGAAGAGAGCTAATCAAGACAGGAGTTCGATTGAGCGAGGAGAGGACGAAGATAATAGAGGAAATGAGCAGACAAAGGAACCAAAAAGAAAATGAAAAATCCCACAAATTGAACTGGAAAAATTATCTGAGCTTACGATGTGAGTTCAGAAGGCTGGTAAGGTCAGCTAAGCGGGAGAGCTGGAAGGGGTTCACTGAGTCTTCAAAAGACGGGTGACAACTTTCTAGGCTCTTCAAAGTTATACAGGGCTCCAAAACATGCTCCGTTGGGCTACTAGGATCGGGGTCTCCGGAATAAGCACTAGACCTTCTTTTGACTGCTTCTTATCCTGGTTGTTCTGAGGTTCCTGAAACAGAACACTCAAGGACCAAAATTAGTAAGTCATTTTTCGAGGCAAGTTTCTACGCCTCATGGATGAAGACTCTCATTATCAAGTGGGCTGTGGAATCCTTCGGATCTCGTGTACTCAGTCCAATTTCCTGGAATCTTGTATTTGACAAGCTTTTGAGGTTATTTGATTCGGGTCTTTGGATGCTGCTCTTTTAGTTTCAGCTCGGGATCCGAGCTCTATGGTTTATATCCTTCAAGATGCCATTAACAAGGTTCTTGAGTGGGGTAATGGCTGTGGCCTTGAGTTTGCTCCTCATAAAACAGTGGCTATTCTCTTCCACAGGAAGAAGAAGGTCCCTAATATAAGGAACTTGAATATGAATGGTATTAACATATGTTTATCTAATTCTGTTAAATACTTAGGTGTGACTCTGGATTCGGGACTAAACTTCGGTCTCCACATCACATCCAAGCTCAACCAATCCAAAAAAAAACTACTGATGGCTTGCAACAACGCCGTCGGGAAAACCTGGGGGCCGACTCCAAGGGCAATGAGATGGGTATATACCAGCATAATTAGTCCTAAGATCTCTTATGGATCGATTGTCTGGTCTCGTCGAACCCAAAACTACCAAAAGAAACTGGAACGTATCCTACGACTGGGTATGATAAGAACTACCTTTATCTATCGTAGTACACCTATGAAAGGACTTGAGGTAATCTTCGATTTGCCTCCTCTAGATTTATATATCAAAATGAGGGCTAGAAAGGCACTTTTTAATTTGAACATCACGCCACATAGATGGGAGAGCATTGGGTCTATATCCTTGAAGAGTGGCGAAAATAAAAAGTTAGGAATTTCATCTTGTATCAACAGAGACTTTTCTACGAGGCTAAGAATGAGTTGGACGAAAACACTTTCATTAATTATCATAGCTTTTCTGTAGGTGAGGTATTGAATGCCAGTAATGGTATTCAATGCTACACCGATGGTTGCAAAATTGCTAACAAAATCGGGTGGGGCTATCATTTGTACAATTCTATATTTTTTATAATAAACTCAGCTTGGAAACTCAATGACGAATCCACTGTTTTTCTAGCTGAAGTTTGGGCTATCTTATTATTAAAAAAGAAAATCTCCAGCCCAAAAAATGATTTTTATGCCGACAATCAAGAAGCTCTTGTATCTTTGGGCTCGGTTGTTGTAAAGTCTCGTACAGTGAACAATTGCATCAATGCATTGAATGCCTTTGGACGTGTAAACCATGTCAACCTTCATTGGAATAAAGCCCACGTAGGTTGGCCAGGAAATGAGAAAGCTTGCAAAAGCTGGATCAAGATCAAATATATTAAAGGATATTCCTATTCCAGATTATTTTATGTCATGGAGGGGTCTCTATAGAGAATGGGCCTCCCGATGGACAAAGGATAGCTACTGAAGACAAAGTAAACTGTGGCTTTCAAAGCCAGACCCTAATGCATCGAAACGATTGGTTAATATTTGTCGTGAATCTCTATCTATTCAAATACAGATAATAACTGGTCATAACTTTCTTAGATATCATCAGTCATTGTCGAACAAATTTCTCACTCGAGAGTGTCGTTTTTGCCAACAGAGTGATGAGACATCTTATCACATGTTGGCTGAGTGTGATTTCTTTTCTCTTAAGAGAATGATGGCTCAAAAATGCTTTAACCAACATCCTCCAGAGCTAAAGCAGATACCAGCAATTCTTAGGAATTGTAACATTGGTTACCTGTTTGGCTTCCCGAGGTAGAATGAGTAAACAGCATGGTTAAGTGGTTGTGTGTTCTAAGGAATTGGCTGAGATCTTAAATTCGATTCCGCCTTGGACTCAAGACTCGACTTCAATTCGTACTCTTAGATCCTACACTCAAACAAACAAACAACTGTTTTTGGAATATTTGATGACTATATGTCAATTTGTTCTGATTAAACTCGAAAAATGGATTGAAAAGTAGTTATCCCTATTTTCATGGCCTTTGAAAATGGTAAACACGAGACCTCTTAGAAAAATCACCTCCAAACTCTAAAATACCTCATAAAAACTTAACTAAAAACATCATTTGCACTCGAAGTAATGACAATCAACCACTTAAACACGTAATTATCATAAATAGTGGTTATAAATGATGTTTCTAAGCTCTCAAATGACATATTCCTCTATAATTAAGGTATAATACAACTGATTTTAAACATTTGATGAAAAACAATCAATTAAGATTTGATTAAGTGGTAAAATGGCTTAACAGAGTAGTTATCCCTATTTTTATGGCCTTTGCAAATCGTAAACACGCAACCTCTCACAAAAACCCTAAAATACTCTATAAAAAAACTTAACATAAACGACAATTGACACTCGAAATAATGATAAACAAAAATTTTAGCGCTTAGTTTTTTTTAAAGGGGTATAAATTATGCTTTTAAGCTCGCTAAAACATTTTCACTCTAATTTAGATAAAACACGACTGTTTTTGGAATATTTTACGAGTAATTATGAACTTAAATCTGATTTAACTCTTAAAACTGCTTTAAAGAGTAGTCAACTTTTCTTATTACCGTTGAGAATCGTAAAAATGGCATTTCACACTTTAAAAAAACGACAAACAACCACTTCATTACGTCATTTTGCCAAAATGATGTTTTTACTTATATATTTTTTTACCCTCTTATACAATGTTTATTTCTTTAACCAACAAAAGAAGTTAACGATATATAAGGTGCTTGATAGATCCGCTTATTGTATTCAATATCACTTCGCTAATACGGTGTTAACTTAACCATCAAAATAATTTAACGGCATATAGTGTTGAGTGACCGTTTGGCATTTCTCTTGTATGGGGTCATTTTTTATCTTTCAAAAGAAATTAACATTATTCATGACACTTCGAGCACACTCCACTTATCAACTTTACATAGATCCGATTGTAGATTTAAATCTGATTCAACTCGTAAAATTGCTTGAAAGAGTGGTAATCACTATTTAGACGTGGTTATTAATGATGTTTTTGCGCTCTCAAACGACATACCCTTATTGTAGTAAAATACAATTGATTTTGGAATATTGAAATAATGATGTTTTTATGCTCTCAAATGACATATTCCATTCTAATAAGGTAAACTACAACTGAATTTAAATATTTGATGACAAATTATCAATTTTGACCTGATTTAAGTGGTAAAATGGCTTAGTTCCCCTATTTCTATGGACTTTGCTAATCGTAAACACGCAACCTTTCACAAAAACACCTTGAAACACTTAAATACTTAACAAAAACACAAATAACCACTATAACGCGTAATTATTTTTAAAAAGGGTTATATTTTCCTTCTTAACATCCTCTAGATGTCGTTCTAATAGAATTTCGAACTGTTGGATAAAATTTAATGAACCCTCCGGTCCATTTCCATATTGACGCTCCTCAAGTGCAGAACGGCGGGCAAAATGTAATTGAACAAATTACATAGCATATATAATGGAACAAATGTAATATAAAGCAAAATGTAATGTTAAATATAACCCTCTCGAACATTTTTCACAGATGTGATTGGTGAAATGAACAGAAGCGTGAAGAATTATTAAAAGGAGTTGACATTTTGAAATGAAGAGTTATTTGTCTAGTGCCTATTGAGGTTTGAACATCAACTTAGAGATAAAAAAGTTAGTGATTTTATGATTATCTGAGTTAGCTTCATAGAGTATCTAGAAGAAATGGACCAAGGTAGAAAAGGAGAATTATGACTCACGGAAGAAATATCCAATTATAGGTAGGTAGGCAAGCATTTGAGTGGAATACACCTAAGTATTGTACAAATACTATTTCTATTGTATTCATAATAATGGCGTCCGAAATTAGGCAAATATTTTTTCTCCATAATATATTTACCAGACTTGTTGATTTGTCATTCATTTTTGATCATTCGTCGTTCGTGAACGATTAACGACGAACGAATTTTCTTTTGACGAACGACAACAAAAAACTCCATCGTTCTTTTTTGGCGCCGAAACAAAAGATTTTCCTCCGTCATGGAAATAATTTTCTTAAAAAAAACGTCATCACTAGTTTTTCAGAATGTCAAACGACAAACGAACGACGCACGATTCAATTTACAATTAATGATGAACGACGAAGATTACTTTGGTGAACGACAAACGAACGACATTTTTTGGCGAACGTCAACAAGTCTGATTTTAACTATAAGAGTGCTCCTAATATCGGCATGTTCGTTATTTAAGACAGTACCTATTATCTACAATAATTTGGGTGGTTTTGAACTATATTTTAAAACAGAAAGAAGTATTTATGTTACATTGCAAATATAAAAATATTTTATGTTATTGTTTTCTTAGTTTATATGAGAAATAGTATTTGCAAAATACTTAGATGTATTCCACTCAAATACTTGCCTCCCTTTGTAATTGGGTCATTTCTTCCATGAGTCATCATTTTACTTTTCTACCTTGGTCCATTTCTTCCTAGGCCGTATTTTCCAAGGCCATTTCTTCCTACTATCGCTTCATGGACCTCAATCAATGTTATTTACGAACCCTCAAGCATGTATACAAAATAGTGTTATATTGAATTAGGCTTATCATGCCTTTAAAACATATAGATAAAGTTAAAATATTTAAAAGTTATTATTTAAATTTTATTTATACAAATCAACAAAATGTTTAATGTAATGAAAATATCCGATTTTCTAAACACGTATCAAAATAATATTTCGAGGGATCGTGTTTTGTTTTTCTCCATGCTCCCCTGCCATTATATCAATATAATAAAATGATATTAAATTAAACTGAACACAATTTATACATATTTGATTTGGATCAAAATAAGTACAGTTATATATATAAAACAATATATTCCTTATGAAATACAGTCACATCAAACAAGCATTTATCAATATCCATACTTTATTTTACATCCTATATTTTAACGTTATAAATTAAAGTGAATTTTCAGGCTAAATATATTTTTAAATACAGTTGTCCTTCATTTCGTCGTCATCATTACCCTCAAAGGTGAAGAGAGTGTAAGAGGAAGGCGCCTGGATCGAAAGGCGTTTTTTAAGAAGTGTGTTGTGCCACAATTTTTTGAGGTTCCATTCAAGTTAACCCTGTCACTGGTAACCTCTAGTCTTTGAACAGATACCAATTCTTCGCCCCGCTTGACTCGGGTGCAATGACTTTGACACTCGGAATTGCGGAGAAAGGAGAGAAATGTGGACTTGCGGAATCCAACATAGGAGCACCCTAGATACTATTCTTGGCAAGCCAGGGCAGTTCTCCAGAGCGGCGGTAATTGATAACGTCATATGTAAGACGGGAAAGAACGAGAATGAGCAGAAAACTTTCTCCAAAGATAACGATCCACATGTAGTCGAAGGAAGTCTCGCAGAATTGAGCGTAGTCGATTTGAATGAGGATGGGACTCTAAAAGGCAAGAAAGTAAATTAAGTATTTAGCATAAAAATAAGCAAGTGTGTGTAGTACACACTGAGTACTACATTCAGGTGTAAATTAAATTCAATCAACTATTTAAACGACTATTAATGTGCAGTTACATCAATATGGAAGGCTGCAAATGAATTTAAAATGGAATGTGATATAAAGTTTGCAAAATTAGGAGATATGTGAAGAATTTAGCATGCTAAAATCTTGTCAAATATACATATTAGGAGCAAAATATAAATGGAACTACAAGATTTACCTGTAGTCCGTCAAAGATCTCTTAACTTCTGTTATTGAACGGATACTTTTTCTTAATAACATAGTACTTCAAGAAGAATCATTTGTATATTGAGTCAAATTATGTAGAAATAACCATGATTTCCATAGTAATATCTTTGAAATATAAATATCCTCTTATACCGTCACTTAGAACGAAGGACAATATGTCTTAAACCAAAAGGTAAACAACAGAGTTTAAAAAATGATAAACATATAAGTTCACTTCATTGAAGTTATTGTGGTTCCTCATCAATGATTTTAAATTTAAAACATTTTATAAAACAAAATTTAGCATACTGTATTATACAAAATAAAAGGAATAAGCTTTTTGAAAATGATAACAATTTTTTTTAAATCCGCAACAAGGCCTTTATTAGTCACATAAAAACATATTAAAGCAACTAAAAGAGTGATAGAAAATTTTAAGTTTTACAACAACAATAAACATTATAGTTTATAATAAATTCTCTACTAAAAGGCCAAAATATCTTAACAAATACATACAAATCTAAATAACAAACACTATATCTAAAAAACAAAGAATAAAATTACGCGAAAAAAATATTATCAAAAGATCCAATTTTTTCTTCAATTTTTCCTTGCGGTTTTCATTGTCGTTGGAGTAGATTTTTTTTTTAAATCGAAGCACCTTTTTCAAAGTATGGAGATGTGCAGATTGAGAAAGGTAGAACTTAGTAACTTCAAAAGCATAATTCCATGAACTGTCCTGGTTTTGGGGATTCGTAAGCGAAGAGCACAATACCTCGCAGCAGCGAAAATAAAAATTGCCCTCAGATGGTCAACATTTACTGGCGTGTAGCTTGTCAAATGTTTGGCAATATAGGCCTTACAGTTAGAAATTGAAGCATTTATAGCTTTGCCTTCGACTGAGATGGGCTTAGTGTATGGTTGCAAACCAAAAAGTAAAAATCCATTAAGGAAGCTGGGCCTAAATTTTTTGATAAAATCCTGATTCAATATAATAAAAGATTTTAATAAAGCTAAAACTGGACAGTCACTAAAAGCGTGAACACTGTCATTATAAGTTTTCCCGCAGTCCTTGCAGGGGCGAAAAAATCGAAGCAGCCCAGCAGAGATCTGGAACTGAGAAGTGAATGTTCTACTGTCAATTAAACCCACCAGAGATCGCATAATCACTTTATCCCATGAGGAAGGAAGAAGAAGGACTTTTTTAAAGTTATTTAGGATCGCCCGAGCATCAAGACATTCATCTGTTTTGGTTACTAATTTGAAACACCAAGGAGTTAAAGGAAGATGATGGGCAGCAGATCTATTCAAAGGAAAAACAAACTTTCCAGTATGGAAGATGGAGTCTCTCTTCAGGTCATGCAGTGTAAACACACTTTCACTAATGGCAGTCTTTTCAAGTCTATCCGGACATGGTAGGTTTGTAAAAAAAGGCGCCTTTTGGAAGTTTTGACGAATAATGTCGATGATCCCGCTCGAATCAAAACAAGGTGTTAAAGACCAGACAATTCTCTGAGCTGCCCCCCATTCCTTTGATACTCGGTCTACTGAGTCATTTGATAGAGTAGTGCCGAACATTAGGTGTTTAAAAAAACTGGACTGACATATAAAATTACATTGGGTTTGTACAAAATGTCCTTAAAAACTTTTATATATATTTTCGGTAAAATAACTTTTAGCAAGGATAACCCTCCGCCCAACTGAGCGCGAGGCCGCTTCAGCGCCGGAAGATAGCTCTGACTGAATAATAGCCTTAGCCTCTTTAATCGCTTTTTCAGCTACTGAAGGTATTGCAGTTGCCACGTATAAAATTTGAGGAATTAGCTGGGTGTTGTATAGGAGTATCCTTTTTTGTAAATTGAGATTTCTCCAGGATTTGCACCATTTTCTAACTTTCGAGAACCGCTGCTCATAATTAGAGACAGATGGCCATCCCTCTGCCAATCAATGCCCAATATATTGACTTTGTCAACCACACAACACCCACAGATTTGAGTACATTTCATAGGGGACCAAAGACCTATTGGTAGAATTGAAGTCTTCTCTTCATTGATTTCCAATCCAGATGCTTTAGAGAATTTTCCAAAATAAGAGAGCAATATCTCAATTCGTTTATGTAGTTGGGCGTTTGAATTGCCTTCCACCATGAGAGTCACATCATCTGCATAAAAATCCACCAAATGTTTCTTCCCTCCAAAACTAATGCCAAAGCCCCCATACTTCCGAATGAGGGATCTGCAAAACTGTTCCATGGCTGCAGCGAAAAGAAGGGGAGAAGCCGGACACCCTTGTCTACAACTTCTACCCAAAACAATAGCATCATTATGAACTCCATCGAACAAAGAGTTGAAGAACCATTGAACAACAGAGCTCTCACAGGAATAAAAAAACCGTCTGGGAAGATACTTTCTAACAGCTCGTAAAATAAAATTGTGATAAATAGAATCGAAAGCCTTTGTAAAATCTACTGCTATAATTGCTCCATAAGTTTTCCTATCCCTAGTCAAATCTATGGCAGCTTGGATATTTCTTGAAATATCTGAAATATGTCTATTTCGTAAAAAAACTTTGTTCATTTTTTAACTTTCTGTTTAAAATTGGCTCAATGTGCTTAGCCAGGACTCCTGCTAGTATACGATAAGTCTCGTTTAAAATTGTCAAAGGTCTCCAATGATTTGTTCGAGAACCATCACCCTTTTTTGGAATTAAGACGATCCTACCACGAGTAACCGCAGAAGGAAGTCTACCCTTAGTCTCCATTTCTTCTCCAAGTTTGCTAAGATAAGGGCAATGTCTTCTGAACATAAGGTAAAAATCTTCCCCTTTATATTGTCTGGACCAAAAGCTTTATTGTCCTTAAATTCTTTTTTTATAAAATCTAAAATGTTATCATGACTAAACAAAAACCAGAAATGATCTTTTATGCTTAGGGAAACAGCTCCTCGAATACTCAAAAACTTTGCGAAATTTTTCACAGAACACTCCAAGAATTGAATGAGAATCTGTCAGTATTTTATCATCGACAACTAATTTGTTGATCCTCTTAGCTGAGTCCTCTTTTTTAAGCCATAAAAACTGTAGACGTGAATGTGAATTTTGTTCAGCTTCTACTTTTAACCTCATTTCCTCTTCTGCAACTTCAGCAATTGCCAAATTGTTAGAGACGTCCGTTACTAAATGACGAGAAAATAACGTTCCTTTTTTTATCACAGACTCAATGTCATCCTGAATTTGCATCATAATCTTTTTTTTTGCTCTTCATGAAGCTTAAAGTGGTATCTCGGACGATTCTACAAAAAATTCTATAAAGCCGACTACAGGAAAGAGAATAATCAAAATACATTTGCAGTCTTGCTTTCAGTTTTATTTTATATTCGTCTAACTCAATAACCCAGGATGGAATTCTAAAACTTTTCTTTACAGTAGCAGTAAAAATTCTAGATTGAGCATCCTATGATCAGAAAAAGGTACAAACGAATAAGTGGCTCTTTTTGTGCAAGAAGACAAGTTCCTGAGAGGAGTCATCAGAGCATGATCGATTCTTGACTGTTTATTTCTCATCCTCCAAGAGTATTCTTGATCAGACCCTAGCTTTTTAACGACATCTACTAATCCTAGTTGGCGTATTAGTTTTGTAAGACTGAAATAATTTGGGTAGGATTCTTTTTTAGCATTCAGACTAACATTTAGATCCCCTAATAGCAAATTGGTCTTGGATCTAATTTTATGTTGTTAATTATGGATTGGTAGAATGCTGAGGACTTAACATTCGGTCCATATGCGTTTATCAAATTAACTTCTGTTTGCCTTGTAGTGACTCTAATCAAATGCCATTCACTTTTAGAAGAATATTCTTTGATGCATTCTGATGCTCCATAGGACTTTAATATGAATGTGAGTATACCCCACGATTACCAAATCCAGTAAAATAATAGGAATACCCGGGAGGGACACAATAACTACAAGACCGAATACAGGATGACAAGATTAAAGATCGTACATCTTGTAAGCAGATGATATCAGGATTAAACTGTAAGACTTTTTCATCATGGCATGCCTAGATTTACGCTCTCTTCCACCTCTGGAGTTGAGAGAAACTACCCTTTTCATACCCATATTTCTCTTCATATCCTCCGACACCCCTTCCTCAACACAGAGGTCAGTAGACGTCAAAGAGATCATATTTACACCTCTAATCATTGGAAAGAAGAAGAAGAAACAAAACGAAAACACACGAATTATCAACTAATCATAATTTCTGTAGACTTTTGAGGGAGTCCTTTTATCGGCGATAGTTCCAAATCTACGGCTGTTCTCTTCGGGATTGACCCAGATCTAGTCCGATGAGGTAGAACGACATCCTCTAATGTATGAGTCTTAGCTAATTTTTTCGAGTTTTTTGTTATTTTCAGCAGAAACCTCTTTCACACCCAGCAATGTGTTTTTTGTGAGCATTTTTTTCCCATTTCAACGAGTTGAAAAGCAACCTCTCCGTAAATGTCAAAAGTATAATAAAATATTTAAAAAAACAAAATGTTTTTAATGTTAGCAAAAAAGAAAATCAATTGTAGAAAGAATAGCAACTTCCATAAGTTTTTTTATGATTATTTTTTTTAGTCATATGCCTTCTCATGCAAAAAATACGACTTGGAAATTATTTTTTCTAAATAGATAGGTATCCAAATATTTTTCTGCCGTTGCACACACATTCACACCACACACACATATATATATATATATATATATATATATATATATATATAATATAGTATATATATATATATATATATATATATATATAAATATATTATACTTAATAATTATGATTTATCCCGCATGCAAGAAGATCTGCATCTCTCAGATACAGCTTGTATTCGTAAAGAAATTGCTGGAAAAAAAATAATAAGTTAAAATTAGTTTTGTAAAGGGAAATTATACACATTATGCGATATATCTATATATAGCAATGTGCTTGGTCGGCAAGTCGCACTGCCATTTGGCACAATTTCAAGAGTTTGTAGCGGGTTCAAAGCAGCTCTGTCTTCCCCAGTATGATAAGCGACGTGCATGCAATTTTGACTGACTTGGCCCAGGGCATGTGGCCGCTACTTGTACCGGAAAGAAAACATATCAGACATTTAGCATTTATTTTCGACGCTCATAAGATTTGATCTGGTTTGCTGACAATAGGAATAGAGAAGAAACCTTGGTGTTAACTTGTGAGCGCTCTCTGTGAAACTCTGCCTTGCTCGGGTTAATGTCTACCTGGATTTCATTTATTCTTTCTCCACTTTTTAATTTTCGACAATTCGTCAATTTTGAAAGATACAATACCAACATGCAGGGAGAAAGTTCTTAGAAAAAAATTTCTTCAAACAGATTTATGAAAAAATCGCTTTATTATCAAAAAATGAAAAAGGCCATTTCTCGCCCCGTGTGCCTTATAGGCCTTTTATTTTTTCTCATGTCCTTCCCCAGATGATAAGCACGTGCATGCAAATTTTGAGCTTGAATTGGCCCAGCATGTGGCCCCTACTTGTAACGGAAAGACAAACAGACCAGCAACTTCCCTACTTTATTAGAGAATATTAGCGTTTTTCCCAATCACGTTTTATTTGGTCTGGATCTGACTCCAATCATTTGAATTCGAGAGATTGGCCGATCCATATTTCCCCGATCCGTGACTTTTTGCTCCTGATACAATTCTGATAGTTTCTTTATCATTCCCCCGAGCAGATTCATTTGTCAAGAAAAAAACTCAATAAATGTCCCATGTTTCTTTTTATTATTATTCATTCACTCCCACACGGACATTTTTTTTCCACGGCATCAACTACAACAAAAAGTTTCTATCGTTCGTCGCTCATTAAAAAGTCATAATTAACTTGCAGCCCTTGCGCCAAAAAAAAAGAGATTTTATTGATTAGACCAGGGTGTTGTGCGTTTTTAAATCCCGTTTTGATAGGAAAAAATTTCGTGCCAAAAAAAAAAAAACGTCGTCACTTTCAGGATGTGAACGACAACTTTAATGACAGTTAGTTTTTTACGACCGTCGACAAGTCTGATATTAATATTTTAAAACGACAAAAAAACCATTATAATATTTATAATTTTTTTGAAATATCCGACAAGGCATATCTTTGCTGATTCCGATTTTTTTAACATGACGTGATCGGCCGCGATCGATCGGGATATATCTAATATATAAACTATATATATAATGCCTGAATATTTCATTATCAGCAAGTTTTTTCGAAATCCTCATTTAAATGGGGATAACATACTAAGGAATAAACGACAGGATCTTTTTTGTAGAGTTTAAAAAAACTTAAACGTTATTTCCCAATTTGAAACCATGAATGGTTCACCCTACTTGAGGTTGCGTAAGATTTAACATCAGGGGTCTCGAAAATGCTCGAAGCTGCGCAAAAGTCTATTTCGTGAAAAAATGTTCTGAAACAACCATAAGAATTTGGAAATCATTGAATAAACTAGAGAACTTGTAGGAGATTTGAAAGTATTCCTCACTCTGTTTTTAATTGAGAATGAAGCAGATTTTGCCTTTTTTCTATAATATTTTTTGCCATTATGTCAGAAACATTAAATTCCGTATTAAGCCCCGCAACGATTATCAATGTTCGTACCTGTTGGAGGCCGGAAAGTTGAATTGAAGTCCATTATGCAGCTTGTACAATTCTATAAATGTCTCAGGTTTGGGCATACCAAAGTTAAATTCCTTCTCCTCATAAAGTCACCTAACCATGAGTTTTACCAAAAACTTTAGTTTTGGAGCTAGGAACTTCCCACAATAATATCGTGTGTTGATGAAGAAGATTGGTAGAGGAGGCTACTCGGCAAGAAGAAGAAGAAGACAACCGATGACAGACCGATCGAATGAAGAAAACTAACTGAATCTGCGGACAACAGGAAAAGATGTGCCATCGAATGAAAAGAAGAATATTTGGACAAACAAAACAATCGATCGCTGACAGTGACAAATCTAAGACTGATTCCTGTGATTTTAAATCCTGACGTTTAAGAAATCGGGTGTGTTAAAGAACCAGAGAATGAGAGATGACTGTTCCGAGTTATGCATAGGGGCGCTTCCATCCCAATGAAGAGAATACTCTGATCATGGACTCAAGAAAAACAAACGGTCATTTAACGTTCAGAAACAGAATGCAAAAACCGTACGCGAGACTATTTTTTTCAAGCCCTTGAGCCGTGTCATCACAAATTAAAATTATCTACCCTTTTCGTTATTTTACTACTGGGTATGAATAATTATGCTCTCTTAAAAATGACTTAAACGGATGTAAGTTTATCGGGGTCCGATCACAGGTTCTGTAACTTCGAAATTTATGGTGCACTGAATCTTAAGAAAAAAAACTTAAGCAATTTACATCTATTTGGAATCTACAATATTTCCCTCGCATATGTTGTTTGAATTCAGATTACATAGATTAAAAAGCTTCGGATATTGCACATACAATTATTGAATCATTAACAAGTTCCTGCAAAACAATGATTAGAAGATAAGAAAGGCAAACTCATGTCGGAGTGATGAGCTCATGAAACAACGGCGAAAAGTTAAATTTCTTCCTTGCAAGAGGCAAATCGCATATACAGAGTGGAAAAGCATCATATAAAACTATGATAATTAAGCAGAGTGGCTAACCCTCTTGAAGGTCCAAAGAATATTTCTAGGTTAATGAAAGCCAGATCAAACCATACCAAGCCCATGTGGGTATTCTGGGGAATCCTTTGGCGAAAAAGACAACCTGGAATTACTTCTTCGAGAGCATTTTCCTATTTCAAAAGAAGTCGATACTACAAGTAAGTCTCCAAAAAAGATATGAAAAATTGGAGTCACGATCTTGTTACTTCAGTGAGGAACTTGTTAGGAGTGCTATTTCTAGCTTAAAGTCAAACCAGAATCCTAGTCCTGACCAAATTCCTCCTCTGGCTCATAAAAACCTGCCTAACTCTTTTATTATTCGCCTGACAAATCTGTACAATTTAGTTTTCTAGCCTAATTATACTCAGATGTGTTGGAGAACATCAAATGTAATCTTAATATTGAGCCGGGGAAAAGCAATTTTTTAAACAGTTTATTGCTACACATCATATATACATATATTCAGTACGGGCACATGTTAATCTTACCAACTTATGGTGCCCTCGCAATAGGTCTCCTCCTATTGCAGTCCGTCCTGATTGATGTTCGTTGAAGTAGGTTTTTGATCCATTGGCCGATGTCTGTGTTTGCTAAGACTTAGCCAGGTCAAGAACTGAATACCCTTGAAAGGGCTCGAATTGTCCAGGAGGAGTGACCTTTCCAATTCAAATCGTGGACACTCGTTTGCTAAATGAAGAGGATCTTCATCGCCTTGTCCAAAGCCTCGAGATAGAGGGCTAACTTTAGGGTGCATCAAGTGGTAATGCCGACGAAGGAGACAATGCCCACTAGTAAATTGATTAAGAATTAATTTTTTCCTTTGAATAGTCCAAGAGACGCTTACCTTGAAAAAGTTTTACTCTAGGAAGTATTGCACGGCTTTGACGACAATAGTCCAGATCTGTCCACAGAGTTTGCCACTTTTCTATATAGAAGGCGGTGACAGTTTCCTTAAGGAAGGCCATAGAATAGCCAACCTCTTTATTTTGAGCTTGATCCATAGTTCAAGCTCGTTCAAGCATGTCGGCTACCTCATTACCAGTTATACCACTGTGACCCTTCACCCAGCAGAGTGAAAGAGGAACCTCCTTTGTAATCGATCTAATCGACTCCTTTGCCTCCTGGACGAGGCTACTATTGGTCTCGATCGACCTCAAGGCACCAATCGCAGATTGAGAGTCAGACCAGATACAAAATTCAGTTTTCGACCATTTACTCCGGTTATCTTTTATCCAGGATAAAGCTTCCTTTATAGCATAGACTTCCGCTTAGAAGATTGTGTTTTGTGGAGCAAGTGATATCGAGGCTTCACCAGCCAGATGATCTCCTTTGGTCACGACGAAACCAGATCCAACCCCCAAGCGTTCTTAGATCCATCCGTATAAATATGAATCTGACTTTTGGATTCGAATTCTAGAATATTCAGATTCCAAATTTTCTTCCGATAGTTCACGTCCTTTCGTAGAGTAGGAAATAGCTTGGAGATAATGGTGTCATGAACGTAACCAAACGGGAAATTTAGTTTTGAGATGACACGACTTTTTCATTTTAGGCACAAAATCACTCGTGATACGGATACGACTCATAGTTGCAATTCATTGAGCCTCTAGAAATAGAGGTAGAATACCAAAAAATACTTCTAATCCCCTTGTAGGCATAGATCTCATTGAATGACATAGACCAAGCAGTCCTAGTCTTTGAGCTTTATCCAATAGCTTCTTCTGTCCTTGCGTGATGTTGTGTGCCCAAATTAAGGCTCCATAAGTTAGATCAGGCTTTACTATGCTTTGATAAGCCCATAGCGCTTGACAGGGACCCAGACCCCAGTCTGCCCTACTATACGCTTCATGGAATGGAGAAGTTTCTTTGCCCTTGATGATTTTATTTTAAGATGAGCTTGGAACTTAAGTTTACAGTCTAGTATTATGCCAAGATACTTCATGGTTTCTGAATAATTTATTTGTTGGCCTCCCAAGATAGACTTGACCAAGTTGTATCTTAAATAGTTCGGTTCGGTTCGAACCTCTATCCGGTGCATCACCTGGTATACTTTGAGGGGAAGAGAACTATTATTACAAAATAAGGACAGTGTTTTGATGAGTGGTGTGATCAAGACATTATTAATACAAGCTATCACGGCCCTATAAGTAATGGATACATTAAGATCAGGGACGTAATTCCCAAGTTCGGAGGGAGCGGTGACGTTTCTGTATGGATTAAACAGGTGGACATTGCTAAGGACCTTTTAGGGCTGGACGATCTGAGCAGGATCATTCCTCTGTTCTTGGAAGGAAATGTCTTCGCCTTATACGATCAGCTATCCGAGGAGGGGAAGAAGGATGAAGCTGTGATTAAGCAGGCGCTTCTGAATGCTTTTTCTATGTCCAAGTTCGAGGCTTTTTCGGAGCTGTGTACGAAGAGGTGGGAGCCTGGAGCCTCTGTGGACGTTCACCTCGCTCAAGTGAGGTCACTCGTAAATCTGGTGGGAAAGGAGGCATGAACGAGGTCGTAAAGGTTGCTTTTGTTACAAGCCTCCCATCTGGAGTCTCTTCTCAGCTCCAGGCAACCCCAAAAATCGAGTCTATGCCAATGGCAGAGGTGGCAGGTGTAGCGAGAGGCCTACTCGCTCAATCTAGCCCTCAGACAACAAAAATTGCATGATCGTATGGACTTTTGACGAGGGGGACCAAACATCCTCAACGACCGCGGAATCGAGGTCAACCGAGGACGCATCAAGCTTGGACTTGCTTCAAGTGTGGGAAGGAGGGGCATATAGCCCGCTTCTGTGAGGAACAGGGAAACGCAGAAGGGATGTGTCAGCGCAAGCACCCTCCCGCTTGGAGGACCATGTGCGCCGCCAATACCATTAACGAGGCTGCTCATCAATGGGAGGGAAGTCACGGGCCTCATCGATACCGGATGCACCCAGACGATCCTTGGACCCTCCTTCAAAAGCCTCTCTAGTAGAGGAAGATTTCCCGTGACGACATTTGACGGAAACGTCGTCTTCTGTGACGGCACTGCCTTTGTCTTGGTAGAGCTTGATGGAGTGTCCTCAAATGTGAAATGCCTTATCTGCTCCAAGATGATCGAAGGAGTTGACGCCATCATCGGGACCGACATCCTTCGTCACCACAAGATCTTAATCGAAAAGGGGAAAGTAAAAGTCGGTGGTATTCCGGTGGTTTGTTCGGTATTGACCCCGAAAGTGGAAGTGAAAGGGAGAAACTTCCATGCTCGTTTTGATGGGAAGTTTTGGTGCACAGAGTGGGACTGGATCCGTCCCCCGACGATTTCTAATCGTGTATCACAATACTCGATAGCAGATCACGTGAGAGAGCAGTTTGAAGAAAAGGTCGGGAGGTGGGTAAAGAATGAATGGATCGTTCCTAGCAAATCGTGTCCATCGGGAGGGGTAATCCCGCTCATGAGTTGGCCCAAACCTGATAGGGTCTCATGTGGAAACGACCTACCATGGACATCAAATTCTCCGAAAAACTCACAAAACGAGAACTCTTTTCCATCTGTAGGAAACTCATCGGACACTTCCCGGTCGGAGGATGGCTCCGAACGGCAGTGAGTTTTATTAAACGATGCTGTACATGGGCTTCATGGGAAGACAGTGCAGGAGAACTTTCAGAGTCATTTCTGGATGAATTAATCTCAAGAGTGAAGCGAGACGATCCTGTCTGTGGAAAATGGAACGTTCGTCCTAGTGGGAGTTGGGAGCTGTGGTGTGACGCTAGCTCGTTGGCATACGGAGTAGTACTAATGAAAGATAATGGAGTAATTGAGGACGGAGCCTGGCTGCGAAAAAAGGACGACGGTGATCACATGGCAGAGCTCACAGCTGTCATAAAGGGAGTGAACATGGCCCTTAAGTGGGGAACAACGAGGTTGGACATTTTTGTTGATTCTGCTTCGGTCCCTCATGGCTCAAATCAACTTTGACACGCGACAAGAAAATAAGGGTATCGGGGATCTCCGAAATGCTCATAAAGCGTAGATTATCTACCCTGAAGGAAACATTAGAAGTCTATAATGTCGATTGGAATGTACATCTTGTTCCCTCTTCATCCAACAAAGCGGATGTCTTAACTCGAGTGCCAAAGAGTTGGCTGACTCAAGCCAAAGGCAAGTCATCTCCACACTCATGCTTAGATCGGTCAATAGTGAAGGACACCCACAAACTCCATCATCGTGGAACGACGTAACACTTCACTTTGCCCAAAAAGTGGATCCAGGAACTACTAGGGAGGAAGTGAATGAAGTGACAACTCCTGCGAAGTCTGCAAGTCCGTGTGTCCTCACCCTGTTAGTATCAATGGAGGAACTCTGTCGGTTTGCTCTAATTGGGAACGAGTGGCTATGGACATAACTCATGTAGGTTCGAGGAAGTTCCTGACCATAGTAGACTGTGGTCCTAGCCGGTTCGCTATCTGGCGCGAAGTAACCCACGAGAGTATTCCGGAAGTAATCAAGTGCGTCGAGGAGGTCATAAGTGCCATGGGACCTATAAAAAAGAAATGTTATGTGACAATGGCCGAACGTTTAGGTCCCATGCATTCGAATCCCTCTGTAAGAAATGGAGAATCAAATTAATATTTCGGTGTGCCTATAAGCCATCTGGAAACGGAATAGTCGAAAGAAACCATAGAACAATAAAAACAATGTTGGCCCGAACGAAGACTTCCGTACCAATAGCAAATGGGCAAGTCAGCCCCTTGAGCCTGGAGTCCTTTTAAGGCACCGGCGAAATATATATTGTCAAAGGCTCCAGTGCAATCCAAACTTACCGCGAGAGCGTATTTTTTCCACAAACTGCCTCCTCTAGCTTTTGCGAGGGCCGTGTTTGTAGATCGGCCAACGGTGAAAGCGTGCTGGGAATACAAATATAAAGGAAGTCGTTCCTGAAGATACCACTGCAGTAATCGTTCAAGGGTTTTAAGAACGAAACTCGAAAGAGTTAACGGTCGAAAAGATTTTGGTATAACGTATGATTCCTTTCCTGGTTTGGGTATGAATATAACTTTCATTTCTCTCCGAATAATAGGTATTTCATTTAATCTCACTGAGCTAACAAAGAGAATGCGAAGATATTCCAACATTTCTATAGGGAGATTTTTTAGGACGCATGGTGGAATTTCATCTGGTCCAGCAACCATATAACTATGAAATGAGAGTATCGCAGTTTGAAGTTTTTCCAAAGTGATTATTCCATTAAGATCATCGCTAGCCTGGAGAGAAATCAGAGAATTAGTATCTCTAACAAAGTCCGGGTTAGGATCCTGCTCCCCCTTAGGGAAATGATGAGCAAAAAGATTTTGATTGATGCTTCAGGAGTATCTGCTATCATTCCATTACAATCACTGAGAAGTCCTATAGAAGAGGAAGTGGGTCCCGTATGTACAGATTTAAAGATTCTTGAGACATCACCAGTATTGTCATAACGACTACAATACTCCTGCCAGCTTAAACGTTTGGACTTCTTTATAAGGTTATGATACTCTTTATTCTTCTTTTTGAAGCATTTTCGAGGCATTTGCCCCCTTTCCCTCGACGAACTCGGCGGAGTATGTTTTGAATGTGGATTCTAAGGGACTCAAGTCGTTGATTCCACCAAGGATCGGCCTATATCTCCTTGCTGGTTTGAGTGGAGCTATCAAATCTAACACTTCTTGTACTGTCTTTGTCCAATCTAATGAAGATGTTTCAAGGCTTGTTGTAAGAGGACGGGGTAAGTCATGTGATTTTTGGATGCTAACTAAAGTAAAGCACTTCCAATCGGCTTTGATAAGATTGCGATATTGCTCTAAGATTGATTCATAGTGACCAGTTTTATACTTTAAGTATGCATGATCACTAAACGAGTATGCGGAATCTACCATCCAGTTTCTTACTTCCATATTTCTGTTAAATATATTGTTTGTTATGTGATATCAACATGTGTCGATCCACATCCACTGTGAAATGTTGGTTTTGTTCCAATATTTTGAAGGCTCAAACCAAATTCCTCAATAACTTCTTCCAGAGCTTCGCCCCTTGAATTTGAACTTGGAGACCCCCAAAGAGGGCTATGAGCATTTGAGTCACATCCAACCACGAGCGGATGATGATATTGTTGGCAATATTGAAGTAAAGCAATAAACTTACTTTGCGCTCTTACATTGTAGAAATATCGAAGTAGGCAGAACAGTAATAAACATTATGTTTGCGAGGATGCGCGGCTCTACCATATGGGTTAATGTACGTTTGTTGTACTAGGATTGTAGTCATGCCATTATTTGTGAATTCCTCAACACTCCAATAGGGATCTGTTTATCGATTCTTATACATGCTCTTTCACCAGCCTTACCCACAGCTATTTTAGTAGGGCTGTTTGAGAAGATAAGATCTGAGTTATAATTTAGAAGAGGTTCCTGGACAAGAGCAATATCATATTTTGAATCACGGAGGCGTAGTTCTGCTTCTGCAGCTTTTGCATGGTGTAAATTGATTTGGTATATTCGTAGAAAAGGTGGCATATGATAATTAAAATGAGAGTACAACAATTTTTCCTTTTATATTTTTCCTTTTATATGTTACATATAGTGTACTTTTTTGTTCTATTTGTATATATAATTTGTTTAAATCAAGACCTTGTTGATGAGGAAAAAAAATGAGAGTATTACATTTCAGTATACAATGTTGATTTCTTTTTTTCTTCTTTGTTTTGTTATTATCAATAATTAAGCTTTCATTGTCTTTATTGTCGTTTGAGTTGATTGGCGAGTTTTCAACTTGAAGGTTATCGTTGTTTATACATTCAGAAGGACTGCTGACTTCTCTCTTCCTTTTTGTATTATTTTTATTTTTAAGAGTTGGATCGCAATTCTCTGTGACCTCGATTGTCACGAGATCAGTCTTTGCCTCTGGTGTAAGCTCTTCTTCATTTTCAGTCAATATTTCAGTTTTTTCAGTTTCTTTGGGGTCTTCTTCAATACCACCAGTTTCCTTTTCCATAGAACATTCTATAGGGTTCTTGTCCTCATTTAGATTAAAGTCTGTAAAAGACTGTTTTGGTAGTTTCAAGTCGTTTCAAAATCCACCAAACATATTCTTTATACCCTTTAGCCTCAAGGTGGCATTTCGTCTTTCCATGTCCAAAATTGAAACAAAGGGAGCACTGTTTAATTGCATGTAGGAATTCCAAATGAAATGTTTTACCATTAATTGGTAGGAATGTTGGAAGGTTTTTTTGGATTTCCTCTCACCAAACATTTAGGGAGGAACTTGGTTGTTTCAAAAGATGAGGGAACTGCTTTAGATATTCGAGCTCCTTGCATCTACTAGCTCACTTTGTTTATGTTGAGCTACTTTAACTCCCTGCACTTCGACAAAGGGCGTTAAGTGCATAGCTACTTCATCGTACGAGACAGTACCCCAAGTCCTCTTTACTCTAATATTAAAGTTCTCTTGTATGTCTACTGATACGGCTATCAGTAGACTGGTTGATTTCTGCAAAATTACCATAGACACGAAGAAGCCCTAGTTGTCTTCTTGGATATTGAAGGCGCTTTCGACAGAATTGGCTTTAACCATATACTTGACGCCATAAAAGAAATACCACATCCATGAGAAACCCATTCTTTGGTACAAAAATCAAATAGAGGGTAGAATTGTTGTCGCTGAGCTAGGAGGGGAGAGTGTATCCGTAACTCCCACCAGAGGGTGTCCTCAGGGGAGATTTTATCTACTCTAGCATGGAACCTAGCCTTCCAAGAGTGTATGACCAACTCAATAAACCAAATAATATGATTGCTTATGCAGATGATTTGGCTCTATGTGTAAGAGGCACTGATCGGCAAACTCTTGCTAGTCTAATGCAAGGTGCTCTGAATAAACTGAAAGATTGGACAAGCAAGAGAGATACCATCTTTAGCATTAGTAAGACTAAATACATGCTTTTTCCAAACGAAGAAATAAACAGACGTTTCCCTGCACCTATCTGGAAGTCAAATCGAAGAGTTCGTACTTTCAGATATCTTGGTTTAATAATTGATGATAATTTGAAGTGAAAAAAATATTTAGAATATGTCATTTCCAAGCCCAAAAGGAACCTTTTTTGCCCTCAGAGCTTTATTGGATCGGGTTGGGAACTTAGCCAACTTCAGTCTAAATGGATCTACGTAGTCTACGTAAGGTCTATTGTGAACTACAGTACTATTGTTTTTGCACCAAAACTACAAACGAATGGTTATCTATAAAGGGAGCTCAGCAAACTACAGCGACTCGGTCTCATGAGCATTACTGGGGCAACTAGGTCTACACCAACGGCAACAATGGAGGTAATCTATGGGTTAATGCCACTACATCTCTATATAATGAAACGTACATGCCTGGTCAAGATTCAAACGAAAATTGAAAATCCATTGAAATGGTTTAACCATTTGAGTAGAGGACACCGACAATATCTTGACAAATAATGAAAAGTCAATGATATCCAAACTCCTCCTCTTCGTAAACATTTTTGGTCTGAAATACTGGGCTACAAAGTCAAATACGTATCCATGAATTCGATCTCGTAGGTTCCACTGACGGCTCAAAATGCAATTGTTAGATAGGTGCTGGTTGGGTTCTGACTAGAGGTGATATTGTGTTTGATCAAAGGACCTTGAGGCAGACACATTTTAACAAGCCGAGGCGGAGGCTATAAGAAATCTCTCCAGTAATCTCCAAGGAGATAAAATAGAGGGGCACATATTATGAATCTTATCGGACAGCCTATCTGCCATCAATCGTCTGGAAATGAGAACAGGTGAACTTGTATCAGCTCAAATTATCGCTTGCAAAAACGCTATAAGCTGGTCTACATACACGATCACAGTCGGATGGGTAAAGGGACACAACAACAATACTGGGAACGAGTATGCAAACGCTTTGGCTAAAGACGGTGCTAGGAAGGGAACGCCTGTTTCTGTTACTAAAATCATTAGTCATAAAAAATTCCCTTAGATAAGCGACCTTAAAGGAATGGCGGATGGCTTGGCGTGCAACGAGCACTTACCGCTAGTATAAACTCTTCGGAAAAATAGCTATCTCGAGAGCAAGTTTTTTAAGTTTAAACGAGCCCAAATCTGCGTCATCGTTGGAAAGATCACCGGTCATATTGGCCTCAATAGGCAAACAAGATGGGAAAGGCCATAAATCCAATCTGCCAACTCTACGAGGAGGTAGAAGAAAATCCGTTTTTAAATTATTTAAATGCTTAAAAATATCTGAACTAATAATTAATAATAAATAACAGATCCTAGAGAGTATCACTACCGGCTGATACTGGATTAAGTTCCGGTAAGGTGGGTCAATATAGGAGCTAAACAAACATATATATATATATATGCGCAAAAATAATTATTTTGGAGTGAGATATATAATTAATGTTCTTCAAAAAATGAAAATACTCCTTACCTGTAATTTTGTGAGATTTCTACAGTTACAGTCCAATGGATTTCCGAAAAAGAGGAAGTCGACAGAACCGTGGAAGTTTTTTTTGCGCATGTCAGACAGTAGCGGCTCCAGCAGATCGACATCAAACTATATTCCAACAAATTGATTATTTCTTATTACACCTCGTTTGTATTAAGCTTAACAACAAGATCTTAAAATTAATTGACTTTTTTTCGCTTCAAAAACGAAAAAATATGGTTTTGATGGTGAATTTATATTCATAATGTTTACCACCAAAAAATAACTTTAATTCGCAGAAATTAAGTCTTAGTCACAATGTTTTTTTTTACTTAACTTTCACTTTTTTATTTATAGGAACTCAGAAATTATAAATATATATATATATATTAGGATGATTCTTATTTCACGTATTTCAGAATTTAGAGTTGGGCTCCCCTAGGATTTAACCTTAGTGCATAAATATTTTTTTACGTATCTCTTTGAGAAAATAAATTATAATAGTCTAAAAAGGACTCAATTTCTTTAAATTGAAATAAAATTACTCAAAGGCTGAGAAAAAATATTGCAAATATACGTACTCATTTTTGGTATTTGTTACTTTTAAGAAGGAAATTTAGTTAAAAACATTTTGATATATTATTACATTAAAACATCCTTTAAAAATCAAGAAAATCCTTTGTGAACACAGTATTCTTTTAGAAATATGTATTTGAGTTATCTATGAAACATTAAGGAATAATTTTTGATAAGACAACTCTTCTTTGAATTCCTTTTTTATCCACTTTCCACATTTTTTTCATTAGAATACAACATCAAATCTTTTTGGCCATATTGGAGATATTTGATTAATGTATAATTGCTTACATGAGTGATAGAATTATTTTGTACGTTGATGGTGGTTGGTCGATTCCTCATGAAGGGGCTTCCTTGAAGATCTGAGAGAGATATGATCTTATTCCTTACGGCTCTCAATTTTGACAAGCTTCTATAATTGTGATTCGTGCGAAGTTCATTAATGTTCTCCAGCTAAAAAATATATATATTTTTTACAAGAAATTGCTAAGTAATTATTATTATTATATATATATATATATATATATATATATATTTGTGAATATATATTAAGATGATTCGATTTTACTGTATTTTGGAATTTAGAGTCGGGCATAGAGATCATCTTGTGAAATTTTGAACGAAATCGAATAATGGGAAATCGTCTCCTCACCAAAAGTTATGTAGTAAACTTATGTTATAATTTTTTTCGCCATTCGATCACCTCGAATTTCCTCAATATGAATGCTATTTTCAAACATTTTGCAGCACAATGTAGGTTTGAAGGCAAAGATTTTAAATTTGTATTTTTATTATGTACATTCAAAATTAAACGAGATATTAATATTTTACTTTTGGGTATTTTCCATAAAAACGACAACTTCAAAACTTGCATATCTCGTTTAATTTTGGAAGTACATAAAACATAAGAACAAATTTGAAAATCTTGCAAGCCCACCTACATTTTGCAGTAAATTGTTTGAAAATAGCAAAGTTAATGAGGACAGTAAAGGCGTTCGAATGGAGATAAAAAAATACTATATAAGTTTACAATATCACTTTTCGGTTCGTTGAGGAGACACTTCCCAATATTCGATTTAGTTAAAATTTCACAATATGATCTCTATGCACTTATGTAAAATCTTAGGGGGCCCAACTCTAAATTTCTAAATACGTGAAATAAGAATCACCCTAATATATATATATATATAATTATTGTTGGCGTATCAAAATCTCGGTGTTCTGTTGATTTTGACCTCCTCTAATTTATCTGAGATTTGAAGTAATCTTGTTTTTGAAGTTTTTTATTATTATTGTAGCACATTTATATACACCGGTATTATTTCCCCCTATTTTACATTATATCCTGGTTTAATGTACATAGTATATACATGAGTGAGACTTACCTTGTTAAATGATACGTCTAGGTCAGAGGTGTTTGGGGGGAGTTTGTCTGGAAGCCTAGTTAGGTTAAGGCCTACGCAGGAGACTTTGACAAGGAGAGGCTTATTAATGTTTATGATTAGACAAGTGCAGCCCGTTGGACAACGATCCTGGAGCGTCTTATAGAACTCCAAGAAGTAAATAAGAGTAACGTTACTACTGTGGATCCTAGAACGTGCGTGATACTGATGCCATTTATCGGATTTTGGTTTTGAGCAAGTTGGTTCGTCTCTAACAAGGGAGTGTCTGAAGTTAGAGAGGAGCCATGATAGTTTGTGTGAGCTTTGATTATTTGATTTTGAGAAACAGGCCCATGGATTACCTATGCAAGAAGTATTTGACACAAATAATTAGTGTATGTTGCTGTAGAGATAGAAAGGCAGAAGAGGCTTTGATTCTCCTATTCGATATTACAATTACCAGGGACATAAATAAATAGTCTAACTAACCCAAGGACCCCTAAGATACAGTCAACAAAATCCTCTTCATTAGTCTTCTCCTGGCGAACGTGATTTCTTTAAGGGCAGATTTCTATAGAAGTTGAAAGGTGGTATATTAAAACATTATAGAAACTATATTTTGCATTGTCGATTTATTTTCTATGGTATCATGAAAATGGTTGCTATTTTGTCCTCAATAAATATCAATAAATATTATTAAAAGGCTATGGAGATGCAGTTCTTCTTATTATTATTTTTTACCATAGTACCCATTATGTTTTTATAATTCAGTTAGTCACTTTATGTATATATATATATATATATATATATATGTATTTTCTTAGAAAATGCATGCATTCTCCTACTTTAACTCCATTTATTGCATATTTGCAGCGACGAAATATTAATGTGCCTCCTCAAAAAAACATAAATAGTATTAGTAACAAGTTTTTAACATCAAATGAGCGATGGTTTAAGTACATAATTTTGACCGGAACTCTCGAGGTTTCATCCAAATATTTTAAAGACGCTCGCGAAATGTGCGTATTCTGCCATCGTTCAAAGGAAACGACGGATCATATTTTATGGGAATGTCCAAAACTAAGCGGGGTCTACAAAGAAATTATCAAAATTGTAGAATTCAATTTCAAAAAACCATTGGGAAAAAGACTTCCTTACAACGTCATCGAACGATAAAATTGATGCCATCATCGTAAAAGCACAACATATTATATATAAACTAAGAACTGAACAAGACGATAATCTTGAAGGGATTATACCTATCATAAAATTATATACACGTGTAATTTTAAAAACACAAGCCCCACCCACTTGATAGACTTAAAAAATGATTTAGACTTTTAATACATGTATTTGCCCTTCTTAATTTTTTTACTGTGTTTGTCAATTTTTTTTTCATCATCAGCAAGGTCTTTATTCTATTTAAAATATGTATAATACATAATTACACATAAATAAAAGAAGGAAAATTGTGTTTTATAAAAACATAATTAACATTATAGTTTAAAATTATTTTCCTTTTAAAGACCACAAATTCTTATAACAAGTAAATAGACATACATATTAAAATATCAATCATTGAAAATAAAATTCCATAAAGTATTAATGATAAAACACTAAAAACATTATCAACAATCATTCATGTCATTTTGAACTTTTTATACTGTTTAATTATTATTTTGAGCGATTTCGCATACTGTGGTGACAAGGATGGGAAATACTTCACGACTTCGGCTGCGTGGTTCCAGAGCACACTTTGCAGTTTTGGGATTCTCAGAGAGAAAGCCGCGTATCGAGCGGCGGCGGATATTATTATTCCTCTTAGTTCATTTTCCTCGATCAGTTTTCCTTCTGTAAGCTGCTTAGCTATGTACGCCTTGCAATTGCTCAAAGATGAACTAATAGCTTTTTCCTCTTCTTTATAGCCTTGTCCTTTGATCGGGAAGCCAAAAAGAATAGTCGCTTCCACATATTCATCTTCATAATCGGAAATAAAGCCAGAATTCAAATGAATGAACCTTTTGATAATTGCCAATGATGGGCAATCACAGAAAGCGTGTCTGATGTTCACATACAATCTTCCACAGTCCTTACAATGTTGTGAGAAACTAATTAAGTTGGCGGAGATTTGTAGCTGTGCAGTGAATTTTTTCCCATCATTTATGCCCATCAATGACCGCATTACTCTTTTCGCCCATTCCTTAGGTAATTTAAAATTGTCTAAATGCTTTTTGACAATCTCCATCGCGTCTCCCGATTTAGGTTCCTTCGTGGAAAATTTCAAATGCCATGGAGTCAAAGGAATATGTTTTTTGGCTCCCCTCATAAGGGGATAATAAAACCTTCCTGTTTGAAAAATAGATGTTTGGTCCAGGTCTCTGTATGTTAATATGTTTTTATCCAGGGCAATCTTTTCCAATTCTTCTGGTTGATATTGTAACGATTTAAAGAAAGGTTTTCTTTTAACATTTTGCCGAACAATGTCCGTGGTGCTATTAGAGTCAAAAAGAGGCTGCATGCTCCATATTATTCTCTGAATAGCTCCCCATTCCTCCGAATGTTTAGATATTTCATTATTAGACAAATCTGTGCCAAACATAAGTTTTTTAAAAATAAAAGAATCTGTAAAATATTCGCGCCACTCCATTTCAGGTTTTAAAACGAGGTCATTAAAAACTTTAAAAAAATTCTTGGTAAAACTTTTTGGAGCAGTACTAGACCTCCACCAAGCTGTGATTTTTTTCTTTTTAACGTAGGTATGTACTTCCTGTCGAACAGAATGCATAACCATTTGTTTTCCTCCTCTATGAGCTTTTCTCCGACCGTTGGTAATGCAGTGGAAGTGTAGATTACTTGAGAGATCAATTTGGTGTTATAGAGGTCAATGCGTTTTTGTAGATTAAACCCCCTCCACGCTTGACACCACCTTTATGCCTGACATTCAGGCTTTCAAAATTGCAGGGTGAAGGTCGATTGGATTCCCACTTAATTCCCAAAATATTTAGTGTTTCAACTACTCTGCATCCTCCGATCGTTAAGGATGGTAAAGGACGCCAAATGCCTATTGGAAGTATTGCCGTCTTGTTAATATTCACTTTCAATCCAGTAGTCCGTGACAATTTTTCAAAAAAAGCAACCAAAATTTCAACTCTCTTTGTGAGTTGTTCCTCTGAATTTCCTTGTACCATTAACGTAATATCGTCGGCGTAGAGGTCGATAAGATGCTTTGTTTCGTTCATTAAAACGCCAAAGCCTCCATATTTGCGCTTTATTAATGTGCTTAAAAGTTCCATAGAAGCCACGAACAATAGAGGTGAGACTGGGCATCCTTGCCTACAACTCCTTCCCAGGATTATTGGATCGCTTTGTTGACCATCTATCACGATTGTGGACGAACCATTATATAAAAGAGAGCGTATGGGGTTAAAATATTTTTTAGAGAGAAACTTTTTTACAGCTTTAAAAATAAAATTGTGACTAATGGAGTCGAAGGCCTTGCTAAAGTCTATGGCAATTATTGCTCCATATTTCTGTCCTTGGCAGGTGGAATTCATGGATGTTTGGATGTTTCTCGAAATATCTGCAATATTTCTTTTTTTCAAAAATCCCTTCTGTTCATGTCCAAGTTTCTTGTTAAGAATCGGTTCTATTTGCCGTGCTAAGATACCTGCTAAGATTCGGTATGACTCGTTCATTATCGTTAAAGGCCTCCAATGATCTATTAAATTTCCACTTCCTTTTTTGGGAATGAGCGAGATTCTACCACGAGTTACATTAGCAGGGAGAGACCCCTTGGTTTCCATTTCCTGTCCAAGTTTCAATAAATAGGGAGTTACTTCATTCGCACAATATGTAAATTTTAATAATATTTTTATTGTACAAATCAATCAATTAATGTATTTCATGTTTTGTTCGCTATTGTAAAATTTACAAAAATACCACCGTTGTTTGCTTCTATAATGCACTATGTTATAATTATGGCCTGTATCGGTTCCTTGTTAACGCAGTCATAAAGACATGCTTTTTGGCCGAAAACGAGGAGGACTTCTCTAAGAAGAGCTCGTACAGCACAATGAAAGCTCCGGAGTACTCAACACGTGATCACCTCCGGGTCCACCTCACGCTCAAGAACCGCTCCGACGTTTCTCTCTTTCCATCATCAACGAGCAGGTCCCCTGCACCGCCCTCACATCTGACATGGTATACAGCAGTAGTTTCGACGCTTCGTCATGCAAAGCTCAACGTTTATCATTGAATCATGAAATATTTATATCTAAGAAATGACATTTTGTGTGCCTATAATTGTATTTGTTTTAGATGTTTTTTTTTGTTCCTATACCTCCGCAATTGTGGAAATGAAAAAGTATAAATAAAGCTTGCCTCTTGGCCGAAAAAAAAAATGTCTATATATATTTACTTTTCATCTCATTTTTGGATGTAGATAATATTTTTTTTTTAAAGCTCATATTCCTTCTTTATCATTTTCATAACTCATTGGCATTTTTAAATGCCATGGGCATAGAGAGTATAATCCTCTTCTCTTTCTTTGGAGGGGAAACAAGAACATTTTATCAACAAAAAGATACCCAGATATCATGCAAAGAAAGCAGATTTTTGTCCAGTGCCATTTTTTCCATAGTGACAGGATCTCCAAGGTTTTGGAAGAATGATTTTTTGTTGCAATTCCGCCGGATGATATCCACCACATAGTCGTCAAGGAAATTGGGAGTACATTTCCATGATATTCGTTGGGCTGCCCCCCAGAATGGGGATATATTTGACGTCCGATCCAAATAGCAGTTGTGTATAAGAGGACCACTAGAAGCCAGTCTTCTCCACCCCACTGTAGGATGCTTCGTGAGGCTTATGAGATTTTGATATAAATTTTCGGGATGATTTTTCTCAATAGAGAAATCCCTCCACAAAGAGCGGCTCTCGGACGTTTAATAGCTTAATACAACTTATGAAAAAGGCTCCCAAGCCAAGAGTCTTCTTCTCGTATACAAAGTTCTGCTAGAAAGGGAGATGCTGTGGCTTTATACAGGACCAGTGGTACAATTCTCGAATGGTACAGGTCTATTCTCTATTCTATTAGTTAATTGTTTAAAATTGAATAATTTTATTGATATATATGGTGTTTACCGGCATAACAACGATGATTCAGACTTCTTTACTCAGAATCTGACCTCTATTATTACCAATAAGGCCACCATCGTCGCAAACGATTTTTATGAAAAATTAATGCCTGGAAGGGATTATAATCCTAATGATTCTAGCTTCAACCCTCGTGCTACGAAGTCCCTCACATCTATAATTTCGTCCTTTGGTTTTTATGCTGTGACGTATGTGAAGATTACAGTCACGCTTTATTTTCGAGTGATAAATTTTCCCGCCCAATATCTTCCAGGATCGACCTCATATTATTGTAGGGTTTTCTTAGGAGCTCATTAACCTCATACAAAGCAGTTGACACCGGTATTTCGGAACATCATGGTATCAGTGCCGCGGTAAATATTACCAAAAAACTTATCAAGCATAAAAGTAGGTGAAAGCTAAATTCCGACTTGATAAATGATTCAATAGTCAATACTAAGATCATATGCATAATTGAGAATACCAAATCAAAAGTTAAAATGGTAACGACATTTTCATGGACATGGTGAGAGGAACCTGTAGAAGAGCTGGCACAATAATAGCTGAAGAGAAACGCAGGATGATCGACAAAATCCAGAATATACTCGAAGAAAAAATTTCAAAACAAGAAAATCAGTTTGAACTGGACCAACTAAATCGAAATGCCGATCTCATTTAGAGAGTGAAACACAAAATGAAAGTGGAAACCGAAACCTTCCT
Organism: Caligus rogercresseyi; assembly: GCA_013387185.1. Classification (NCBI taxonomy): domain Eukaryota; kingdom Metazoa; phylum Arthropoda; class Copepoda; order Siphonostomatoida; family Caligidae; genus Caligus; species Caligus rogercresseyi. The sequence continues at coordinate 21,096,417 of CP045892.1, forward strand.
CCGCCAAAAGTGGAATCCGATCTCAGGTCATGAAAAGTGAAAATTCCATTCATCAGAGTGTTTTTTTCTAAAAGAGAGGGGTCACCAAATCTATTAATAAAGTTTTAGATAAAATACTCCATACATTACAATACGAATTTTTAATGAGCAAATTCATGGAGATTGTTTCCTTTACGCTTCAGACAATTTTTGACTATGATTTTAACACATCACGAATGGCTACTGACTTTGCCAAAGCTTTCGACACCATTTTTCATAATTTTATTATACAAACTCTTTATCGCAAAGGTTGGGAGATTTCATAATTCGGATGGTGATTGTCACTGTCGCCAAAATAAAAACCTTAATTGAATACGGGAACGATAAATCTTATATACGTAATAAGAGAGGTGTTCGTCAAGGAGATCCAATTGCTTGAATACTTTTCGTCTTATACATGGATGATTTATTAAAGAAAATAAACCCTGATAAAGAAATTCGTGGTTTTTTGTTCGTCTGAAGAGACACCAAAATGTGTATGTTATGTTGACGACCTCACCATGGTATATTCCGGTAACCCACTTCAAATAAATATACTCGGGTCATGGATTGGATCAAAGAGCTCAATAATGAACTGTGATATCATATAATACAAATTAAACCGTCAAAACCCTTTCTTCAAATATAAATTAAAATGCATGGCATCTAATCCAGGCATGGAACACCTACGTCGTCCCAAGTGTCATTCATCTAGGTACTTCAAGACACCAAGCTATAATGGATCGAATTATTAATTTCGAAACGTCGTTACTTTGACTTAAAAACATATATTTTAATAGAATTCTGTAAAAGTTGAGGGATTGGGTGTCATAAAATTCAGGATTTTATGGCAGTCTCTCAATAGGTGTTGGATACGAAATTGATTATCCATGTAATTTTCTGTCAAATAATTATACAAATATTCCAAAAGCACTCAGGTCGTATGCATCAATTCTTCAATGGTTGTAGATATATAATCGAAAATATGAGACTAAGATGAAAAAAAACCTGTTGTTGAAAGTTTAAATCCTCGTACTCCTAGAACCCTGAACGCTCAAATATATGGCGACGTTATAGACTCTTCCTCTCTAATGAACTAACTTGCTTATAAGTTCATGCAAAGCCATCTTTCCAAGCCAAAAGTCATCCAACGACCACTTCTACCCTATTGGTTGAAGTTATCAATAGTGTCAAAAAGGATCTCAAAAAAGGCAACATTGTCCCTACCCTAGTTCCTTAAAAAGAGTACTGAAGAAGACGTGGGATCGAAAAAAGTACACGTGGATGTATTGCAGCAGTGAGAAGCAAATTTTTAACGTCAGCTGAAAAGTGGTTCAAATATACACTCACTGGCTTGTTGGAAGTGGCGGCAAATTCTTCAACGACACACGACAAAACATTTTTTGTAAAGAGCATCCAGAGACGACGGACGATTTACTATGGAAGTGTCCAGGCTTAAAAACACATACGAAACCGTACGTGGTTTTATCGAAGAACGATTTCATACAACTGTTAGTGAAGAAGACTTTATTGTAGCTTCTCTTACTGCCAAATACGACGCCGTTATTACAAAGATACAATTCATCGTTTATATAATGCGCCATCTAAAGAAGCCAATTTATCCCCTCATCTTCACCTCGTCTTGCTTGAGTCCCTGCCAGAATCATCTCAAAGTTAAAAAAGCTTAAGAGCTCCAAAACCCAGTGATTGTCTGCTGTTTTTATTGTATCTTTTAAATATTTTTCTCTGTTTTGCTATAATATTACGTTTGGTCCGTTTACAGTGATTTTATGTTTTGTTTTTGTATTGCTTTTTATATGTTTTGTGTAATTTGATGTTTTAAGGTCTTAAAAAGGAAAATCATTTTAAAACTACAATATTATTTATGTTTATTTCAGCACTGGACAATTTTCCTTTTTTGATTTTGTTAATATATATGTGTATATTGTGTACGTCGTATATATTAAAGAATGAAATAAAGACCTTGTTGAAGAGAAAAAAAAAGGAATTGCCATTTCAATTTCAAATAACTTGTTACACTTATAAAATATTTTTATAATTTTCGGTATTTGTCAAATCATTATTTCGAATAGTTTTTTAGTGATGTTTTCGTTTTGTGTTTTAAAAAAAATTGATTTTATTGTATAAAATGATATTTTGTTGATAATATATGCCCATTGGGCCAAGAAAACCCCCCGTGAAAATTGCCACTGAAACACAAGAGTTTTTGGCTCAAAAGAACGCGGAATCTCTAAAACAGAACATCCACAGCCCAGTTATAACCTTCTGTGGCTGGTTCCTATTTCAGAAGTTTAAAAATTTGCTCCGGAATGACGAGTTTGGGTAGCATGAGGAAGCCATTACGTCGGTGCAGCGGGCGATTAAGAAAGTTGAGCTTGACCAAATTTGACAAGCTCAGAGGCTCTGGGAACTCTTTCACGACGCTATCACAGACAGAAGGGAATTTATCTTCTAATAAATATGCACTGTTTCAATTTAGTAAATCCTGACTTTTTTAAGGTCAGACTCATTATTTATGGTCCACCCTAATATGTTGTATGGACAAATTGGGTTTATATTTACTGTTGTTTAAAGTACATTCATATAAATTATTTCGGAAGAAAAATCATATAAGTTTCGTTGGGCGAATAATTCATTTTTATATATTAAAATGTCCACAATACTTGTTTTTTATTTAAATGATCTTATTCTATCAAAGCCATGACTTTTTAACATATTTGTTTTCCCAAAAAATATATCCCAGAATATTATACTACAAATATCTCGTGTCTTATTTTATTTGATCTTAATCTTTGTCAAACCCCTAAAAATACCGTCTACTCATTTTATTGTTGGTTATATAAATAAGTAGTTTTTGTATCCCCTAAAGTGAATACTCCATTGGAATTTACCATATAACCAACAGTTTTTGCATAACTGATACATACAGATTTGTATATTTTTTTGCAAAATAATCATAAAATATTATATATATATATATATATTAGGGTGGTTCTTAAAAACCAAAAGTTGGAAAGTTTAAGCTCCTCACCCCTAAAGTGGTTCCAATAGTTGAAAAAATCCTCCCTGTGAATTTTTTTCTTAATTGGACAAGATTTACCCCTTCCTCAACAATATTGAAGTATGGCGATACTTATTACAGTACTTCTCCCACACTTGAATAGGGTAAAAATTTTAACCTGTAGATATCATCATGAAATTAACAGAGTTGACTACTGACATCAGTCCAAACAAAAAATGTATTGCAAGTTATTTGAAATCATTTGATTACATCAGCAAATATAAAGCTGAATTTGCCATTTGGCACAGCACAATCCTTGCCCGAGGAATGAGAAAAAGCTCTGGTAATGAGTAAAAACAACAATCCTTGAAAACATATGCCATTTATTCAACATACTATATCAGAATGTTTTATTCAACATGTTATATCAGAATGTTTTAACAGGTTACCATCTGCTTTTCTAACCATCACCAATTAAGTACATGGAACTACTCTTTCGAACAAATGTAACTGCAACATAAAAAAAGTTTTTTTTTAAGAACACTTTCCGAGTCTCTTTGAGGACTTAACCGTCTTGGTGCTCCTTCTCCTCTTTGGCTGCCAGACCAGCCACTATGGTCATCTTCCTGGTGTCTGGGAACTCTTTGCGATGCTGAGAAACATTTTGTAGTAGAAATTGTAACTGATCCTCATCCCGAGTTAGCTTTCTGTTGTATTCCTGGATGAGGGCAACACCTCGTTCTGCGTGGTCATTGATGACTGCTATGCGCTGCACGAAGGCTGCCGCTGTCTGATAGTCTTCCAGCTCTAGCCATGTTGCAGGATCTGCATCAAGGAAGCCTTCTTCCAGGCGAAGCTTCTGGAAGAACCTCCTTGTGTTTGTCGATGCCATGTCTTGCAGTCCAAGCCCAGTGATAGATTGGCTGGGCAGCAGCTTAGGGCGCTTCACAGGATATTTTTCTCCTTCTTTGGTGTGAAGTGAGGTGAGAATTTTCCTCTTGTCCTCCACTCTGACCAAAGGGTCAAAGAGTGCTAGTGCAACAAGTTCCTCCGAGAGGTACCACAAGTGCCCTTGCAGCTTGTTCAGAACAGCTCTTCCCACGTCCTCGTTGACGTTGTTCATGTACATCGTCAAATCTTTCAGCAGCTGCAGGTCATGTCGGGGAGCAGCTACAGCCTCCGGAGCCAGTGTCCAGGCTTTAGCGTACAAGCAAGAGACGAAGATGGCGATTTGCCGCAGGCCCTTCTCCTCTCTTGCTGTGAGCTTGAATTGGCCCCGGAACATCCAAACCTTCAGTGAGTAGATACCTTTGGACATCCACCTTGCATTGTGCATGGGACCAGGGGCTAGGAACCTTACTCCTCGTGGGGGGACCTGTCCGAGGAAGATCAGAGTTAATTCCAGCAGCTCCCGGTAGTCATCCCGAAGGCTCTTGCAGTTGATTAGGGTACTTTCGAACCAGGCCTTGTCCACAGGGTCCAGTAGAGGACACACATCAGGGTGAGAAGCACCAGACTCAAACTGGCTCTGGTCAATGGATTGCCAGTGGTCTTGGAAGCGCTTGAAGATGCTTACATTTGGACCTGACATTGGGCCCATGACCATCCTGAAAACCTCACCGAGGAGCAGCTCATGGATATGATGGCGACAGGCAAAGTACAGGAGATCTTTTTTGAGTTGCTGTTCAATTAGGACACATGCCCCGTTGATCCGGCCAGTGTTTGAAGATGTTGTGTCAAACGACATCCCGCCAATGCGCTCAGAAAGACCCCAGTCTTCAAGTGCCTTGACAACTTCTTTGGCCATCTCATAGCCTGTTCCATGTGACAGCTTGGGGACGTTGAGAAGTTGCACCGCTCCATTGCCTGAGACCAGAATAGGTAGTCGATCAATTTTTGCCTTGCTTGTAAGATCTTGCATCAATTTCCCATCCCAATGAACGATGAGTGTGCTGTCCCCACTCAGCTCCTCTTTGAGTTCCACACAAACATTTGCCCTGTGTTTCTGACGTTGCCTTTGGATTGTGCTGCGGTTGATGTTCATTTTGGTCACATCGTGGCCGAGTGAGTGGGCGGCTGCTGACAGGACAAAAACGGCGTCCCGGTCGGTAATATTGGTCCTGTCAAGAGATGCAGCCACAATTGGACTGATCACGTTTTTCCTCCCTCTCTCACACCTCATGTTCTTTGTTGGAGTCACTTCATCTCCTCTTGCCTCCTCGGTGGTCTCATCTTCAGAGCTGACCAATTCCACCATGGACAAGTTGGCATCATCCTCTGCCTTCTGTCTCTGCCGCTTCCTTTTTTCACAACGCTTAGCGGCACGTTTTTCCTTCCTAGCCAACAGTATGTCCACACTGCCCATCTTTCCCCGGCGACCACGTTCCCGCTGGGCCAAGAGGAAGGCTTTATCCTCCTCATTGTCAAGGGCATCAAGGGCATTACTGGTTGCCACGTCAAATAGATTTTTTATCTTCTTCCTGAACGCGTCTTCACGCGCTGCTTGTGAGCCAGCTCGTCCCTTATTCCGTTTGACGTTTAGGAACATCTTGTGGAGTTTTTCGATTTTTCTCATGATGTTGCCCTTTCGCTGGAAGGGAATTCTGGCGTTGGACCAGACCTCGATAATCATGTCTTCAACATTATTGGCTGCTTTCCGCAAAGAGTTCTTATTGGTGTTTATTTGGTAATCCAGCAGTCCGAGCACTTCTTCTTCCGAGGGAAGTTGAGAGCCAGAAACCTTTTCAAGTGGAGCAATCCAATAACGTCTCTTCGATGGCATAGTAGATTGATGATGACTTAACCTAAAATGAATAAACACATCATACTTTGCATTAATCTTATGTTTCAAATAAATTTGTCTAATTTTCCGGTTGATCCTACCTGCTCCGCATGAGTGCATTTGGCTGATAAGCCGGAGTCTTTCACGACGTATTAACAAATTATTTCAAACAACTTGTAATACATTTTTTGTTTGGAACAATATGAGTAATTAACTCAGTGAATTTCATGGTGATATCTACAGGTTAAAATTTTTACCCTATTCAAGTGTGGGGAAAAGTACTGTAATAAGTATCGTCAAACTTCAATGTTGTTGAGGAAGGGGTAAATCTTGTCCAATTAAGAAAAAATTTCACAGGGAGGATTTTTTCAACTATTGGAACCACTTTAGGGGTGAGGAGCTTAAACTTTCCAACTTTTGGTTTTTAAGAACCACCCTAATATATATATATAAATATATAAACAATTATCCAAAAACAGATAAAAAGCTCGACAACTTACCTGACAAAAACACTTTTCTAAGTCATGGTAATTCAAACAGCGATGTAAGATATTGATGTCCGATACGTAGTTATCCTCAAGTCTAAAGTTTGAAGCATTGGGAAGAAGCACGGCATGGAAGCCTCTTTGTATCACATAGACGATTTTCTGTAGATGACTGTTATTTACAATTCGATTTTCTTGTCAGGAGCTCAGTGACTATGACACCTTCAAGTCTCTGGAGAGTCTAAATGTGACAGTGTATTGGAGTCCAATGATGAGTTTTCGGGCTGGAGAGCTAGAAGATTGGATTGCATACCCTGAAGAGAGACCCCTCCAGTTTGGAGTCCTTACATTATGCCGTGCCCCTCTATGTCAATGCAGTCACATTTCTCCTCATTCCTATGGGTTTTTTATTTCTATAGACAGAAATAGGATTATGAAAATATCCAAGAGAGTGCCTTGAGAAATAGTCCATGCTGAATAATCCTGAAGAGACGAAAACACTTTCAATAAGCGTTAAGAGAATATTTTTTTAAAGGTCGAGACTAAACGTGTTCAATTTATTTTCATTGCTTTGTTTAATTAAGTATAAACAGATATTACTTACATATGTAAAAAGTAATTTTAGTTCTTTTTTTCTCTATAATATAAGATGGGCCCAACAGCTCTGAAAAATCGAACCTATGCTGTCGTTCATTAAAAGATTCCTTTAAGTTCCCAATATTTCGTTTAAATAGATAAATAAATAATTCAAGATTTATCATCATAAATAATTTTGGTTAATAAAATATTTGTTCAATCGAAAGGAATTTTTCTTATAATAAATATCCAGCTATCAAAAATATACGTTAAGAATACAGAAGATGTGATCGATAGTTCACAAAGAAATATGTGATTGCATTTAGAAACATACATATATGTAGTTTTCTCTTAACGTTGGAGAAGCACATGTAAAGCAGGTAATGCCAAAATAATTTTACTACATAACGTTTGACTCAGTTGACAGACACAATACTTATTCGATTTCGTTTCAAAATGATCTTTATGCACTAAGGTTACTTTAAAGGGGAGCCCAACTCTCAAATCCCCAAATACTTGAAATATGAATTACTCTTATATATAAAATATAATATTATATATATATATGTTTTCTAGAAATATTTGTATATAACACTTTTGCATAAAGAAAATCTGATGACGCATTTTTGTGTCGCAATTATTGATAATAGGATTTTTTGTGATATAATTTTTTGTCTTATCCACACTTTTGTATAAAATGAATTTTTAAAGGAAACTACTGACTTGTTTGGGCTCTGTTTATCAGTCAAAGAGTTTTATTTGAGCATTAATCAGTACATTTGTTTATTTGTTTAAACTAGTAAAATTTTGAGCACTTTTTCGTTCATATCTAAAGGAGAATATATATATAGGTATATACATTATATATATATATATATTCCATATATTTGGATTGATATTGATTAAACTTTGGAGGGCGTCATGGTATACCTCGACGCTATTGTTTTGTGCAAATAAGACCTCTCTGTGTCCGGGAGATCGGAAATTAGGCACCACCCTTCGACGTCTTTCTCCAACACCTCGTTCGCACCCGATATATGTTACATCGTGTGTACTCAAGACCTGCTTCCTTCTGATAGGCCTCTTGTGGCAATCAGTTGTAGAGTAATTGCCTTATCATACGAATAATAGCAGGGATCCCGAGAGTATCTTGGGGACTCAGAGTGGTGGGAGTTCGGAGTACTGTAGGGATTCGGAGTGCATCAAGGATCTATTGTAGCCGGGGGAGGTTCTCCAGGTAAACGACCGTAGAGAATGTCGTCCAGCAAAGATGATCCGAGAGGTCCGTAATTGAGAATCTTCGTCGGGAGGGGGCCTCCTTCTCCACATTAATTAAAAAAGGTCCGTTTGAATCTGATAAGAGGAAGCTGGACGGAGATGAGATGTGGGCGAGGGTCCTAAGCCACGGATGTGTTCAACGGTTGGGGCAAATTCTTGTCACCATTCTTGGTAAATTAGGATTTCAGTCGAAATCCTTGATATTAGTCCAAGAATCATCGACTGATGATATTTTTTATTTTCACGAAACCTACCTTACCGTATCTTATGTTTTATACGTAGCCTCACGGGTTTATTTTATAATAATATTCTCCTTTATATATATATATATATATATATATATTATATATATATATATAATATATATATCTATATATATATATACAGTGTGTTCCATCAGAAATGTAATTTTTAAATTGTGAAATAGAAGTATTTAAAATAATTCAAATCGTGTTAATGATACACCATTTGTTCATAAAGAGGAGATTTTTATCAATATATAAAATCTGCATTGATTGTCAACCTGAAAAATGTTATCTGAACTTGAGAAGAAATGGATCATCCTGCAGTTTGTCAAAACATCTTCTCCTTCCACAGTACGCGGATAATTTATACTTCATTTCAAGATCAGTGGGAGGGTGGCGAAATCTTACCAGCTGATCCAGTTCACAAGAGTTCCTGATCATTTCAATAAAACTGGTTCCATCCACAAGAAACAAAATCAAAAAGAATAGAAGCAGTGGTTCAGGAGGTAAAGAGTTTCTTTGAAGAAAACCCCAGTTGCTCACTCAGAAAAGCTTCTCAGCCAATTTCCCCCACCAAAACAATGTTAGCTTCTCAGCAAATTTCCCCCACCAAAACAACGTTGTGGAGGATCGTAACTAAGACATGATTTTCATTCCGTTTTTATCATTACATTTCAGTTCAACCATTAACTGATAACCACAAAGCTCAGAGAAGGCAGTTTTGTCAATGGATTCGGCAGCAACCATCCAACATTGTCGATAGAATCATTTGGACTGACGAAAAGTTATTTTGCCTCCATCAAAAACCACATCGAAAAAACTCGAAAAACATCGAAAAAAGTGTGGAAAAATGAAAATCCTCGAAATATCTGCGAAACAAATGATAGGAATGATGTTAAGGTAATGATCATCGTTGCCATTATTAACGGAATGGTTCCAATCGTGCATGCATTCCTTGAAGATGATGGTCATTTGTCGTCGGTTAATGGTGTTTCATATCTCAGATTGCTCCAGGACATAATTTGGCCCAGGCTGCATCATTCTGCAACTCGTTCTTCACTTTGGTGGATGCAAGACGACGCTCCACCACATTGCACAAATGACGCTTTAGAATTTCTAAATGAAAAGTTTCGAGGTTGAGTCATCAGCAGAAGGACGGAAAATCCCTGGCCAGCTCACAGTCCAGATCTCAACCCTTTGGACTTCCACTTCTGGGCTGAAGCACAAACTCAAGTTTATAAGGAAAAACCAGATTCCATTGAGTCTCTCATACAATGTGTCCAAACCTTCGCTGAAGGATATAGGCAGGAGACGATCAAAAACGTTTGCAAGAATGTCCTGAAGCGTGCGTCCTTCTGTCTTCAGGCTGGAGGGGGTCATTTCCAGCAACTTTTGTTGCTTCAGATGTGTTTCTTATGATATAGGACAATAAATTTTAGTAGTCATAAGAATCCATTCTTTTCCTCTAAAATGATGTATATATGAGGGAATTTGACAAATTTTAAGTACTTCTAATTCGCAATTTAAAAATACATTTCTGATGGAACACACTGTATTATATATATATATATATATATATATATATATATATATATATATATATATATATATATATATATATATATATATATATATATATATGACGATCCTTAAGTCTCTTCTACTATTTAAAGATACCATTTTTGAAACAATGGACGGTCATGAACTTTTTTAACAGACTAGAAAAAAAATATTTGATATTGAATTGATTAGCTTGGACTAAAAGAACTTTCATAGACATTGAAACAAAATTTAACCTATTGGCCTTCGATCTATCTAAAAAATGTTTCTTATAGCTTGAAAAATAGAAAATATGTTTGGTTTATTTCAAAAATAAACATTCTTATTTTAAGGAATTATAAAAATAGTTCACACAAACTCACCACTACATAGCCAAATTTTCTTTATTTATACATGTAACAGTTAGTGTGGTAATCTATTTATCGTCAGGTATTAACACAATAAGTATTCATCACTCCTTGAGTACGAGTAGTTGCTTTATTCAATTCATATTAAGAAGTGTTATTGGAAAAGTTCTTGCAAAAAATTTATCGAAAATATTAAAAAAGACAATTTGTGTTTTTAGAAGGCTACTGTTATTTCTGAGTTGTCACCTCAACAGCCGTGAGTGAAGTGGTGCTTTATTCTTTCTTTCAACCATTTAGGTTCGAGAAAGGTTTCCGTCCAAGATTTAGAACTACTGAATGACCAATAGTAATGGTAGAAAAAGTAGTAAATAATGACTCAGAAAGCACTCAGGGAAATATTTTAGGCTCATAAATTTCATATGCAATAAATGTAGAAGAGAATTCTTGAGCTTTTGCCAGAAGGGGGTGAAGGTACTAATACATTTTGTATAGAGCAACTCTCAGGCAAAATAGTCTCGTTTATAAAATTAAACTATTATTATATACGCCGCCATCAATTAACATGTATTTAAGCTACGAATAATGGCAGAAATATATTTGCTTATTCTTTTAAAAAGTACAACCAATTTTGCGATATTATATTTAAAGTGCATTAACTGTAAACTTATATTAATATATCTATTATTAACTTGAGAGAAATAATTAAAAAAATTACCAATGAACGTTTGTTTTGCACTTTTTAAAAGAATAAGCAATATATTTCTGCCATTATTCGTAGCTTAAATACAATAATGATCAACAAATAGTAGCGTTTAGGTATGCTTAATTTACAATTAGAAAAGTAACTCTAAAAAGAGCTTTTTTCGAATAAATTTTATATTTTATCCATGAAGCTGAATGTTTCAAATTGTTTTTTGGGTAGATTGAAACTGAAATTATTTATTATAGAATTAATGATGCCATCTAAAAAATTAAGACAACGAAAAAACATTTCATAAAGGAAGTCATATTTATAAAAAATATAAGCCCAACTATGAATATTTGTAAATTTCATATCACTTTAAACGATAAGTACACGATAAAGGTCGCAGGAGGTGATATTGTGATCACTAGGGATGCGAAAAAAGGTTTTTTTATTTAATAGGTTGAAAGGAGAATAAAATTATGAATCATTTGCAGCTGTTGAGAAGTGAACATTAATTCATAGAGAAGAATATAATCAAAAATAACAAAACCTGTCTCTGCTAATGGGTCTCGAACCATGTCATTTTTCAGATGGTCCAACAACCTGAGGTTAAAAAATTACTCATTTTTATTGGGAGAGATATAACTTTAAAGCAAATAGTATAGGTAGAAAACGCAGTGATACTTTTAAACTTCAAGAGAAAAGTCAAAAATTTAATTTGCCAATAGAGCTTAATCAATTCCATAGTCCGGTTAACGACAAATTATGCTCTTCATGTCAAGTTACTTTTTAATAATAAAATCTATATAAAGAATGTCACACATCGAAGTACAAAATATGATATTGGTCCTTCTTTACTTTAACCGTCTCACCGTCATGTTAATTTCGTGAAATCATGGCCTTTCCAGACATTATTGATACTCAAATGAAGATTTGCACGGCACCATCGTTGCTGTAGCCAGAGGATCGTAGCGATTCTGACGTGCAAATCGATATTCGAAGCTTGGTATAGGGGCAAAATATCGAACAATTTACTGGATAGTTCCTTCCAAAGTTTCTCTTTTAGTGTTTTCGAGAAATCATCCATTTTTTACAATACATTGAAAACACACGCCTCAACTTCGCTGACCAGTTATGGAAACCCTTAGTACTCGGTTTGCATTGGCATAACCCATAGATTGTGACATCAATATGGACGAAGTAATGATACATAATTGTGAGAATATAAGTTATATTAATAAGTTACTCGTGTTATGCAAAAAATGTCATAATATTAGCAATAGCAAAGTGTCACTTTTCATAATTGGACAATGACTAGGTGTCTGAATTGAAAGAAATGCCAACTTGATCTCTGCTTTATCAGGTTTATTTTATCATTTTTATATGTTATTATATTTGAATTAAAAATCAAATTTTCCATTATAATTTGTTCTAAACCTCAAATTTTCATTTAAAAAATTTATTATCACAATTTGATTAGTTCAATGTCTTTTATATTTCTATATTAAAACACAAAAAAATAGTTTTTATTAAAACCAAGACTCCAATAGGATATTTTAAAATCCAAATTAGCTGAGTCTATAATGAATTTCTTTATTGAGACTCAAACATTTTACATCACATAATTACATATGTATATATAAAACGTAGAAGAAGAGTAATTACGCACTATGACATTATAAACATTTTAGTTTAAAGTTATTTCTCGCCTGATAAGCCTTTCAGAATATGTTAAAAAATTATAACAACGAGTATAGAACATCTCAAAGAAAAGCAAATGAGGGCTATCATGACATAAAAAAGTATACAAATGTAAAATAATGAATTTGCTTAAGTATACCTACATAAATAAAAAAATCATATGTAGTTAGCTTCTACAAGTGATAATAATTAGTAAATGAGCCTTACGATGTACTTTTTTCATTGTCCATATTATTTTATTTTTGTGAATCCACTTTAAAAATTTATGTTTTAAGTTACATGCACTCCTAAGTAAGTTTTTGTTGTCTAAAGGTTTGTTTAAGTACGATATTGTATTAATTAGTACACATATGCATGAACTAAATATAGAGAAATATTATAATTAACCTTCCAACGATGTTAATTTATTTCAACGTCGATATACTGTGGTATTATTTTAATTTTTATATTCAAAAAGATGAATCATGGAAAAGTAAGTAAGTCTCAGGGGAAAGAAATTGGGGGAGTTTCAACCATAAACTATATAAGTATTCTGTTGATTTTTCAAAATTATATATATAAATGTTTATTTTGGTACTTACTTTTTGATATTCTATCACATCAGATTAGGGGGGATCTTATTCATTAAACAATATTATATTTCGAATAATTGAACAAATACAATATTTTTATATTCTTTACAAACAAAAAAGATAAATTGATAACAAGATTTGCAATTATATGTTTTTAGTCAATAATGAGATATCACAAAAATGAGAGTTTTTAATTTCTTATCAAAGTTTCAAAAGGCTTCTGCTCCCTTTTGTAAAGGTACTTTATGGATGAACTCTCCCCAAATTTATTTCCCCTGAGATTTTTTACATTTCCATGATTCATCTTTATGAATACAAAAATTTGAATATCATATTGCCAAAAATATGTGGCTATTTTTTTGCCATTCATTACATGAATAGGATGCATAGATCTATCAATATGGAAATCCCTTTCTTCTTTGGTATAATCTAGTTCATATAGTTAGTGGGTTTTATCCTCTCTTGAAAACAAGGTGGGCTTATGATGCAAAGCGAAAAACATAAAACATTTGTATATTTCTTTGGACTGTTTGAAACTAGAGTGAAATAGTCTGTTGAGATAAAAATTGAAAAATATTGTTTTCTACCGTTGTAATTGTGGAAATCAAATAGCACTTCGGGTTTATTTTTAAAGAGTGTTACATTTTTTGGATGTTCCTATGCTAGTCCAGAACTTTTGAGACACATTGTTGCAGGTTACCTTTTGGCTATGTTATGTTATTCTACTACATAACCTGTGCGTCAATCACAAACTACTCAAACTTTTCCCTTATTTTCCTCATGTATTATGAAATATCCCCTTTCCTTGCATCTAAAAGATAAAGTCATTCCGGGATTGAAAATAAATTGAAGTTAACCGTTACATAAAAAAATAGAATAAGGAACAGTTTTTCACATTTTTGTCTAAATTTCTACAAATGTTTGAAGTGACATGGTAGAATAAAATATGCCTCTTCCTGATTTTGTGCTCAAAATACAGTTTATTCGTTATTGAACATGTACATTCTATCAGGACATTTTTCCTGTATTGGCATGAAATTTATTTTAAAGAAAAATCATACAATTTATCTCAATAAATATTTTTAGCAACAATAATTTTTGGGAGATAATATATTTTTCAAAGTGAAAGAAAAAAAATGCTCAAAAACCCTTGATATTATTGTATCCTTATAAAAAAATAAATATATCTAATATTTTTACACATTTACATCAAAATAAATCGCTAAAATGTCTGTTCCGTACTTCTTCAGTCTCATGAGTTTTGTAATCTTATAACTCATTTGTAAAATGAAAAATTGGTTATATTTTTGAATCAAGCAAGAAAAATCAATATAGCCATAAAATTTCTATTGAAAATAACAACAAACAAGAAAATTATGACCATTATAAAATCAAAATGGGTCCATTAGGGCCAAAACATCATAGGAAAGTTAATACAGCTGTAGTAAGAAGCAGGTTAAGGAAACTTTACTGGTTGAATAGCTATTTAATCAATATTCTTAGTAGCTATAGAAACTTCAAGGGCCAAATAAGACAATATAAATATTATTAGTAATTATTTAACACAAGATTATCAAGGACACAATTTTTTTAGATAAAGAATTTAACGATTGAAAGTTAATCAACATTATGCTTCAGCAATGTATTATTTTTAATCTACAAAAAGATATTATATACATATATATATATATATACTCGTATATTTGGACGCTTACGGGGTCCATATAAAGTAGTACTACAAAGACATAGAATGATTGTTAGGTAGGTAGTAAAATCAGAAAAGGTGTATCCAATGACATTTTTTTCATTTCTGGTCCCATCACTTTGCAAATAGTTTTATTAGGTCCATCTTGACCCAAGGATTCCATAGGTACCTTCAAAGTTCAAATTTGACCATAAATGTGGGAGGAGAAAGCGTGCGGACATAGAGACAGACGGACGGACAGAGACTGGTGAATTATTATTATTATTATATATATATATATATATATATATATATATATATATATATAATAAACTTCAATAACTATTTTCAGACATTACTATGATTTACATTACTTTTAACTTTAACAATTTTCATTTACCATTTTTTCGATTATCCCCTGACATTTTAAAAGCATATATGTGTTTTTCACATTATACAACGTATTGACTATCATAATTGTTTCCATTAAAATAAATTGCAGAGATTACAATCCTTTTACAATTCCTGACTTAATATTTATTGAAGTTCTAATAAAATTCCCTCATATAGTTTTTCTTCAAAGTATTATGCAAAAGAAAAATACTGTATACATAAAAGAATATATTTCGTACAAATATGTAATAATCATATTAAAATCGAATTCTAAATGTATTCACACAAATAAAAATAAAAGCAAATAAATTATATCAATTAATAATTGAAACAGAACATCACAGGAAATAATATTTCTGAACATACATATTTGATTTTTACAAGCAATACAAAGACGCAAGAAATACACAAATATTTGTTCAGAGTTTATTAACTTATCTTTTACATAATCATATTTACATAATAATATTAGTATTATAATATACCGTTTCTTACCTTAAAATTACCACTGTCTTCGAAATAGTGCATAAATAATAAGAGGTTCCATAGCGAGTTTAATTAATCCAAAGGTATTTTTTTTGGTTTTTATAAGTAGCTATTTATATTTTTATAAGTAACTTTATAAGTCTGTGTCTTTTTAAGGAACTGAGAAGAGAGTTGTATATACAAATATACAAAATATGTGATGTGAATAGCGATGAAAAAAAGACAAGACCGTCGTCAAGGACTGTTTCTCTATAACTGCTATTATTTCGACTACTTTTGATAAGAGTTCCCTTGTAACACAATAACAAAAAAAGAAGTAGAATAAGGTATGCTAAAAAACTAGTGAGAAGAGAGAGATCGAAATATATATCTGGCGCTTTTCACAACACACACACACACATATATATATATATATATATATATATATATATTTATAGGTATCTAGCTATATATATATATATATATATATCAGACTTGTTGACGTTCGCAAAAAATTGTCATTCGTCGTTCGCCAAAAGTTAAAGTTCGTTGTTCAATTTAAAATTCATTTTATGATTCAATTTAAAATTACCATTTTAAATTGAATCGTTCGTCGTTCATTGTTCGATGTCGTTCGCCATTCTGAAAAAAATTGACGACAAATTTCTGAAAAAAGTGATGACGTTTTTTAGAAAGGAAATTTGTCCCATACAAATTAAAAATCTTTGTCTTTTTTTGGCGACAAAAACGAACGACGAACGATAAGGAATTTTCCTTATCGTTCATCTTTCGTCAAAAACAT
The DNA here is from genome assembly GCA_013387185.1 of Caligus rogercresseyi. Taxonomy (NCBI): domain Eukaryota; kingdom Metazoa; phylum Arthropoda; class Copepoda; order Siphonostomatoida; family Caligidae; genus Caligus; species Caligus rogercresseyi. The sequence goes on from CP045892.1 coordinate 21,113,032, forward strand.
TGTCGTTCCTCGTTCATCGTTCGTGAACGACGAACGACAACAAATGAATGATAAATCAACAAGTCTGATAATATATATATATATGTATATATATACATATATATATATATATGTATAATATATATATAAAGCGTCAGATAGTATTTATTTCGATCACTCTCTTCTAACTGGTTTTTTACATACCTTACTCTACTATATATATATATACATATATGTGTATATATAAATATATATATATATATATATATATATAAATATATATATATAAATATATATATGTGTATATATATAATATTTAATAAAGCAACTGCTCATACTATTTGATTTATATAAATGAAGAACCAGTGTTGTCAAATAAAAAACTCGTTATTTATTACTTATTTTATTTCAAATTAAGATAGTTAATAATATTTACATTTGAAAATTGTAGAGACTTTGGAAAATAAATATAAGAAAAATATAACTTTAATATAAAAACTGAATGACAATTGAAAACTTATCAATATAATTTAAATTTGTTCTAATTTCAACAATATGATTAATATCACCAAGGTCAAATTATACAGGGTTGCAGTATCTCTAATCAGAAAAGAAAATATTGAATAACCCTTAGATATAAGGGAAGGCGGGGAAAGTCTAGACTGGGGACACACCAATATTTAGCATAAAGACTTTTGTTTCTGCTCATTATTTGACAGCATATGTAAAAAGTTATTCTCTAACCTATCATTCACGTAGTTTTTTTCGGATTTCTGCAGCTTGTATATAGCAAATGGATTAATTATGGCTCGGAGTGAAAATTATGTTACTGGAAGTTTTTATTTTTGAACATGAGATAATAATTCGTTGATGCTGTACTCAATCTGGATTATTGTTTCTAATTTGGCAGACTAACTTGTTTCTTTTTAAAATGATCCACCCGGGAAAGTTGGGACATTTTATACGAGGTAAGTGGGGATGTCCATACTTTCCAAGATCAAGATATATAGAAATACCCTAGAGAAATATAAGTAGGTCGCTCTCGTACATAATCTGTGACGGAGCTGGAAGAGTGTTTTCCATTTATTTTCTCAGAATACAATTATTTTTAAGCTACGAAACATTGATCAATATTTCAGTTAATGTTACTGATATTATTCATACAGAAAAAACAGTTTTATATCTTCACATTTTGTTAATTTTGTTATTTTGCCTTTATAATTCAGAATGATTGTAGAAAAAGCTGAAAAGGGAACATTTTGTACAAAACGGGCATGGTTCCGAAGTTGAGTTCTAAGGGAAAATGATGATGTCATAATACCCGGTTTTATTAACTAACAGGATTTTTCTCCTGATTTGAATCCCAGAAGAGTCCATAGGAATGGCTAAGGGTTGTTTGCTATAAAGTAGAGTGAGATCTGACGAGGCAGTGACGTCACCTCTACGGATCCTTTCTACTCCAAGTGAAGGAATCGTCAACTAAATCCACCATAGTTTGATAGAAGGAGCTATTTCCTCCTTGAGTATGAGCAGTCTTTCTATTCAATTCATATTGATAAGTGCACTAGAGTCTATTGAACAGATTAGTAAATGACATGGATCGAGGCCCATGAAGAGGTGACGATTATATTTTTAAGAATGATATTCTTCTACATGAATTGATGTTCACTTCGGAACAGCTGTGGGCGAAGTTATACTTTGTATCATAATGACAACTGTTTTTATTATTCCTTCTTCTTTTCTTTCATCCAATCGCGTTGGAAAAATACCACTTTTGTACCCTTAGTAATAAAATGGAATTAATTTATCTCTTAGTTATATTTTTACGAATGGAAGTTTTTGTTTAGAAAAAAGAATAAACAATGGTTAAGATTAACAAACAGGGACCTTTTTGTTGACAGAGATATATTGAAAGAAAAGAAGAGTAAATGATAAAAAACAGTTGACATTGTGCATTAAAACATCGCGTCTATCTTGTCTGATTTTGGTTTGCACCTCAAAAGACTCAATAATCCTTAAACCACAAATTTGCATGTGGTTTGATCCATATACTTATAAATCCTGTAAATAGACTTTCCCATGTTTTGTTATATTAATTTATAAACACATGAATTTTTTTATTTTCCTCGTATCTGATGATGAATATCACTCTAATTACAAGAAGTGTTAAAAAAAGTATAATTTTCGTGAGTTTGTGAAAAGCATGAAAGAAACATTTGTAATGTTATTCTTCCCTCTTATGTCATCAAAATCTATTGATACAATATATCTTGGATACGTCACAAATAACAATAAGATTTATGACGTTTCACTATTAATGACAACATGAATTAATGTTCCTGATATTTTATATACCTTAGTGAAAACTACCTTTTTGTTATACCTAACGACGCGACAGTTTATAAAATAGGTAGTCCAAATGCATCTTCGTACAGAGAAGTTGGGTGCTTTATATCTATGTAACGTCCATATTACAACACACCCTCAGTGGTTGTGTGACTGTATATATGCATTTGCTGTGTCTTTAATGCTAAGTTTTGAATTGATATTTTCAATAGGTCTAAAAGGGTTTCTAACTATAAACCTTAAGTCACTAACACTCAGATAGTTGGCTACGTACGGATTAAAAAGTGCAGCAGGGACAGAGTTCGCTTATGGCCCACTGCACTTTTAATAGCTCTTCCCTCCCATGTTTATGAGTTGATTTTTTTATTGCTACCTTCATTGTATACAGACATATTTGCCAATTTCGATATGATAGTTTTTAAAGTAATGAAATATCGTTTCTCAAAAGAAAACATATCCCTCTCTGTCGGTTATCATATGTCAGAAAGAAGCACCATTTAAGACCCCTCACAAATAAATATAATAAGTTTCATAATAATTTAGATTTTATTAAATGTGAAGAAAAATGTTATAAAATGGGTCTTTTGAAGTCTTTCAATATTTTTCTACAAGAATTCATCCAGATGTCTCGGAAGCGTCTGATCGCTTATTCCAGCTATCTATCATGAGATATAATTATACTATTTCAGTATACATATTTTTAAACCGAAATTGTTGGATTTCTTTTAGCACAAGATCAACTACCTCTTGCTGGTATCGAAGGTCAATCAGTAATTGAGTGATTCTGTTATACGTAGCCTATTCATCGCATTATATGGAGGAACCAGGTTCAATTTTTTCCATGATGATGGAAAAAAGTGTTGTAGCCTTGCTGTAACCTTTATATAAAGAAAACTGATTATTATATTTTATATAAAGTTATATGAAGGTATATTAAACAATGCATATTATCTTATAAAATGATACAGTCTTCCTTCGTTTGAGGCCAATAGCTTCCAAAAAACCATCGCTCCGTAACAACTCGTCCAACGAGGAACTTTCTCTTGGACATAAGAGACTGGTCTATTTGAACAAAAATCCCAGCTCTCCAATTTCGTAACAATTGCTACTTAATTGAACGGAGCAGATATTTCTTAGCATGGAATACCACTCAATAGCTGTTGATTCCGATCATAGCTGGTACAATAGTCACTGGAGTTTTTAGTGACTAGGCCCAAAACAATTTTATAATCTGTGGATTGCCTATTTTACTGCCTGCTCATAGCGAGTCCTTGCTATCTAGCACACTTTCACTCTTGTGAGTTAAACATCTCCACTTCTTAGTATCCTTTCGATGGACGACGAACATCAGAAGATGTTTACAAGTAGGGCATTGTCAATTGTGAATATATGTATATTAAATCAAATAAGCATAGAACCACTTAAATAGTATTTTAATATAGACGTTGTATAGTTATAGAGAACCAAACCTCTCCGTTGTATCTGTAGTACCCTAGGAGTATCAAAAATTGATTATCGTTATTAAATGAATATCCTAAATTTAAAAACTCTCTTGGATTTTTTTCACTTAATATAAATAATTAAAATATTAACACATATTGAAGTTTGTGAGAAGTATTTGAATTATATATTTTGGTTATATTTCATTATAATACTATTTGCTCTATCAATCTCAAATGAGAACTTTGTTTAAACATTAGGTTGTTTGTTTCTGTATGTCAATGAAATAAAAAAATATGCGGTAAAGAAGAGATATAATATATTGCCAAATAGAATCCACTTATTATTGGATTCAAATTACCTCTATTTGTATTGCTCTTGTGTTTGTATATGATATATGTAGGTAGTTTAATGAAATTGCAGAGAAAAGTCATTGCATATAACGTACAATTTGATGCAATACAATTTCAGTTTCAATAATCTCTAACGCCTGTGAACTTGAATCTATGACTCTTTTTAAGGTAAGCACAAACTTAATAGTATTATATATAATAGGTTATGACAGAAAATATTTTGAAAAAATAATTCCTGCTTGTGTTTATATTGGAGGCATATAGTCGATCCAACCATTCCAAGAAACTAAACAAATTTGATAATCAGATCGGTTCATGAGATTAGTAACTATTTTTCCAATGATGTTTTAGTATTTACTCACTTTTAATTATTTTAATTTAGTATGTACGCACCCACACATACTTAACAACAGACAAAGTAAGTATTATACTAGAGTCCTTCTCGATGAAAACAGGTGCGCAAAAGTTTAATTGAAAAGATGTAAATGTCTATAGGTATGCTATGATTAATATATATAGCAGATACTCTAACTCTATATAGTATGATAATAATATATTTGTATTGTGTTGAACAAAGTCAATAAATATAAGACCCTATCCTGCAATCAATCTTTATTTTTTCGGTCATATTTTTTTAACGTTTGCTATTAGATAACACATAACAGTGCGAAATAATCAAACTTTATTTTTAAGAATAAATGCACTACAGTCAAATAAAAATAAGATAAAAGTGATAGAGTTGAAATAATAGTGAAATAAAAAGATGACCCTTGTAAACAAACGAAATATCCTTCAATGGTCTATAGTTTTGAGATCATTTCGTGATCCTACTTTTGCTTCAGTTTATCCACATAGCTACTGTTTTTATAAGCATTATTGCTTCTAACAGATATTAACTTAAATGCTGAAGCACGGTTATAAATAATTAATCATTATCCTTCTCCCATTGCAAATATAGATTGCCGAAGGAACGAATGGTAGTATTTGTTAGCTTTCCATTATCGGGAAAAGACAACAACATAAAAACTGAAGAGAGAGCGAGATTTCATACTTTTTAATATGAAATAGAGCGATGACCGACGAAAAAGTTGAATGTTAACTTAAATAGTTTTCTTTTTTACATTTTTTTGTTATTATTCATACCTTTGAGAGAGGAAAAGAATGATAATGAATGTAAGACTAGAAATCACTCGGGTTAAGGTCAGAGATGGTGAAGGCCATATCTTCGACATTTTGTAACCATGTGGTATCTAGACTCAAGGTCAAGTTATTATGATCTTGCTGCTAATAGGGTATATCTAAGGGTGGAGCAAAAGAGAAAATGTGTATTATTTTGTTGCTGCCGTAGAAATGAATTCTTGCATCTTATTTACCTATTCGTTGCAAGAATTAATACTGATTTTATAATAAAATATTTGTATCATAAGTAGTAGTTGTTGTTGTATGATTTATTACAGACCAACTATAGCCCTAGCCTTCATGGCTACTAATATATAAAAACATGTATCTTTATATACAAACAAATAATTATACAATAATAATAAAATATTAATTAAAGAACAATTAACAAAAAAATATATATATAAGTCAATATTTTTTCAATTTTCATAAATACATTAAACTTAAGGAGCTATAAGGATGTAGACAACTCTGCCATTGTCTTTGCTACACTCCGAGCACTTGATAAGGTGCATGCCTATAGTATTATTATTAACAACGTCATTTTTATGTTTGGTCATAACCAAATATCCTCAATGTTTCTCGAATCAATTACTTTTAAATATGCTTATCAAATGGAACTTCGGTCTTCTACCAACACAATCTTTTAGGGTAAATTTTATAATTAAGGTCGTCTATATATTTCTCTCTTTGACCCAGGGTGGAGGTTTAGACGGGGCACAGTGAATATGGCGTATTATAAGTACATGGAACCAAAAGCATTTAATACTTTTATCAAAAGTTTCAATTCCAAGGCAGGAGGAGCTGGTCCAATTCGAACTACGATTTTGATTACTTTTGAATGCTTGAGTATATCTGAGAAGTCACAGAGAGGAACAACATAAAAGATTATAATTAAAATATAGCAAAACCTTCAACAGCTATAGATTCCATATCCACTATGCCCCCTTGGACATATTTTTATTAGTTAAACATGACTAGAGACCATCTTACATATGTGTGTTGGTGAAAAATTGGCCATACAATGATATTATTTTTTAGGAAGCGAGTATTTGCAAATACTCTTTGTAATATTTGAACAATAAATTCAAATAAGTTCGAACTCTTAAACCTATATTTGTATACTTAAAATGTATTTGCTATTTTCTAGGCAGGCTAGTAGAGTTGGTACTTATCTAGTCCAAAATGAAGTAAACATATACTTAGATGGCATTTCAATTTTTCTTCATATAAGTAAAAAAACATTATTTTTACCAACCCCCCGCCATTTCATAATGTATAAACTTAGGTTCCGAAATATTTTTCGTGTGACGTCACGTCTGGCAGAAAACATAAACAAATAACTCTTACTATATATAACATCACTACTCAAATTATCATTAGTGCATCGTACTCTTACAAAAATGGCTTCAATAAATATAAAAAAGAAAAAAAGACAGTGTGCAGTTACTGTTTGTCCTTCATTGGATCCCAATGCTCACAATGTATTGTACCACTCGTTTCCAACCAACATCAAACAGAGAAAAGCTTGGACCATCGCATGCAAAAGAGGAGATTCGACATTTCAGCCTGCATCATCCTTTATGTGTAGTCTGCACTTCACTGAAGAAGACTATGAGAGAGATCTAATGCATGAGCTTCTTAACCTTCCTATTAGAAAGAAAATCAAGAAAGGAGTAGTTCCGACACTTAATTTAAATGAAAAAATTGAAACAAACTTGTCGGAATATACGTCCATGGAACCATCTTCCAAAAGGAATGATAGAATATTAAAACGAAATTATCGTCAGATTACTCAAGAATGCTTAGATAAATATGAATCTTCTAATTCATCGTTACCTCCTCCTTCAAAGCAACCTCCAAGTCCACAAGTATTACTTCCAAGTTCATCAGAAGATAATTGTCATGACAAAAGAGTTTCTAAATCAATGTCTAAGGTGCCGTCAGTTCCATTGGAAGCTCTTAATAAATTTGCTCAAATTCGTGTATTTCTCCAAATAAAATTTGAAAAAACCGCCTTCAAGAGCAAAAAGCTAGACATAAAAAAGTTTAAGAGAGAAACGAAAAATGAAACAGTGGATTAATTAAATGCTCCAATAAATTATTTACTTTTTCCTAAATATGTATTTCTAATAACATTTATGTAATATATGATTACAAACAGTATTTTGTTTTGTAATAATTTGTAAATTATATATTTTTTTCTTAATATGTATTTCTAATAATATTTATATAATATATGATTATAACCATATTTTGTTTTGTATTAATTCATAAATTATATACTTTTTTCTAAATATGTCTTTGTAATAATATATGATTATAAATAGTATTTTGTTATAATTTATTTCATTGTTTTTTATGTGCTTTAACATATAATGATTGAAGAGTTTGCTTTTTCATGAAAATATTTTGGATAATATCAGCAACTTTAAATCATCAAAATTTTATGATTACTCACAAAATTTAATATTTTTCCATTTTCTAATAGAATTGTGATAATTAATTCTTCTATGATCTAATTAAAGGCTAAATTCGATTATATTTAACATATTTTACTTATACAATATACCCTCTTTTGCCATACGTGACGTCATGCTCATGAGGTAGGTTGCGTGGCGGTGTATTTTTTTATACTTTCATTGGTTAAAATGGCTCTACCTTACTTTTAACTACCTTGATTTTTACTACATTTTGTTAAAGATACATATAGCTTATTGGATAGGTTATACTCAGGCTAGTAAAAAATCTGCCTACTTCGCTTTAACATCTGTAAAGCAAAATATTTACAAACCACAGGACAAATAAATCATACAAAAACCAAAATTAGCTTGCATAATGAATTATACTGCCAAATTAATACTTGAGTAATTTTTCGTTAAAAATCAGTTAACTGAGTATTCAAAGTTTTGTGAAAAGAAAAAAATATATTTTATTATTTAATCATATGAATCGTTTCTTTGTATTTTAAACCAACACACCCAACAGGATTATTAATACATGACTTACAAATAGACTCAGCTGCACGACTCCCTAGTCAACCCTTAAACCTTGATAAATGTATATTCTTCAACATATTAAATCCCCCCCCCCCCCCCCCCCCGCCTCCCAACAAAGTATTAGCGTCTGGCGTTTTATTCAATATATAGCTATAGTATAAGGAAATAGTCAGTACATTTGTGTCAAGGCTTGCTCAATAAACGTTAAAGCATTTACTTTATAGGAAATATATTTTTTATAACGGTTCGGTTCCACTATATTATTAATAGGTAATTATTATTCTTAAAATGGGTACATATATCCATGCAGAGGAACTAAATAAGAAGCATAGAAGGTTTTTGTAATATATGTGCTTTAAAGTGTTAAATGCATGCTCAATTAAAACTAAATTAATACTCCTAAGATATAATGAAAGAGGCGAGGATGGGAATCGGGATGTATTTTAGTATGTTTGCTTGCTGATTTGATCTCTTTAAGTAGATAAATAAGCATAGTAATAAGTAAGCGCATTAGCTTTTGTGGAGGGTAATTGCTTGTGGCGTTAATTTTAGCATTTAGAATGTTTATTTTTTAAAGAGCCATTCTATATTCATATATAATCTTTGTGTATTCTTATAAAATCATGACCCTTAATATATTTCAAGAGAGTAATTTTTTAAATAAAAATAAACAATCAATTTAATATCACGAAATTTAAAAAGAAATAATCACTTTTTTCGTTCAATTAATAAAACATGATGTAAATACATCTTAGGAAACTTTTATAAGGTCGTCTGAAAGTAACTAAAAGTTGATTTTGAACCATGTGAATAACACCGTGTTAAGTCTCCTACATAATTCCGTTCCATGAAGTTTAGTGTTACCAATAAAAGCAATTATAAAAATTATTCAATGTAAGATTAAATTATCTACACTACTATTAATTCTTAGTTGAATGCAGTGTTCCCAAAGTGGGGGGCGCGACCCCTAGGGGGGGGCGCGGGGGGGAAACAGGGTGCGGGAAAAACGAATGAATGAAAATATAAATACAATAGACTAAATAACACTGCTAGCATAACATGGACAAATTTTTGACGCAGCTCCCACTTAAACGCAAAGCAGAGGATGAAGCATCACCAGATGTACTTCCAAAGCAATGTCCTTCCAAGGCAAAGACAAGAAAATATGACGACACATATCTTGCCTTTGGCTTCACCTGTACACGGTGGGTAATGAGGAGAGACTGCAGTGTGTTGTTTGTCTTAAAATACTAGCTTGTGATAGCTTGAAGCCAAACAAGCACTACTTGGAGACAAATCATCCAGAGCACAGAGCCAGTTGACTTTTTCCGACAAAAACAAGTAAACTGCCTCGCTCAACAGTCTCTCTTTACTAAAGCTGCTTCCGTGCCTTCAAATGCTCAACTCGACTCATATAAAGTTGCCTACCGAGTGGCGCAGTGTAAAAAGCTGCACACAATAGCGGAGGAATTAATACTTCTCTGTGCTATGGACATGGTTTCATTTATGCTTGATGACTCTACAGCCAGCAAACTAAGGGCAACTCTGTCCAACAACATCATCGGCAGGCGCATTTATGACCCGTCAAAGGACATCTAGGAGCAGCTTAATGATAAGGTGCGAGACGGCCGCTTTTCCTGCAGATGGATGAAGACACTGACAGTAACAAAACTGTTATTGAAAACTTATGTCAGATTCATAGATGGAGATGACATGAGGGAGGAATTGCTTTTCTGTAAACAAATTCCTGGCAGAGCCACAGCAGAAGAACTCTTTAAATCATTGTCACTTACTTGAAAGAGGCCAATCTGAAATGGGAGGACTGTGTGGGATCTGCACCGACGAGGCGCAGGCTATGGCTGGGAAACAGGGACGGCTGCAAGCGCTCATCAAGCGCGTCTCCCTCAATGCGCAGTGGACGCACTGCATGATACACCGCGAAGCACTTGCGTCTAAACAGCTGAGTCCCGAGCTGAATGATGCAATGACCCACATCATTACCACAGTGAACTATATAAAAATAAACCTTTCAAAGCCCGGATTTTTCGGCACTGTGTGAGGAAATGGGCTCCGACCACACAGCTGTTATGTTCCATAGCGAGTTCCGATGGCTGTCATGTGGGAAAGTGCTGTCCAGGTTCTTGAACTGCGAGATGAAATCCGCATCTTTTTGGAGGAAGAGGGCAGCGATCTTGCCCACAACATTCACTGTAACAGTTCCTCATGAAACTTGCATACCTTAGTGACATTTTTCTTAAACTCAACGAAGTGAATTTACAGTTGCAGGGCACAAATACACACCTCCCACATCTGGCAGATAAAATCACATCATTCACCAGAAAACTTGAGATCTGGCTGTAGCTAGTAAAAGTTGGACGTGTTGACTCATTTGAGAACCTGAAATCATTCATTGAAGACATGAATGGAAGCACACATCTTTGCCTTTCAGAAACATTCCAGAGATATTTCCTAATGCAGGATCCAAAAAAATATGATGGATCCGTGATCCCTTCAATGCATCACCACCTGCAGACTTAAGCACATCCGAGGAGGAACAGTTCATTGATGTCATCTCTGACTCAACAATGAGACCGCAGTTTCAGTAAAAGACACTTGCAAATCTCAAATAGGAACCCAGATTTGACAAGATCTGCAGCATGAAGCAGACCCACATCAGTCACTGAAAAGATGTGAGCATTAGAGGTGCCATTTTTGCATAAAAAACTATGGGTTTTTGTTCTTGTTTTCCTCTCAGGGAGTTGGTCATGTTTTAAAACCCATTTTTGCAGAGAGGCATTTTTTCAAAAAAGCGTTAAATATATAAAAAGAAACCAGTTACACTGAACATAATTACACAGTTAAAGTGCTTGAAAACTGTTGCACTCATTACAATCTGAAGTTTATGGCAGATCACTTTTATGTTTTCAACAAAAAAAAAGGTTTAGGTTTGACACCTATTACAAACTGCAGTTTATGGCACTTCACTTTTATTTTTTCAACAAAAAAGGTGAGATTTGTATTAATTACAATGTGTGAAATAAACTGCAATGGACTCTGAGAACAAAATTTTGTGTATGTTCTGTTTTGTTGGGGGGGGGGGAGGGGCGCTAAAATTTCTTATGTACAAAAGGGGGGCCTAGCAGAAAAAGTTTGGGAACCACTGGCTTAAGGCATAAGTTTTTATAGAATATTTTTATTCACATTAGTGTTAACGAATTATCTTAGGCTTCTTTAATTCAGGAAGCAAGTAGTTATAAAGGTAATTTTAACATGATAGTTATCTATCTTAAAGCATGATTGTATATATATATATATATTATATATATATATATATATATATATATATATATATATATTATATATATATATATATATATATATATATATATATATGTGTGTGTGTGTGTTTCTTATATATTTAATAGAAAAATTCCCCTCTAACTTACCAAAAACAAACATTCATCTTTAGCTCTTCAAGGAGTAGTCAATTATATTTACCTGCTTGTATTTCCCAATTCCTCGATGTATTAATGGATGTATGCATGTAAATAGTAATACATAGAACACATAATTAAGTCAAGGGAAATCGACTTTGAAGTGTTTGGATGTATTTGTCAGTGCAATGGAATATCATTCTGTATGATAAAATAAGCAACATATCAACTATACTATAGAATATGGGTTTATTGCATGAACCATATACATTCGTATGAGCAATATTAACTACAAAAAAAATAGTGTGAAGCTTTAAAAACATGTATTGTCATGATGTTTTATACTATCATGGTTGTTTTAATTTTTAATCTTAATGTTTTGATCTTTGATGTTGGTATATGTTTTATTGCGGTTTTTTTTTTGTTTTTCAATAGGAAAAAAACATTTTCAACAATTTAATGATGTTGTTTTAAGACCGACTTAATTTATTTGCCTTTTTTGTTGATATATTTATTTACTGTTTTTGCTCATGTAAAAAGGGCCTTGCTGAAAAAAAATAATAATTCAAAAAAAAGTTTAATGAAACAAAAAACACATACGAATGATTATCACAGGGTTTGAAATTTTAGGATTGTGACTAATTTATTGTAAAAGTACGCCCTAACACTAAACAGAACTATGGAATTCATGAACTGGAAAAAGAAAATAATGCGTCTCTTCAGGATTATGTATTCATATTATGAGAATTATCATATGACAATATGAGCATTGAGACACTCTTTGTATAATTTTGCGGAATAAAAAGAGACGCTGATATAACGAAACCTCTCCTGAGCCTAATCCAGTAGTTAATATCCAGGATTTATTATATTTATTATTTAATAATAATAAAAGTACATAAAAAATGAAATTTATAAAAAACAATATCCTCTATGGAAAGTCTTCATCTCCCAACATCTCCATCGAGTTGCCGTATCTTCCATGTAAGAGGGCAATCGTAGATGAGGTGGTATGGTGTTTCCTTGTTGATGTTCCAAAGTCGACATGTTGGGCTATCAATCTTCTCCCTCATGAAGAGATGTCGATTTGAAAATCCACTAAATGAACGCTCACCAGTCCGACAACTTTTCAAATTTAGTGGCGCTTGAAGTTAATTTTATGAAACAATAAAGTACAATGTTATAATTTTAACTCACAAGTATTTGTATGTTCAATTTAGGAGGAAGAAGTGATTATAAATTTAATTAGTATAATTGTCAAATAAATATTGCTAAATTGATAGCTATTCATATAAATTGTATTTTTTTATCATATTATATATGGAGGTAACTTGATATAGCTTAAAATTATAATTTACGATCTTATAAGTAAATCATAAGAATCTGTGTACCCATGTCAATGTGGAAACTTCTACTTAAAGCAACAAATTTAATCATGAAAAACATAAACAAATAAACTAGCAGATTTTTTTTTTTTCATTTGGGCAAATAGTGAAGAACAAAATAATAAACCCTTTTTATAAACTCATTAAGATACTTTTATTGTAGGACTTTTCTACGATCACTTAAATAATTTTATTTAGACTCTAAAATCATAAAATCAATTATATTTGTAAAAAATCATATCTTCAAAGGAAATGTTTGAAGAAAAAGTTTAAAATATTAATCTCAAATAATGAATGGATTGATATTTCCAATTAGCTTTGACAAAAATGTCGGCTTGCCTTTTTATGGATGACTTTATTTTTTTTCAATATAAATCGATGCTCCAAATAATGAGATTATTGATTGAGGGAGAGAGAGAGATATTTGCACTTTTTGCGTAGAGCAAAATCTAATAAGATGAGACATTTGGACTTATTTATCTAATAATTAATGAATGTTTGTCTTGTCTGAAGCTGAGACCTGGATAGAAGATCGATGAGTGGAGTTATTATTATTTAGACCTACAGAACTTTACGCACAATTATATGATGATTGGCTCTTTTTGTCTCTTTTTAGATATAGATATATCACATTGTTATCCATCAAAAGCAAACCTCTGAACCGTGTTTGCACAAACAAGTGGCTCTGTACGTTCATTAAAATGGGTTGGAGTGGCGGCTCTACATTTATATTCCAAACCCTAGCTGATTTTTCGGAAGGTTTGATTTTGTTTTTATTTAAAAACTTTTCGATATACCATTTTCAATAACGATTATGTACCAAAAATAAAAATGGTTGAAGAATTTGCAGTAAAAAAAAGCTAACCCATATTTGGACCTCACGACCAAAATTATACGTCTCTAAAGTTTGGGTAAAGTATATACAATGAAGGTGAATTATGTATAATAATAACATGCAAATTTAATTTTTAAAAGTACTTCTCTCAATTTAAGTTGTCAATTATGTAAATAGTGAATCTTTAGTTAGTTTGTTAATAAATTATAAAATGTATTTAATTGTGTCATTGTCCATATTGAATCAAATCAACGCATCAAATACTGATATTGTAAAATCAATTGAATTTTCATTATGTGATTTTTTAATAAATGCGTGCATCACAAAGAAGAAGAAAAAATTATTCGTTATCATAATCTTGAACATTTAGGGTCTTTGTGATATTTCAGTCGTTGTGTGCGGTGTTGCATCTTATACGTGATCAATATATCAAATATAAATTTTTGAATTTACATCTTCAACAGGTTTGTTATATTTAATACTAAATAAATATTATTTGTGTACAAAACATAATGTCCTTTTTTTCATCGAATGCATGAAATGGGCTACTAAAATATTGTTCTTGTACATTTATTTTTGGGATAAATTCCAATCTGAGAAGTTTACCAAAAGCACGTTCTGTGAAAAAATTTAAAAAAGGAGCTATATTGCTAATTGGTTTCCAAGTGATAACTTCGTTTGTAAGAAAGATATGCGAGCCATATTGATATCAATTACTGCGCGTTACTCGACTCTTAAAATAAAAATTCGGAAATCAAATAGTACCACATGGTCAATAAGTTCGTTTGTATCCTTCTTGTGCCATCAAAAGCATAAATTTTGTAAAACTAATAATAATATGTCATCAAGAAATTAAAAAGATTTCATGCGAATTATTTTCTATGTGAAAAGATGACTAAAATAAATGTGTTATGCTATTTATATACTTCTATAACTATATAATTTCTCTAAATCAATAAAGTTTCTTAATTAATAAATGTAAATTGGCCTACTCACAAAAAGTTAAAATTACTAATCTTCGCTACTACCCGGAACAGTTTTACTCTGTTTCCTGTATATAATTTTTGTATATTTTATTTTCACACTTAATAAAATTTTGCAAATTTCTTAATCAAATGTTTTAACCGGAAAAATGATGTTATTTATTTAAACCAAAATTCTAAAAAGTCTCAAGTAATTGAAATTTTTTATTTGATCATATATTTAATTTTTTAAATTCAAAGTGGAGGTACGAATTTTAATTCAAAATTTATTATATGTTGTTTCTGAATTGTAGATCTAATAATAATTTTTGGGATTATCAATATTAATCAAATGTCCTTTTTGTTAGGACAATATAATTTCATACGAGAAGGTCGATGTAAAAAAGGTTTCTATGTTTTATTATGATTGGCTGCATTCGGGACCCTGAACAATTAAAATAGTTTTGGATGGCCTAAGTTGCTTCCACCCCATAGTTATTTACAAGAACTCATTCGCCGATTGATTGCAAATGATTATATCCAAAATTTCTGAAAGACAAAAACATTTGTATTGAATAATGTTTATGATCTCATTAAATTTCTTCAACATCTCTTTCACCTTGTGCTCAATGACCAACAAAAGTATTAGTTTTCTTCATTCAGATACAATTTTTTATTATTAAAGATCCCTTTATCATTAATAGTGTAATGATACTCACTGAAAAACGAATAAAATGCATAAACTTAACTAAGTGGTTCATAACTTAATAATCATAACAAACACGTAGCAATTTGGACGTTGTAAATGTAAACTTAACTTAGCCCCTGCGTACCATTTTGATTCGGGAGTGCCCGAAATCAGAGGAGTTTATCAAGGTGACTATATACTGGTGTTACTATAACAAAGGTACATAATTATACTGCAGACTTAAATTTCAGTTGCTTCAATCAATGAAATAAATAAGAAATGGAATTCGTAAGAAATAAAAGAAAGTCTATTTTTAAAATTTAATTATTTCATTTTTAATGAAATATTTGCATAATTAAGTGACCAGGGAAAAATTCAGGTAGTTAAATGCTTGACGAACGAATATTTGTCCATTGCTGAACAGTTTGTCAGTTCCATATACTTCAACTTTAGCCAATCTGCATTTTCCTAATTTATACCAATAGACACATAAATAAACTTATCATTTCAATATAATATAAAGATCCAAGTTAAGACTATTCCACTGTTAATCTTTCTGAAAGGAACCTAGCATAGAATAGTCGTTGATTTACTACTGAAAGAAATATATTGAAAAATAAGGGATGGCATACAAAAAACAAATAAAACATTAATAAATAGAGATAAATTCGTAAATATATCTGCTGGAAGACCATATATTAGGTAAGACTCCCCAATGAGTTACAAAATACAGCTTTCCTGATGCTGTTATTCTTGTGAATATTTTAACTTTTTTTTTAAATTTTATATAATATGTAAAAATATGTGATATTTAGTACCAATATATTTCTAAATGCGAAAAAAGTACAATTCATTTGTTATTTATCAAATTCAGTGGAGTCACTGAATTTTAAAATTGTAGTTATATTCCTTTGTTATTGTAATACTTGTATAAATTCCCCTTCAGAGTTAATTACATTTTCTATTTTATCTTTAATTGAGAGCGAGAAGGAGATTATTTTATGAAATAATGCCAAGGGATGGATCCAATGAGCATAGGCGTAGGAGACAGGGGCAAGAGGGACAACTGCCCCCCCCCCCCAAAAAAAAAAAAATTCGGGTGAGTTCTCAAATTCGGGCAAATTGGTTGAGGCATTCGGGAATATCATTGAAAAAAAAAATGAAATTATAAAGCAACTGGATCTTGAAGTATAAAAAAATATAATGTAATGAATAGTATGAAATTACTATACAGATAATATTAATCTACATAGCTTTCTTCATTCGATTATTTTTTCACCGAATTAATAGTTCTTAATTAATTCGGGCAAATTGAATGCTGCCCCCCCCCAAACCAAACATCTCCCCTAAGCCTATGCCAATGAGTGATGATGTTCTTTTACGAATTAAGGAAGATCAGTAAGGATGTGAGTCCTCAAATGATATGAGGGTAATCCATGAAGGAGTGAACGTATCTGTAAATACTGTTAGAGAAGTAAAGATTTAAAAAGACCCACTGCGCCACTTTTTTCTTTTAATTACATTTCAGTTTTGAACTTACTTATTTATTTTCATTAGATACACAGGATATTAAGAGCCCACTATATGTAGAGAAGACCTTTAGATTACCACAGTGGCTTTAATAAAGTTTATGTCCAAACTGTTGGACGGCGATGGACATGCTTTATAACAACAAAGCTGCTGGAGAACAAAATAAGTCATGAAGGGAAGGAGCAAGATATCTTTGTCAAAAAGCCTGACCTTACAAAGTTAATAATCAAATGATACCATATTTGTATTTTTTACTTTATTAAAATGACTGAATTTGGATTTTTGCATAAATCGTTGCCAAAGAATTTATATAACGAACAATCATTACCATAATTTAAACTGTTTATGTTACTTTTATTAGTGTCCGTATTAGGGATTTCATAACTGTCATGACTCCATACGAAGATTCAAAAAACGATCCAACAGGAAATGTTAGACTACAAATGTTGACGGGCATAATAGCAGCCCTCTCTTCACTCACCCAAGGGACAACTCTAGGCCTTTCTGCAGTCATCTTACCACAAATCCAGAATATAAATAGTTCTGAAACTCTATATTTGAGTGTTGATCAGGGATCATGGTTTGGTAAGTTACTCGTTATACTTGACTAATTTATTATTTTTGAGAAATCAACTTGAATTTTATTTTTTAAATTAAATACTTAAAAAGTATTTGATACATATTAGATATTTTGTACAAATTCATGTACTTTTTTAAATTTATATGTATAGGTATACAGGGAGTACACGTATAATCCGGACTAACTTTGATCGATTATGTCGTCTTTGTTTTTTGAAATATTGCAACGCACATATGTACGTTACTGCGCTTGCATCTTATCTATCTGCCAAAAAAATTGAAAATCAGTCAACATTTAGCCATGGAAGAGGAGAAAAGGCATGCGATGTTCGCTTCCTTCCGTGCCAGGAGGAGTCCAAAGGAGGTGATAGAGTTCTTCAACTACCCCAAGTCGACCGTCTACGACCAGTGGAAGGCTTGGAACTCTTTCAAAAAGAATGATGCTCATCGCAAAAAGCGTTCTCGGTACCTGGGGGGCCACCATATATATATATATATATATATATATATTATATATTAGGGTGATTCTTATTTCACGTATTTCGGATTTGAAAGTTGGGTTCCCCTAGGATTTGTCGCCGAAGTGAAGAGGAAGGTCAACGAGGACGGCAACAAGTCCTACGCCAAGTTGGCCGCCGAAATGGGCTGCTCCAAGCAGACCATCGCCAACACCATCAACAAGGACCTGGGCTACAGTTCGTACAGGACTCGGCTCCCGCCCACAAGTCGAGGGAGACACAGATGTGGCTGTTGGAGAACCTCCCCTACCACTGGAGCCCGGACTTGTGGCCCCCAGCTCCCCTGACTGCAACTCCCTCGACTATTTCTTCTGGGACATGGTCGAAAACAAGACCAACAAGCACGCTCACAACACTCCCGACTCCCTCAGGGCCGCCATCGTGGAGGAGTTCGCCAATAAGAAGAAGGACGTCGTCGCCAAGGCCTGCGGCCACTTCAGGCACCGCCTCGAGATGGTCGTCGCCGCTGATGGGGGCTATATTGAAAAATAAATATCTATATATGTGTGCCTTTCATTTAACAAAAAATTGTTGAAAAATATCGATAATAAATAAGTTATCAACATTTCAAAATTTGTTTTAATTAGTCCGGATTATACGTATACGCCCTGTATATATATATATATATATATATATATATATAACGACCGGGACACCTTTTGAAGCCGGGCCAAGACCGGCCGGGACTTAATATAAATCTTCGTTCTTTTGACATTATGAAGTGGCAACTGGTTTTTTAGAAAATAATTTATAAAAAGGACGTTTTTTTGCAGTAAAGAATTTCCAAAAAAAGTGACGACGTTTTTTTTAGAAAAGAATCTCCAAAAAAAATTAAGACGTTTTTTTAGAAAAGAATATTTCGAAAAAAACTTTAAATGACAAACAAACAAAATATTGATGTCCCGGCCCGGTTTATAAAAAACCCAGGACATCGCGCTGGGCCGGGACGCTCAAAAACAGCCGGGACCCGGGCCAGGTACCCGGTCGTTTCCTGATATATATATATATATGTTTATATTAGGGTGATTCTTATATCACGTATTTCGGATTTGAAAATTGGGTTCCCCCTAGGATTTTACCTTAGTGAATATAGATCATCTTATGAAAGTATGAATGAAATCAAATAATAGGAAGTGTGTAATTTTTTAGCCATTCGATCGACTGTTGTCCTCAATATAGGTAAATGCTACTTTCAAAAAACTTGGCTCAAAATGTAGAAATGGTTGCAGGGATTCGAAAATAGTGTTTAATTTTATATGCACATTCAAAAATGAAAGAGATATTAATTTTTTGAAAAAGTCCATTTTTGAAGTATTTTCCATAAAAACGACTATTTCAAAATTGAACTATCTTGTTTAATTTTGGATAAACATTAAAATATAAAAACTAATTTGAAATCCTTGCAATCATACATACGTTTTGTACGTAATTGTTTGAAAATAGCAATTATATTGAAGACATTTCAGGCAATCGAATGACGAAAAAAAACACTACATAATTTTACTTTTGGATCCGTTGAGGAGACACTTCTCATTATTCGATTTCGTTCAAACTTTCACAAAAAGATCTCTATGCACTAAGGTAAATCCTAGGGGAGCCCAACTTTCAAATACGTGAAATAAGAATCACCCTTATAAATATATATATATATATATATATATATATATATATATATATATTTATATATATATATATATATATATATATATATATATATACACATATATATATGTATATATATATATATAGCTAGATAGATTGACTGATAGTTGTTGTTTGAATATGCTTATATTTTATTTCACTCAGCAAGCCTTTACTCATTGGGATGCATCTCTGGCGCTTTAATTGGAGGATTTCAAAGCGATTTTTTCGGCCGAAGGAGGTCTATGACGATAGATAAACATCATTGTCCTATCTGGAGCCTTTCTTATCATCACAGCAGAATCTTTTCAAAGTCTTTTACTTGGAAGATATATGGGTAAAAACACTAACTTATGTTGCTATAAATAACTGGATGGAGATTTCATAAACGAAGGGTAAATAAAAAACAAAGCACGGTAGTGAATACAATCTTTGTGATACTTTTCATATTATTGTTATAAAGTATAAATTAAGGAGAATCCAAAATTGAAACTACGTGTGACATTTGATTAATTTGTTATCAAAAATCAATACCAAGTATTGATTGAATACTTTCTGTTGAATATCCAGTTATTTTGTAAGGTCAGTTGGTAAAAGTGTTTCCCTTTTTGTTGTTGTACGTCAGAAATTATTATTTTATTGAGGTGGATATGGATGGGATCCTGCATAACATCTTTACCGGCATATTTGAGCGAGATAAGTCATCCATCAATTCGCGGGACTCTTACAGGGATATTTGGAGCCATGTATTACTTTGGAACATTCATTCTGATGACTCTGAGTGCTTTATTTCCATGGCGCATCGTTATGTGTTAAGTATATAGTAAAATATAACAAGACATAATTTAAATTACTGGAGAGTCGCAAATAATATTATATACTTTATAAAAAGGTCTAGTAATATAGTCGTAAATATTATTCATAGCTTTAACGTCGTATGCTTTTTTTCCTATGTGTCTTTAGACCACACCTTTTTTTTCGCACGCTTTTTTAGTAAGAGGATTATTAACGTATCGCTCTATTGCTTATAATTGCACGCTTAAACGCTGTGAACTTTATCGTCGCAAAAAAAGAATAGGAGACTGAATGGAATTAATCATCACAAGATAATAATCATTTCGTCTACTATGAGCGTAAATAAAACATCGCAAAATTGCCATTTAATGGTAACAACTCCATACTTAATTCAATATAGAGTAAGTAAAGAGTATAATTTTTAGAATGTCTGAAGTTGTTGTTTTTAATCCATAACCATCTTTCCTCTTGTTTATTTGATTTATAAATACTTCTGGATTTTGCTATAATATTATTGTAATAGTATCATTATTAGGGGCTGTGCTAAAACTTTTTGATACAGAGCTCAAATATTTTTATTAATCTAGAGAAACATATTATCCACAAATACAGTTATTAGTGTGATATGACACAATTAAAAATTTCCATACAATTTAAAAAAACAATCGTTCAATAATTTTTGGAGATCATATCTAAGTATGGTTAGACCTACACTCATGTACGTATCTGTGGTTTGAGCAGATAATATCATATTTGGCCAACAAATTCTCCTTGATAAAGTCCAAACATTAGAGATCTCCTAGGAATCTACCGCCCAATGCGTTCAACACCGACTCGAGGAAGTGCTCTTTGTAATACTTCCACCCTTCATGGAAGGAAAGCGTGTCGCTATCATGACAAGACTCCGCAGCCTATCGTTTCTGAGCTATTCCCCGGCATGAACAAGAATACAATCGTCAGGAAGGAATATGGAAAGCCGATGTTCAGTAAAAACAGCTGAATGATCAATATATATATATCAAGCTGTTTTTTCTGAACCTAGGCCTTCCATATTTTATTCCTTACGATTGTTCAAAAAATGAACATGGTATTGGGTCGGGGTACATTGTTACTAAGGAACAAATTACAGTTCAAGACGCCTCATTGTCTTTTTTCTCTTATAACAGCGTATTTTAAGCAGAAATTATTGCCATTGAGGAAGCCCTTTCTTGGATTAGAAGTCACCCGGAGAAATTGACATCTAATGACTTCTATATTTTGATGGACTTTCAAGTGGTATTACAAGTTCTACGGTTGATAGATACAAAAAGGGCCTTAGTTTGGAATACCAAATGTATATTTTAGTCGGTTGCCAACATGATTCCCATCTCACTTTCGTGGGGAAGGGTCATAGCGATATCACTGGCAATGAGGTGGCTGATATGCTCACAATGGAGGAAAAGTGGCAGATTATTTGGTCCAATCTTACAAATTGTCCTCAATATCGTGCAATTATGCCAAAGTTTAAATCAGCAGAAAGAATAATCTTCTATATCACCCAAAAGCAAATTAAATAGACAAGTTCAATTCATAACTGGACATTAACTTTTACGAAAACACAACAAAGTTATACACCATTTCTCAGTCCACTTTGCCAAGGTTGTGGTGAACCAGACGATAATTCTCTACAGTTAGCTCGTGACTAAGTTTGATACTGGAAGAATCGTTTTTCTGGATTCGAGCAAAGAATTTGGGGAGAAAGATATATCTAAAGCCCACAAGTTATGACAAATTCATCGATCGGTAAATGATTCAAGTCTGCACTATCCTTGGATGACCATCAGGACGTTCCGTAATAGATGACCTCATAGGAAATCGTTGCGAGGACACCATAAGTGAATTTACTTATATTTTGCATGTGCCCGTTATGAAAATGTAAGATTAGTAGCAATAAATGTCTATCAAAAGTGTAAGGGGTCCTCGAATTTGCAAAACATTTTTTATAAATATAAATAAACTACAGTGGTTAAAAAAACAGATCTTGAATGGTTTCAGGGTGAAAAACAAGTCAAAAAGAACAGATTGGGCAAAGTGAGGTCCATAGATAATATGGAGTACCAAATCAACAAATATGCAACATTACACTAAATAACGTCATAATTACATATCCCAGCAAAAAAATGGCCTTTTTATCCATGACTAACTTAATGCTCCCCTGATAATTTAAATACAAAACTGTAAATTTTTATTATGTAGCTTGAATTCAGATATGTATTGGTTTGTAACACAAATAAATAAAATAACAACAATTTTCTTTTAATTAGGTATAACTGCCATATGTCCACTCATAACAGTGGCTGGTCTTATCTTCTTCTGTCACGAATCTCCAGTTTGGCTTATTCGGCACACAAAAATGGATGAAGCAAAGAAGACGCTAATATATTTTAGAGGTTCGGAAGAGTCCGCTGTTATTGTCATGGAAGCCATACTTGATAATTTGAATAAGGAAAAATCCCAGCGGCTCCAAAATAATACTACTACGTTGACGGTTTGTTTGTTATTTTTAGTTATGTAAAATGATTATTTAATAAGTGTACAGAATAATAATGATAGGAAGCAAGGTTTAACGTTTTACTTTCCTAAAACTTTAAAAAACAGCTGTCAATTAAGATATGGAAAATCGATTTCAAAAATCATTTAGCTTCTTTCCCAAATTATAGATTTTGTATTTTCATATCATAAAATTTTAATTTTTACTCAAGAGATCAGTTTATACCGTAAAGGCAAAACTTTACAGTTATGATATCGTTCAATTCGAGCTTGCTTTTTTCATTATTGAAATGACACATTTCATATTTACTTACTTTTTTCTTTTGAATAAATTTACAAACTTTTTATATATGTATTTCCTGAATTATAGGCGAAGCTTATATATCACCTTAAGGAAATATCGTCACCCACTTTTTGGATGCCATGTGCTCTAATTCTATTTCTTCTTCCCATAATTCAAATTGGGCTGGTATGTCCTTCATTACATTTTACATGGTCACTTTTTTTAAAGTAAGTATTGACCTACAAGAGCTAAAGAGTAACTAACTGTTGTTCCTCTTTTAAATTTCAAACTACAGAACACGACGATTCCCTTAGATCCATATATTGCTTCCTCCATCCTATGCTTTGTCCGATTTGTTTTTGGACTTTTCAGCGTTCGGCTCCTCACAAAGTATTCCAAAAAGAAAATGTACTTACTTCTTTCATGCGTGATGATTTGCTCCAACGCGTCATTGGCCATACATCAGTTTATGAATGAAAAGGTAAGTATATTGCTATATTTTATAACGACTAAGAATGACGATTGCATTCGTCATATGTACGTTAATAAAATTTGAGTGTGTATATCTTTGCCTTTTCAACAAATAATATTTCCTATTAATTATACATTTTTGAACATCATGAATTTCTTCAGGATGTAAAAATGGATAGCATTATCTCTTGAATCATATTTTATTATTATATTTTTTGCTATAATTTTATAAAATATTAGATTAATTTTAATATTATGATACTATCTGGTTTTATGCATTTAGTTGATAATCATAAATAGAGCTTCTTAAGGATCGACCAAGATGGGACTTGTGTTACTAATTAGTTGTTTTGAACTTATTTTACTATATAAGTATAGCAGACCTGCATTTTGTCATTATTTTTTTCTGTGTAGTATTCCAACAATATTAAGACATTAATTGAAATCAAAAGGTGGCATAAAATATTATCAAACTACGTCATTTCTTGCTAAAATCCAAAGATATAAATAATTTTTGAAAATATTTTGGCACATCAATAACACATTTTTATGATAATTTATTATTTTTGGTTGACAAAATGTATATGTATATTTCATATTGATTTGGATGACAAGATAAATTCAATATTTTAAACTCATGTTTGATCACTATTAAAAAATTGAAAATATAGTATATGATAACAGCTCGCAAATAACATGAATATATGGTAAAAATGTTCAATACATGAAGTCCAATATTTTTTAACCAAAATAATAAATTGATTATTAACAATCTTACATAATTGTGGTTATACTATTTATCAGGGATACTTTAGACAGTGGACATGGATACCTCCGAAATCGTTCAATGGCTTCCGTTTGCATCAATAATTATATTGTACGCAGCTGTATCATTAGGATTTGCCTCCATTACAAGAAATCTTCAAGGAGAGCTCCTTCCTGCAAACAAGAGAAGCTTTGGCTGTGGAATCATTGGGTTTTTTGATGGCCTATCCATTTTTACTCTAGTCAAAGTTGTAAGTAAACAAAATAAATAAAATTGCAAAAATGACTTTTTTTTTTCTTCTTAATTTACAGACACCAGCTTTAACGAAAATGATAAATGTTTATGGATGCTTCACACTGTTCACGATTGATTTATTTGTAGGATTTCTTTTCGCCTATGCCTTTCTTCCGGATACTAAAGGACTAACACTGGAAGAAATTGAAAAGTATTTCTATAGATTTAAACCTTCAAACGAAAAGCGGAATGAGCGAAATGAGCAAGAAAAACTGTGCTATAAGAAAAAATGAAATAAAAAATATTATATTATATCATATAACAGTAATTTTATACCGTGATTTTTGACTATGTATTATAATATGCCGTAAATAATTTGCTAGGCTCCTTACAAGAGTTTACAAGGAAATGCTTTCAGGGCCTTCTAAAGCTGTTACGGGATAATAGATTTGTCTATCTGGGCAGATCCGTCGTTAAACGTAAGTCTTGTGAGGGGGATTCTTCTTATATATATATATATATATATTAGGGTTGTTCTTATTTTTCAAATGTTTGAAATGTTAGCAACATTGTGAATTTTCTGTTTCTTGGTGATAAAAGAAGACGACATACAAAGTTTGAACAAAATCGGTGAACATTACGGAGTCGCTCAACGAGGTCAAAGTTTTAAAAATTTAGTTAAAATTTAGTTTTCCGCAAATTTCTTGGAAATGGTTGGCGTTACAGACTTAAAATGATTAATTTAAAGGAAATCTAATTAACTACCAGACAAATTTTGATCTTTTTTACTAAAACAAAGTTTTCTGTAAAAACAAAGAAAAAATTGTTCGCTTCAGAGTAAAATAGTATTTTTAAGTTTAGTAAAGCTTTAGATGATAAATCCAAAAATGACCTTGGTTGCATTCTATCAATTCGGAATTCAGTACAATCTGAGTTTGCATCATATAATTCAGAGCCTGTATTGACCTATAAGAAATCGATTATGAAAAAAAAAAATGTGATTTTTAGATTTGCGTCAAGGTATCCTCTCAAAATTTTACATTGTCTCTGACGCATTTATATCCATTATATGCGTCATTTTGTACGCGATATATGTCTTTTTTTAATGTACATATAACTCTCTACTTATTAAATTGACATGATTTAGTATACCAAAATATTAAAGCTGGTTAACCAAGCTTTCATTGGATATGTTTGATGTTCTAAAAATCGTGTACTTTAAGAGAAATAAGCAAATACATTTTTGCACGTACTCTCCCCAAAAAAATTATCCTTTGATATGAGAATATACAATTACCGCTTGGTAACCTTGTTACCTGGATAGAAAGAAAAAGAAAAAAGAGATGCGAGAGAGTATTTTGCCTCACTTCTCTCGCTTCTCTTTTCTTTCTATCCAGGTAACACGGTTAAATCATGTCAATTTAATAAGTAGAGAGTTATATGTGCATTAAAAAGACATATCTCGCGTACAAAATTGAATGTTAGGTCCAATTTCATGGACGAAGTGGAATATTTTGAAATACTAAATTTTGGGGGGCCTTTTGTGGGTTGTCTGTTGGGTTGATTGCATAAAGTTAAAAAATAGTGTCAATAGAGTGGTGCATTTCTAATACATTCGGGTTTTATAAGAAATGAATTTTGGTTTAAAAAAAATTGAGTTTGGCATTAAAACTGGAAAATGGAAAAGTGTTTTTTCTCCGCTCCTGGTGAACCCACAGATTTCAACTTGGCTTGATAGGAAGGAACTTAAAAATGCTGACAACAAACTATAATATAAATAATTCTCAAGTGTTTCAGATTTTTTCATAAGACTCAAAAAATTGATTTTGGCATTTTTTTAAATTTGTTAATATAGTTGTTCCCGATTGGGGAGACTAATGCAAAAAGTTTTATTACTAAGTATTATTTCATAAGTACATATACTACATATACATAGTATAGTATTTGGGTATAATGTTAGTTCTTTTTTACTTCCTAATTATTAATCTAATGTAGCCTCTAGGAAGACTTTTACTGCATAATTGTTTTCAAATTATGATATACGAATGAAGCCCTCACTAAAAAATGAGGTCTGTGAAATAAATGTCCGGCACCATATGACGTCATAAATTAACGCCACGGTTCACCCAAGGTCTGTATAATAAGGTCTGGGCAATACAAACACAAACATTTATCCTAGCAGTATAACTACTCAATGACGTCACTGGAGAACGAATATATATATTTATATAATTTATATTTATATATTTATTTATTTTATTAATTTATTCATACACATACATATATATAAATATTATAAAAAATATATATAAATATATATATTTTTTTACATAGATAGAGAGATTGATTGATACATATATATATATATATATATATATATATATATATATATATATATATATATAGATATATATATATATATATGTATGAATGAAAAATACTTCTTAAAATAGTACGAGATAATATGAAATACAAGATAAGAGGGATTGGGTATATGATACTTAAAATTAGGGCCCACTTATGCTTTCCTAGGTTGGCAATAGAGTTTGCACCAAAAGAATAGCCTAAATCGGTGGGCGGGCCTGCAGGCTTAAGACCTACTTTCTCTATTGTTGGGTCCCTCATATACACAAAAGGGGTTTGTGTTGGGTTTGGACTTAAAGGAATCCCCTGCCTTAGAAGGCGAGGACTGAGGGCTTTGGATTAATGAGAGTGATAAATACGGTTATTTTATCCCCAGTCAGGCTTAGGTAAAAATTTGCAAATATTAATTGGGTCCCTGGGCGGTAAGAGTTTAACAACTAGCACTAATTTAAGTTTGTATCCATTTCTTCATGCACACTCATACAAGTTTCGAACAAGATGTAAGTTTAGTTATGCACGTTATTTTACAGGTCTACAGAAGATTCGGGTTTTTTCATTACACCATTAATTAGCTAATTAATGGTGTAATGAAAAAAAAAAATTTCGAAAAACCCACGGTAAAACCCGGGTTTTGGAACCGGTTTTTTCGTTTTTTTTTTTTCAAAATTTTGGGTTTTTTAAATACCCTGACTACCAGTAATACTATTAAGTCTCAAATTAGGAGATACATGTCTCATTGATCTCAAATACTTTTTGGATGACTGTTGTTATGAGTTGGGTGATATATCTGATGTGATGGAAAAGACATAAAATGTATATGTTAGTCTATGGGTAAAATAGCATGCTTACAGAGGAATCGCTTGCACTTATTGTGCATATCTTGCTGAATCTGTGCCCTTACTGTATGTCTGTCTAGTCTTGCATTAAAATGCTTTGTGTCTACCCTGATACATTTAGTAAATAAAATGTGATTTGGTTTATGGGATATGTTTTATAAACTTATCTTTACCTCTTTCTGTTTTCTGTCTGGTAGGAGAAAAGCTAATTGTTGGCTTCACAACTAGAGGTAACCTCAACAGGTTTCTTGAGGCTGGAGACATCACAGCTCAGGAGGTGCAGCTATTCCAACAAGCAGCACGAGCGTTTTCTGGTCAGGGCAGTGGAGTAGGGCTCAAGACCCTCCCCTTCAATGAGGCCCTTCTGAGACATGCAAGATTTATTGATGTCCAGCAGAGGGCTGAGTGTGGGTGGAAGACGCCCTATACTTTGTAGACAGGCAAGGGTTTCCAAATATTTTATATTATACTTTAAGTTTTACGTTCAGTTTGATCATAGTCACAAAACAAATCCTTAATTTGTTCTTCACACATTGTTTTTTTTTTTTTAGATTTCAGGAACTACTTCCATTCCATGGGCCACAGGAACATGATAAAGTGAGTGAGGAGTTCCTGGACTACCAACTCATGGACATCCCCATGCCCCAAGATCCCACCACCTTTAATGTTGAGGAGTTTTGGGGGAGTATGTTCTCAACAAAAAGCAAGGTAAAAAAATAGCTTGTACCACATGACATAAATAATTAATATGAAATAATAAAAGCTAAGCATTAGAGTAATAGACACTCTCACTTTCTTTTTTCAAAGGTGACCGGTTTGAGGCAGTTTGGGAGGCTGTCAAAGATAGCTGCATTAGTGCTTGTGCTCCCACATTCAAACGCTGACGCTGAGAGGGTGTTCTCCATGGTTGGACTAAACAAGACCAAAACAAGAAACAGTTTGGCACTTGATGGTACTTTGCCATCAACATGACAGTAAAAATGGCTGGTTTTGAACCACAATGTTTCAAGTGGGAGCCACCACACCCGTCCTAAAGGATTAAAAGAAACCACAAACACATACAATAAACAACACGCACACACACACAGTAAATGCTCACAAAGTTTAACCTGAAGTCAATAAATATTTTTGTTTGAATGAATTATGGCGTCAATTGTCAGACTGATCCATCATGCAGTCATTGTACTTTAATGTTATGTCACTGTCTCTTCATTATTCCTTTGTTTA
>CP045892.1:21142504-21170573 GCA_013387185.1 Caligus rogercresseyi
AATTTTTAAATAATGTCTAAAATTTAAATTCATTGAGTGCAGCGATTGCCATAGATTGATGGGGTCGATCTTCTTGAACCTTGTAATGGCGATCATAGTCTGAAGTTTTGAAATGCACTTGGAGGCAATTCTATGGATATTAGATTCGGGAACATCCCATATAATTTTTCCTCCGCGGAACTTTTTCTTTTCAGGACCTCCTCAAAACCCTCGTCCATCAAATCCCAAATCCTGTTAAGCGTGAGAGCAGTCTCTGAAGATATGAGATAATGTTTTTCTTCTTCTTCTCACTACATATCTCGCATATTTCTCCCTCGCCCACATAATAGAGTCCAAAGGAGATTCTGTATTTTAGATACGCTTGTTTCGAGGTTAGTAGAGGATCGAAGATTGACGTCATTATATATTGTTGTTTATTTTTGTAAATCGACTCCGGCGTCTTCATCTTGTGGGTAAGGTCGAACGGTGGATGAGTTCTCCTCATGTCTTCCTTCAGGACGAGATTCCGCACATTGAAGACCTCTTTTAACGGAGGAATACTTTTTTGAGGCTTAAAGGCCCGTCTCAATGCATTCCGAAGAAAGATCACCCCTGGGTGAGATGTGTCTCGCAACGTTAGTACATCGTTGATTCTCTCTAATTGGAGCTGCTCTCTTATTTTATTTGAAAGGGGCATTCTCACTTCGGGGTTTCCGTCAATCGGACCAGCTGCTCCCATTCCTCTCCATAGATCCTCAACAGCTCCTCGGGCGGAGCAAGCTCTCTCCAAGGTGAGGTTTTTGGATGGTTTTGAGGTTTTCCCTCACATGCTTTATATAAAATATCTTCCAGGGGAAATCCACAAGTTTTGCCCGTTTATACCACGAGAACACCAAGATATTCCAGTGAAGCTCGATGTCCATCATTCCAAGTCCACCCCTGGATCTAG
Source organism: Caligus rogercresseyi (assembly GCA_013387185.1). NCBI lineage: Eukaryota > Metazoa > Arthropoda > Copepoda > Siphonostomatoida > Caligidae > Caligus > Caligus rogercresseyi. The sequence goes on from CP045892.1 coordinate 21,143,433, forward strand.
GGACGAAGAGTCTGTTGTGACCTATATATTTGGGAGTCCCCACGAATTCTACTCCCTTTTTCTTCCACGCCTGGGCGAACGCCGAGTTGAATGGGGTGCACCTGAGGATATGATTGACCTTGGGGAGTATGGTCATGTTCCAGCAAGTTATTTTATCTAATATGTCCATTTTATGTCTTTTCAGGTCTGATATTGTCACGGATATTTTTTCGTCTATTCTTTTAAGGTTCTTCGAACTCCATCCGCTAAGGGAGACGATATTTCCGAGGACCATTGCTTCTGAGGCTAAATAATGGGCGTCAAAGACATTTTCGGCACGTTTTATGTTGGTAATTATTTGTGTCTTTTCTTCATTAATCACAAGCCCTGACTGCTTTCTGTATTCTTCTAGGAGTTTTTTGAGGAGTTCGTGCTCCCGCTTGATGTCGCCCTTGCCAAGTACCACCGTGCAATCGTCTGCAAAAAAGACATTTGTGATCCTTTCACCGCCTATTTTATACCCCTGGAGGAACTTATCCATTCGTTTTTGAAGGGGACGTACGGCAATGGAGAAGAGGAGCGGACTTATGGGGTCTCCTTGACGAGCGCCTCGTTCCAATTTTATAATAGGTTCTCCTGGAATATCTATTGCCGACTCAGCTTCGGATAAAATGTTTTGGACGGCTCTAACGAAGACTCTTGGGAACCCCATATTTTGCATTTGATGTAATAGAAAGGAATGCTCTAAGGAGTCGAACGCCTTTTTAAAGTCGATGAAAAGGAGAGCGAAGCTATTATTTTTTTCTTTTGCATCCTCAATTAGTGATTGAAGAGACATGACTACGTCTTCGGATTGTCTACCTTTTCTAAAACCAAATTGCGTTACAGGGAGGACGTTCTCCAAGATAGGCTTTAATCTTTCTGTTAAGCACCCACTGTAAATTTTATATTCTGTGTCCAATAAAGTTATTGGTCTCCAATTTTTGATGTCTTGCGGGTCTTTATTTATTTTGGGGAAAAGAGTTATTATACCCTTTTTTGCTTTTTTATTAGGTCCTTTTCCATAAAAATATTCATTAAAAAGGTCTGCCAGGGGTTCTGCTATTTCGGGTAAGTCTTTATAAAACTCATTTGTTAATCCAGAGGGTCCTGGAGCCTTATTGTACTTTAGCTTCTTCTTTATATAGTTTTCCACCTCGGCTTTCGTAAAAACTCTGATTAAATTATTTTTTCTTCTTTTGAAAGACACTCTTCCGATTCTAATTCATTTAAAAGCAAAGGTCTTTTTGATTGGTAGAGGTTTTGATAATATTGCTGAATGTTGTCTATGGTTTTTCTTGTTGATGTAGCTTTTGATTGCCTACTTGAATTTCATCCGTTATTCTTCCTCCATGTTTTTTCTCAAAATACTTCAGAAGATTCAAATTTTTGATTTTATATTATGATTAAGAATCCTTGAACGGACTCTCGCTCCATGCATTTTGTATTCCATGATTTCTTCTAGCTCTACCTGAAGACCAGTGTCTTCTGCTTGTTGCATGCGTGAGCGTATGTATTTTTCCCTACATATCCTCTCACGAGCTTCTTTTTGGCCAGCTGATTTCAAAATGTTTTTTGCGGATCTATAGAATTGATCTAAGGACTCTCTTACTGTCCAACCTGCATTTACGTCTTCTTTGGCCCTTTTAATTCCTTCTTTTAGGTGTTCTAAGACACATTCCTTCCCTAATAGGCTATTGTTTAATTTCCATTTGGATCTTCTTTTAAGGACACTGTCTTTCTTAAGGGCAGCCCGAAGGAAGAAATGGTCCGACAACCCGTGGACGTTATTCTTGTAAGCTGAACCTTATGACATAGCAGGGAGTTTGATATATATATTTGGTCGATTCTACTCATACATACGTAGTTGTTATACTTTCTAATATATGTGGGCTGGAATTTTTTTAATATTTCCGCCATGTCATTCATGCAATTATGTTCCTTCCATTTTACAAGTTCCGATGTATTGGTAAAGCCAGAGGAAGAGGTGTAGTCTCTATTTTTTTTGTTCTGCCACATTGAAGTCGCCCGCAACAATTACATTGTCGCATTCAGGATCAATGTTAAAGGTTCTAAAATTTATGTTTAAAATCTTTTTGTCGCCTGAAGGAATATATACACTTAAAAAATAAAAATCTATATCACTATTATGTATCCGCGTTAAAAGCATGTTCCCCTCTTGGTCCGAAAACATTTTTTTAATTTCAAAATTGGGACGGACAAGAATGGCCACTCCTCTTGATGGATATCCTTGATCATTTACTTTTGCATTTGATGTTATCACTTTATATGTAGGGCTAAGAAAGGATAAAGTTTCCGAGGTTTTAAGTCGTGTATCTGATATGGAAACTATGTCTGGATAATTGATCATATTCAGGTATTTGATGAGCTTCCCCTTTTTCTTGTTTGAAGACAGCCCATTTGCATTCATTTGAATAATATTAAGCATTACCTTCTTCTTGCTCTCTTGGTTTCTTGTGATCACCGCTCATTCCTCCGTCAGACGAAAGTCTGTCTTTTCTTTCTCTTCTTTGAGCGGAACTTGGGGATTACTTTTGAATCTCCTTCAGTTGGATTCGGTCCTTCACTGCATCAGTTGTTGTTCCTTCTTCTTCTTCTTCTCCACTGTTCTTTTCCGTCACTGAGGCATCTGGTTCTTGATCTTCAGGTTCAACTTGGGTCCTTAGCGTTAATATTTGTTCCTCGGTTGAGGATTTTTGATTGGCAGCTCCCTGTTACATACTGGGTAGTCGGGACTATGTAGAGTCATTTCTTGAGCTTCAAGTTGAGCTTGGCTCCTTGACGTTGGTGCTTCCTCGTTATTGCAGGCTTTTGATTTCCTTCCGTGTTTTTTCTAAGCAGTCAGGACTGCTTGGAGTAATTCTTCATTTACTTTTGCCGTTTCTTTTTTTGGCTCGTCCGTGTTAACTGTGACGGGTATTTTTCTCCATTTTGATCTCTCCTATTCATTCGCCGTGATTATATTATTTTTGCTATTATTTTTTATGAAGTATGCAGTATTAAATGCAAACAAGAAAGGAAGAGCGAAACAGTTCTACCCATGATCTTCTTGTCACTGATTTGTTTTCATTTGAGGAAGAAGAAAAAAAATTATATCAACTAAATAAAAATCTGGACGAAAAAAGAAGATTTGTTTAATTTATTCTATATAAATCTAACACGTGCAGTTTGGGATCCACAGAGACGTTTCAGAGATTTTTCATTTCTCTTCTATTTCGTCCCATAATAGATGTAAGTGCTCACTAGCTAATTCTCATTCTCGATTAATTCAATGTCCAAGGCCCAGGGCGCAGAAAAATGAGTGAAGGCAAAGAACATGAGATCTGCTAGGAGGTAGGTATCTATGCGCAACTTTGGTAGATTTTTTCTAAGACACATGGTCTCGAGCTGAACAAGAGATTATCTTGAGGTTCTTCAAGTCCAGCTCAAGCATTGTTTCGAAGAAGCGAGGGAGGAAGATTCCAGCATGTCTCAGCACAACCCAAAAGTGACCAGAAGAGGGACCCCAGGCTCTTGCTGCCCTCAAGAAATCTGTCATCAATTTAGGATTGCTCCTTGTGGTCTCATGTAGCGTGTTGTAGCAATAGAGTCCAAGTCATTCCTCCTCAGGGCAGGGACAGAGTCAAGTCCTTCCTCCTGGAAGGGCACTTGCCTCTGCAAATGATTGAATGTTCCATGTAAATGCATTCCTGGAGACTGGAGGAGGGAATGATACCTTAAGTGTAATGGGCCGATTTGGTTGAGCAATATGTCTGCAGAACCTTTCCTTATTTAATGTAGTGACCCTTAACTAATATTAAATTGACCTGCATGGAATTGCACTTAATGTAGTTTTGATTATTGTACCTAGAGAGCATAATGTCATGGACACCGGCCATTGCTTGAGCCTCTGCTCATTGGTCGATGGCATGTAGCACATGCGGCGGATAAAATCTTAGGCAGCCTCTTATTTGGAGGAACTGCCTAGAGGATTCTATATCACTCGTCACTTCTATTATTTCCATCATGGACATGATTATTTTGAGTGATGAGCTCCTTTTTCTCTTCTTCTCATTCCCTCGTTTTCTCTTTCTTTTACTTGAGTATAGCTTACTTTATCACTATGGACTTTTAAAGTGAATAAGGAGTCCCTGGAAAGGAGCGAATTCTTAAATAGTGCCGAAGAATACATCTGACACTTTTGGTGATGTCTAACATAAACGTCAAAGGCCCTAATTGGCTTTAGCACATGGGCTGAAAAGTCCCAGGCCTAACACATATATGACGGTATTTTATTGCAATAACCTTTTTATCAGTTAATACTAACCTTCAAAAGACAGCTGTTAATAATTTCATAATATTCTATTCATTAGTTTTTGAGTTATTGTGCTAAGAGTGACGCTACTGTTGTTATTTTTAAAACAAGGGATCAAAAATAAATTCGTGTTTTAATTTACACTGCTTCTTGAGGAGAAAAAATACTGTTCAAGCGAAGCAATGGCTTGAAAAGGGTTATGGGGATTCCGCTCTATCAGAAACAACAATAAAACGTTTGTTTGATGACTTCAAATGTGGTCGTAGAGACACCAATGACGCAGAACGCAGTGGACGTCCAAATGAGGCGGTAACACCAGAAAACATCAAAAAATCCACAAAATCGTTTTTAATGATCGAAAAGTGAAGTTGTGTGAGTTAGCTGACATTGTAAAGATATCAACAAAAAAACGTGTTGGCTTCATTTGCATGAGCATTTGACTATGAGAAAGCTCTGTTCAAAGTGGGTGCCGCATTTGCTTACTGTTGACTAAAAACAGGAAGGTGCTGATGATTCTGAGAAATGTTTGGCCATGTTTAAACGTAACAAACTGGAATTTTTGCGTCGATATGTGACAATGGATGAAACATGGATCCATCACTTCACTCCGGAATAAAAACGATCGTCATTTGAGTGGACAGCAACTGGTGAACCTCGTCCAAAGCGCCCGAAAGCACAACAATCGGCTGGAAAGGTTATGACCTCGGTATTTTGGGATATGCGTGGTTTAATATTCATCGACTATTTGAGAAAGGAAATACCATCAACAGTGAATATTAAATAGCGTTATTGGAGCGTTTGGAGGCCGAAATTGCAAAGAAACGACCGCATATGGCAAAAAAAATTTCGTTTTATCTAGACAACGCACCCTGTCACAAGTCAATCAAAACAATGGCGTGAATTGAACTTCGAGTTGTTCCCACATATACATATTCGCCAGATTTGACTCCCAGCGACTACTGGTTGTTCTCTGACCTGAGAAAAATGCTCGCCGGTAAGTAATTTCGCACTCAAACTGAGGCCTATTTTGGGGGGAAAGATGGATCGTTCTACAAAAGTGGTATTGAAATGTTAGAGCGGCGCTGGAATGATTGCTTTGCTCTTGATGGAGATTACGTTGATGAGTAAAGCTAATTTCGAACAAAAAAAAATGTGTTTTCTTTGTTAGGCCCGGGACTTTTCAGCCCCATGTGTTAAATACATGGGACTATGTGCATTTCACCTTTTTGATGGATGAGAAGAAAAAGAAACGTAGAAATAATATGATGGGGGAGCACTAGGATTCCTACTACTAGAATAGAAAGGTTATTGGGACGGGTGACCAGAAACATTTGCCCCCATTTTGATCGTACTGTTTGCCAAAATCATTTCCAGGCTCTCCAAATAATCCACCAGATATATTTATCTTGGCATCGTCGGAAGTTCTCAATATGAGGCTCTTCCATTGTTGCTTGTTTTTCTAGGCGGGAATCAGAATTAATGTTCCTATAGCCTATGAGCTCCAAAACTCTATCTTCTCCATTGACGCCTTTTGGTATGTTTGAAGACAAAAATTAGAATTAATGTTTCCCTTAGCCTATGAGTTTCAAAACTCTGTCTTCTCCATTGGCGCCTTTAATATGTTTGAAGACAAAAAAAATCAGAATTAGTGTTACACCCATAGCCTATTTCTCGTGTTGTAAGAGTGCTTAATGGGAATGACTAAAATTAACAAGTATACTAAGTACAACGAAGGAAGAGGACAATATGATGGTTGATGAGTGTTTCCTTAAAAATGAAAATATGATGAGTTACACTAGAATTATTTTGCTAAAAAGGGCAGACAAATCACGGAAAGGATCGTATTTGAATTTTGAAATGATTGTAGAAAGAGAGGGGATCCATATCAAATTTCCTATTAGTTATTATCAAAATGACGATTTTTTTGTAATCATCAATATTTTAGTTGATTTGTTTAATATTACTTGTGGAGTACTGACGGTTCAAAGTGTTTGTATATTGGCCTAAAAATTATAATAAGGATGTTTAATTAAGAGAAAAATGGTAAAAATGTAAGTGAGTTCGTTTTAAAAATTGGACTTAGCTTTTTTGTAAAATTGAAATATAACAATCGAATCAGAACTAACACTTTTTTAGGAAGTCGTTTTTTTATTGATATGATGACCTAAAAAAACTGGTCGTAGGCTATTTTGGGTCGATCAAACTCAAATGTAAAGATAAGACGCCATTGAAATTTAATTTTATTCAAATTGGGCCCTCGGGTTCTACTTGCAACATAACGGGGTATTGGAGTATTAAAGCTTTCGCCATTGAAGCATTCTATAACTAATCATATAGGGCTGGGCTATTTTCAAATGTTTGAAATGTTAGCAACATTGTGGATTTTCTGTTTCTTGGTGATAAAAGAAGACGACATACAAAGTTTGAACAAAATCGGTCAACATTACGGGTTGCTCAACGAGGTCAAAGTTTGAAAAATTTAGTAAAAATATAGTTTTCCGCAAATTTCTTGAAATGGGGGCGTTACAGACTTTAGTATAATTATCAATTTAAAGGAAATTTAATTTACTACTTGACGTATTTTTGATGTTTTTTACTAAAATAAAGTTTCTGTAAAAACAAAGAAAAAATGGAGTGTGTAATGTTAGCATATTTCATAGCTTTTTTGTATCAATTAACTTCACTCGCCTGTAGAAGATGACTTGTTCGCTTCAGAGTAAAATAGTATTTTTAAGTTTAGTAAACCTTTGGATGATAAATCCAAAAATGACCTTGGTTACATTCTATCAATTCAGAATTCAGTACAATCTGAGCTTACATAATATGATTCAGAGCCTGTTTTGACCTATAAGAAATCGATTATGAAAAAAAATAATAATGTAATTTTTAGATTTGCGTCAAGGTATCCTCTCAAATTCTTAGAAAAAAAGAAGTGAGGCAAAATAATCTCTCTTTTCTCTTTCTCTTTCTATCCAGGTAACAGTGGTTACCAAGCGGTAATTGTATATTATCATATCAAAAGATCAATTTTTTTGGGAGAGTAAGTGCAAAAAAGTATTTGCTTATTCTCTAAAGTATAGCGATTTTAGAACACCAAACATATCAAATGAAAGCTTGGTTAACCAGCTTTAATATTTTGGTATACTAAATCATGTCAACTTAATAAGTAGAGAGTTATATGTACAATAAAAAAACATATCTCGCTTACAAAATGACGCATATAATGTATTATAAATGCGTCAAGACTAAGTAAAATTTTGAGAGGATACCTTGACGCAAATCTAAAAATCACATTATTATTTTTTTTTCATAATCCATTTTTTATAGGTCAATATAGGCTCTGAATCATATGATGTAAGCTCAGATTGTACTGAATTCTGAATTGATAGAATGCAAACAAGGTCATTTTTGGATTTAATAATTATTATTGAAGTCTGTAACGCCCCCCATTTTCAAGAAATTTGCGGAAAACTATATTTTTACTAAATTTTTAAAACTTTGACCTCGTTGAGCAACCCCGTAATGTTGACCGATTTTGTTCAAACTTTGTATGTCGTCTTCTTTTATCACTAAGATTATTTAGCATAATATTGTCATAATTGATACAAAACATAATAGATTATTAGAGGATTTTGTATTCAAAATATATTGGGAGTACAAAATACATAAAATTTCTGATTTACAAAAAGATGACATAAAAAAACGATATAAAAACATGGCATATAAAAATGTTTCTTTTAAATCTAATTTAGTAAACTAATTGAGGTATCTAAAGTTATACTCTAGAAAAAGTAACATTTCTAGAGACTAACGAATTTATAAAAAACTATTACTATAACATGTTGCATAATAATGAAATCATCTGTTTACCATACAAATATCGCTACATATTAAAACCCCGTCTTTAAAAATTACTGCCCGGCCCGGTGGCCGACGAAAAAAAGTGCCCCTGTCGTTTTCTGATTATATATATATATATATATTCAACATTAAATGATTTGTAATAAAACACATGTTTTGTAAAATTCATTTTTTCACTTTTTTGAGTTTTAATTCAAAATAAATATTTCATTTTTACTAAACTCGTCCAAAATTAGGCATATATTATATAGGAGGTGAGGTATACTATTACTTTATCTATTTGTCCCCAAAGGGGTTGGGGCTGCAATCATATAATAAATTGATAGTTTATTGTTCCTCATTGTGGGTGACAAGTGATGAGTAGTGAACTATAATTTTTTAAAAACTTACTAATAAACTACAGCTATCAGCAGTCAGACTTCAGAGATTATAATTATATTTTACGTTTGTAGCTCATTTATTGCACGTGTTAACCATTGTCTCCAGCCTAAGAAATTTAGTTCATTATGTACATTATGGTAACCGGATTTTATTGAAAGCCTTCATAAAACCCTTCTAGATTTTGAAATCGTATACTCACAGTAAAATTCCTCAAGTATAAATTTTTAAGATGTTGATAAACGGTGTTTGAGTTTTGTTGGTTAGTGATTTAAGATAGAAATCTTTTTTTCATAGTAAAATAATTTAGGTTGAATTATGTAAGATTTCAACCAACCCACCATGAATTTATTTTTAGATATAAACACTTTAGCATGTGAAAGTTTAAAAACTTATCTTGATTATTGAAGTTGTTATTGCTATTAATACAAATAAAGCAAATAATGTATCAATAAGGACAAAGAAAACGAAGGTGCAAACGTATTAATTAGAGATACTTCCGAATATTTTTTCTTTGTAGTTCCTAATGTTCATACAGTGCCCTCTTTGTTATTGTGATATTTTATACAATAATAATTATTATCTCAGTAAATTGTTTTCTGCGTTTATAAAAGCCATAACACAAAAAAGGATTAGTTATTACGCCTAAAAGAACATTGCGCACAAAGAGAGTCGTGTGATTATCTAATGCACTGATTTTTACACCTTATTTAAACTTAAAGTCATTTTTCTTTATGTCAATATAACTAAAGTACAAAGGGTAACTGTTGAGTTAACCCTCAAGAAAGGGACAGTTGGTCATGAAAAGTGCTATTAAGTTACTCTCCTCTAAAAAGGACGGTCATTTAATGTACAATAATGATAGTTAAGTTTATGTTTATTAGAATGGTATTGTTTGCAATTTTAAAAATATCTACAGAGACTGTCCGATCTTATTGATCACATGGACGATGTTTTGCATTTTTGTATTCAGGAAGATGGTCAAGAGATAAATTTTCTATCATCAACCAAATAAATAAATTTCTTTTCTGGCTTCACCTTCTACTGGCTAAACGAAAGGTTTTTTTGCTTAAGTTTAAAGCCTAAGCGCTCTTCAATTGGGGACACGGAGATATCTTAAACAATTCATAGATGTTAAACAAATACAATATTTTTGTGTACATCTTAAACATTCATTGTAATATTGTAAAATACAATTGAATTATTGTATAAAAATATTTTTTTAATTAATTAAACAATTCTCTACTCATAAAAGAAAGGGACTCCACTAGTTTTTAAAATAGTATTTAAGGTGAGGATTGATTTCAGGACAGGTGGACATTCTCTAGTTTTAGATCTAAGTATAATACAAAGATAGAATTTCAGATGATGTTAATACATAGGACGAGAAAAACTTTTTTTCTTAGGGTAAGTATTGGGAGGCAGAGGGTAAGTATTTCCCCCAAGACGTCTACTATGTAGTAGTTATACACAAAAATCAACCCCTTAAACACACACCTTCATGCCCCCTAAGCAAAGCAATTTAATACAATTGAGTTATTAATACGCAAGTCCTCCCCTCAAACAAAGTAGGCTTTCCTGTACATGTTTATATACATTTCCTTTTTTGAGCGCGTACATTGAAACAAGACGAAAAAAAATCCGAGACAGCTTCAAAAACACAATAAAATAAATATCAGTCCTTCAGTGAAGTAAGACCACAAGTGGGATTTGTAAAAAAGATTTTGTTAATACAACAACAAAAAAATATTATTTTTAAGACAAACAAAACCTCATCCAAATATGGATGAACATCGAGTCTTCATTCATGCCTATGACCTCAATAAAACGGACAAAAGCTTAGGTAAAGTGTTCAAAAATAAGTCTGATTTCAGTTTTTTTTTTTTAAATTAAGATTTACACTATTTTTTTGTGGAAATAATTGACTTAGCGACATGTTATCATGTTACTATCTTGGAACATGCAAAAACCTCATACTATATTTCCTTTTTTTCAACATTTTTTTTGTAGATTAACTAATAGTAATCGTAGTTGACAACAATGTACTTCATATGGCGGGTTGAATGCTAGTCAAATCCGTTTATCTATAACAAAAACAAACCACGGACAATTGTAAGGTCAATTTGACAAGCCTATTGAACGAATGAATCTTGTTCAACTAGACAGCTGAGCGCTTCAGGGGGATTTTAAAGATATACGAAAGTTATATAATAGGAAAGACACGATTAAAAAACAAAATTCCTTGGATATCGTTCCTTTGAATTATATTTTCGTTTTTAGAGTATATATGACCACTTAATGAAATGTCAAAAAGTCTAAGGGAGATGATGACTTCATAGCTCCCAAAATGATTCTTCTTTTTTCCCGCCATCATACAAATATTACGTACAATATTCATTGACGTATATAAGCTTATAATAGATACATGAAGTAATAAACTTATTTTTATTTATTTCAGAAGCTTAAAAGTGAAATTATGAGTCATCATATTATTGACTCATGATGCTCAAAACAAAGTTAATTTTATATTAGCTATTATAGTTTATTTTCTTTCTTTAAGATTCGCGAGGACTTCCAGATGGAATTTGGTTCACTTCCGTAGTCGTTTACAATAAGGAGTTTTACTTTAATGACAAAGGCATTGAAAGCTGCGTTCCGGTGAGTCAGTTAATATTTTGTGCCCGGCTTCTATCTGTGATACATATTTTAAGGATATTTGTAGTTGTTAGGTCCCGTAACATATAAAGAAAAAAAGGTTAGAAATGAACAAAGATAGAAAAATAAATTATGATGTCCAGAAAAAAGGGTCCAAATACATATGTATGCAAGTATTTAAGTGGAATAAACCTAAGAATGGTACCAACACCATTTCTCATTTTAATTGAGTAAGTAATCTCCAAAAAATTATATTAAAGTTATAGTTTGCTATTTTATTTTTATCTTTAGTTCAAAATCCCACAATATAGTAAAAAATAGGTATTGTTTATATGACATATATACCAATATTAGAAGTACTTACGTGATATTGCAGGTTTAATTTGGGCGCATACGATATTAAACACATTTTAATAATTAATATAGAATGAAAAATAACCATATGCCTTAATTCAAACTTGTTTAATATAGATGTGTTTTAGAAATATTTCAAAGTGTGGAAAAAAGGATACGACAATAATAAATATATATTTTGTCAATTGGTATCAATTAATGCCATTCACTCCTTTTATACTTATAATATAATCCAAAGTCAATATATCAAAAGATTTATATATATATAACAATATGTGTGTATATATATAAATATAAATATATATATATTATATATGTATATATATAAATATATATATAAAATATATATTATATATATACCGGGTGAAGGAGCAAAACGCTGCGACGGTTATTTTAGGCTATTTTTTTGGTTTTTTGACCCATGTAAAGTATTTAGCTCCCCTAGAAAGTACTAGTTTTTTTATATTATGTGATTGAACCAGTTTTGCTCTATCTTCTTTAAAGAGCTGTAAGCACCATCTTCTAAAACAAGCGAAATTAATCACGCGCATTTTAAAAACAATGGCATTGCATCTGAGTTTGAACCTAAAAGAAATGCTTGTCAAAGAGAGTCGAGATGATGATGTGTCAAAAGCTGCTTAACTGGTGAAGAGGAGCAATTCTGGTATCATAATGTTCAATGATCCCTCCTCTCCTGATGCAACCCCCTTTGGATTACTTCATGTGGAATGGGCTCTCCAAAGTCGCCAATGAATACCCCGCAACACCTTGGACTCATTGAAGGCCTCAATAAACCGAGCCTGGGACACCAGGAATACATTATTAACATCTACAAGGCATTCAGGTCAAAATTAGAGAGGATTCTAGCAAATGGATGTAGACTTCTTAAAGATAGAGAGGGAGTTGTTGCAGATGATAGCCTGGTTCAGTGGGATCGTCAAGTGAAATGGCTCAAGTGAATTGAGCAAATGTTTACTATGGTTTCAAGTTTTGATTGATAAAAAATGATAATAAAATTCTTTGTTTCCTCTGTACCATGATCATTTGGGTCCAGATGTGCGTCGCCTGGGAGTCGCTCAAAATTGGGCCTTTGAACTTATACTTGTATGTGTTTGAGGAATTTGATATTTTTGGTTTAATCAGGTCTACAGTAGATCTCAAACCTCCGACAAAATTAACTTAAATATTAATTATATCCAGAGTTATTGTTGAACTAAGTTATTCAAAAATACGGCCCTTTTTACTCCTTCACCCGAAATATATATATATATATATATAAAGGGCCGTATTTTATGAATAACTTAGTTCAACAATAACTCTGGATAGAATTAATTAATTAAGTTCATTTTTTGGAGGTTTGAGATCTACTGTAGACCTGATTAAACCAAAAATATCAAAATTCCTCAAACACATACAAGTACAAGTTCAAAGGACCTTGTTGTTTCTTTCAAAAATACATGTTTCTTTTGTATCAACATCATTAAGTTCTTACCAAAGAAAATATTACGCAAATTATATAATAACAATTAAATCTTCTAATATGAATATTTGATATTTCTTTATTTTGAATATAATGACAAATATAAAGTATTCGGAACATAACTCGGTTTGTCACCAAACCTTTCCTTGAAATTATATATATATATATATATCAGAGCTGTGACTACCAAATGTAAATCGTATTCGATACTAACGACGTTAGATTTCAAATACCGAACCGATTATACGATATTCGATAGAAACTATTATGTACCGTACCGATTGACAATCGTACGGTATATTTGAAAGTATGACTTTTGAGACATTCACATGTACATTAAGATATTCCCTTCAATAGCAGAGAAACATCGTTCAGCCCATTGCCCAACATAAACAAAGTAATTTGTACTACGTCATCGTAAGTTGATATTTGGATAGAAGTAGATTATATACTGTTTTATAAAAATGAACAAATATTTGAATGAAATCTATGTTTTGTTTTTCTAAGTACTAAGATAAAGTGGAAGCGCTCCCTTGTGTGAAGAACTTAAGCTTTGCAAATAAATAAACAATTATAACTTATATTATTATAGAGCAGATAAATAATATCAGCACATTCTATGCATTGAATACTAGAGTACCTTAAAGTGCATTTAATATCGGAAAATAAGAAACAGTAAATTATAAAAATATATATAGCCTTTCATTTCCTACAAATCCAAGTACATATATAATTATATAAGATTAGTATGTATTAAATTTCAAATAATCTCTAATAAATTATAACAAATCATTTACTTAATTGTCCTTTGTTATAATTGTCCGATATAAAAGCATATGAAGAAGTCACTGAGCAGAGACATAAATAAACTCTCTCTTTCTTATCTACCGTACCGAATATCGATGGATACTGTAGATATATAATAAAACTAACGAATACCGATATATATAGGTATATATATATATATATATGTATATATATATATATATATATATATATATAGACATAGACATATTTATTTATATATTCTTTTAATTACGTCAAATTTATATTAAGTACGTAGTAAAGATATTATATACAAACACTTTGGTTCGATCAGTAATGTAAATATCTGATTATTGGTCTAAGCTTGATATTTGGGCGATATATATGAATCTTTATTTGGAATAATTGAGTAATTGTATGCAGCATATATAAATTGCATTCAAAGAATTAAGTTTATTTTACTACAGATCAATATTGATTTACAATTCATTCCCACAATTCTGACCAAAGGAATAAGGACATACTTATAAGCAAAAAAGTAAACATGCATTGTAGTTTTGTAATATTTATTATTATTTGTAAATTCATATGAGTAAAAAGTATTAATTCATGATAATTTATCAAAAACTTCAAGCTTTCAAGCAAACTTAATTGTCTTTAGTTAAGGGCAAAAGTGGTTACAATTTTTGGAAATAGTAATTGAATGAAGAAAAAAAAAATATATTTTTTAACTTAATACTTAATTATATTTCAATAAAGTTAAGATGAGAAATTTCCCCCAAAAATATATATAATTAAAAAGAAGGTAAAGTGGTAAAATTGAAGCAAACTTTAGTGATTAATCAATATAAACTGAATTCTGATAAAGTTGTTATAGATCCATTGAATTAGCAGTTGATCAGAAGAATAAACTAAAATAATTTATTTGTTAAATGTTTAATCTCCATATATATTCTTTATTTATTTAACTTGTAAATTTATAATCGACAGATGACAATTGAATCGGATATGATCACCATAAGAAGTACTTATATGATATATTTTCTAGATATAAATGAGAAATTTTATACCATATGATACACAAAGACTATTGTAAAAATAAAATTTCACAAACACAATTTTGTTCGATAAGTAAAACCCTTATTTAATTGTGTTGAGTTGTGAATCATAATAAATAAAAATTGAAATTATAAAATATATACACAATCGACAAACAACTTAATAGAGACGAAAATTGTAGTCCACAAAAAGAGCTCTTTAATGGCTAGGATGGCTGCCCTGCTTGGTGAATCATTTATTTGACTTCGGAATTGGAAAATGTCCAGTTATATCACTCTATTTTATGTTTCAAAATAAAATATTTCGTCATAAAATGGGATATAAAATGGCTCCCATAATCCCTCGATGGATATCGTTTATGGATCATTATTGATTTTTCTCGTTCGTGATCCAGTGTCTGAGAGGGTATTTTTACAACGTAACTTATGACAGCAAAATTTTTTTTCAGTCCTAAACACAGCGAATTCAGGTTTTTTATTCTGTTGAATAAATAATAATCTTTAGACCTCGTGCTTCTCTCTTCTACATGTATTTCAATAATATCTTATCATGATTTTTATGACGATTGAAGGTCCCTTTGTGAGAATGATTTATTAACATAACGGAATTACAAGCTGAAGAGGCAAAATGGTTATGTAGGACGTATGCAAAACACCTTTTCATCAATATTATTATTTAGTATATATGCATATTTCTTTCAATTTAGTATTTTCACATATGAAGAGGCTTTATAAAGGCTCATAAAACTTATGTATTTAGTTCCAAATAAACCCTCATATAGTAAAATTGAAGAAAATACTTCAGGATGATTTTATGGTAGTTCTCGCAAACCCACATTATCATTTTTAAGTTGATGATTAAATTTTCTTTATTTGTTCTTGTATTATCGTCAGAGTGACGTTAGCCCCAACAAATGAAAGGTTTTTGATTTACGTTGTGTTTTTTATCACTATCTACTTATCCCAGCCTAGGGTTACAATATTTGCTCAAAAATTATTTTTACTGTTATATTTGAGCACAATGGGTCAGATGACTTGAAATGCAAAGATGGGGTGTTTATTTACATTGGAAGAAGAGGGGGGGGGGGGGGGTAGCAAGTGTGGGGCAGGCCCGCAGTGGCTTGTCTTCAACCCTCCTTCAGAAGAATACTTATTTAAGTGAAAGCATGAAAACTTGCCAACTCTCTCACTTATCACTCAGAGGATTTGAATTCAAATAAAATGAAAACATACTAGAAGAAAGTTTCCTTGGGTCATACTCCAGTCTTCTATAATTAAATATAGATAGAATTTGCCGGTATTGATTCCCTAAGGTAAGATACACATTTGTATATATTAATTAACACTCTTGGTTGTGTAAATAGCTTATATGAATGGATAAAAACGTTTTCCTATAGTTCTATTTTTGTTGCACTTTTAAAACTATAAAAGTGGATACTTCTTTGCACAAACACAAAAAGTACTTATTATTATTTTTCTAATGTTAAATAAAATTTAAGCATCTGTTGATATATTTATTAAATAAGTTTTTTTAAATCACTTTTGAACAAAAAACACTCAAAGAGTTGTTTGTATAAATTATAAAAATAATACTGAACTTTCAGAATAATGTTTGGGATATTTCGTAAAATTGCATTAGAAAGTGAGTCAGTTAAGAAAAATTATAATATATCATAATAGTCACGTTTGCTGATGCTAACATATATATATATATATATATATATATATATATATATATATATATATATATTTATAACTTATTTTAAATAGGAACAAAAAGTCACTTATCATGTTTTAATATCATACAATTAAATTCATTCACCCTATTTTGCATTAAGCTATTTGTAGCTCTCTTGATATTTGAAAGCTATATGTAAACAGTAAAAAAGTCACAAAATTTGGAAACTTTGTACCAGATGGGTCATGGAATTCGGAACCAAACTATGGCAATAAGGCTAGCACAAAATATTTTTCTAATTAAAATAAACATTGCTTGAAGTATTGTCTCTTCTTTCAGTGTTTACATCTGTGACCACATGTGTACTAAAAGAGCATTAAAATGAAGTATATACAGTTATTAACTTAAGTGGATGTGCAATATATCAAAAAAGTCTCTGCATTTATAATAAGTTGCATTTTTGGCAAAAGTGTCTTATGTAAAAGTAATGAGAAAAATTGAAGTTTTGTTCACATATTTGTATGATTACTCACTCACTATTTACTTATATATGTTCTATTTTAGTTATTCAAGTCATGAAGAGAAGACTAAAAAGTTACCTAAGTTATACGAATTAATAGCATATGTATATGTTCTTTTTTTGAAGAGTTATTATTTACTTTTTCTTTATAGGGACAAACAATTAGGATCTAAGGTAACAAAGATCGAGAGCATCGGATCTACAGAGGTCCCTTTTCCCATATTCTTCGAATACATACTGATCCTATCAGATAGCAAGTATAAGTAAGTATGATCTTCCTTTGATTATTAAGCATCTTGTTATTTGGTCTTTTTTGTTGAATAGTTCCGGAACATTCTGTCTTCAAGAACGAGACTCGCATTGCTTTACTAATGATATATGCCAGTTTCTGTGTTCAGAATCAGTCCCAAAATACGCTTTACATTTCCCAGAAGAGAATATTGATAACAGTGAGTAAATGTTGCTATTTTAATAACAAAAAAAGATAGAAAAAAATACAATTATTGTGTCAATGAATATTTTGTTTTAATTCAACAAATATTTTATAAATATGTAAGTGATACTTTGTATCACTGTGTTTTTCCCATGAGCAAGGTCTTTGGAAGGTGAAAAATTTACATATATTAAATAATGTTAAAACTATTATAGTTATTAACTATCATATTATTATTTTCCCCGAAATTCTTAGATTATTAGAAAGCATTTTGAACTCAATAGCTTTTATAGTGGATCCGGAGTTTCCTACGCCAAGAAAGCCTATTTAAACAGTTCCTACGATATCTTCAGATCCCCTCGTGAGCCAAGTCCCGATCTTATTGAGATAGAAAGGCAGATTGAGGAATTAAAGTGAGTATTATTTTTTGTTTTGGCTGTAGAAGCTGTTATTTGCAATAATTTACAATACTTAACAGACGAATACTTTTTTATCTCTACTGTTATTGTTTAAAAAAGAGAGTGAATATAAACAGTATAAAAATAGTATAAAGCATCATTCTCGGTTGTTGATTTGGGAAACATCAACTGAGAGATAAGAGTATTATCCTTGAGAGTCCAAATTGTCTCGTATCATGGACTTGGATCCATGTCACTTACGAATCCCTTTAAATTAATTGAATAACAATAAGTATTCTGAGAAATAATGCAATTTTATTAAGTTTACTCATATCTGACGAGCTACAAGGGACATACATAATAAATAAAATGAGCTATTAACTGAAAAAAGCTTATTATTTGCGAGCACTAAAATAATGTTATCCCTAACAATATATTTTTAGGGCAAATAAGCTTCGTAAAAGGGTTCCTTCAGATGATGATGATGAAGAAATAGTCTGTAGTGACTCGTCAATATTATTATCCAAACACTCCAAGCTTACTCGCAGAAACTCTAAGGAACCTAAACGTGTGGCCTTTCAAGAGGAAGTAGAAATCATTCTTGATCCCTTCGAGTCCTGCGATCAAGAAAACAGCTTTATCGAAGACATTGCCCAGAGTAACATGTCTGACGAACGCATTGAAGAAACTCAGCCTGTGGGCGAGGACTCCGAAAATACGCCCAAGAAAACCTCAAAAGCCTCGTGAACCCGCAGTTACATTTAGGGAATTCAACGTAAGTTTTATTTACAAAGTATTGTCCAAACGATTTTTTTAATATTATAGTTGAAAAGCAACTTTATGGGAGAAGCCAAAGCGTTAGAGAGTAGATTGTGATTGAATCATAAATGGAATGACATATTATATCAAGAGACAATGATCTTATTAATATCTTTAATCACGATTATTTATTGTGGAATTTACTCATTTAAGTTTGTAGTGAATTACGATTACGTCAAATTACTATTTTCAACCAAAAAAAACTTTATTTTATTATTTTTTAGAGTACCATTTTTTCTTACTAAAAAACTTAAAAACACGAAATTCATTGAGATAATGCAATAATTGAGACAACAAATATTTAATTATCTTAATTTGGAAATATACATATGGTTGTTAAATTCTTTTCAATTAACAATTTCAATGAAATTTGGTATTTGTCCATCAATTTTTGAATTTTAAAACCTTACGATTGTATGATCTAAAAAATACTGGAGCAGTAGTTAGTAGGTGATTAAAGACTCAATATAATCATATTTTTTATAATTTATATATCTCAAATTTTCTCATCATTTCTTCTAAACCTTCAATGCTAAAAAAATTGTTATATATTATATATTTCAAATTTTCTCATCTTTTCTTCTAAACCTTCTAAGCTCAAAAAGTCATTTATTAGTTATATTATATTTATTATTCTAAGACATTAACTATTAAAGTTATGCTATTTATATTTTAGCAACTAGAAGACTTTGAAGACCTAGTAAGAACTATTGTGACTCTCCTCTCGCCAGATGAGCAAGATCGCCTTCGAGAAATGGAGGATTGGATTATCAAGAATGAAGGCACATGGGTATTAGCAGAGGGTTTTAATGCATTTTTAGGTATAATTTAAACATAATCAAAATGTATTATAGTTTAATCTAAAAGTTTCATTCAATACACATAATAGGTCGAGTTCTTCATGACAAAAGCCTTCCAAGTGAGGGTAGAATTGCACTTCTTCGTCTTATGGCCTACGGAGCCTCTCAAGATGATATTGTGCTCATTTTACATATGGATCGAAAGGATCACATGGTCATGAACTATGCCCAGGAAATTGATCGTCTTCCCATTAAGGAACAGGAGGCCATTGCTTTAATGGTAAATAATTATAAGGAGTTTGCATAAAATACGCCCTTGAGGAAATTACTATGAATATTAGTCTCTAAAAATATTATGTTTAGCAGAATTCCCTTTATGATCCAGTTTTATTTTGCAGTTCATAAAAAATATATAAAGATATATTGAAATAAAATGAATGTTCATAAAATTATGTTATTAAGTGAAAAATCAATGAATGAACAGTTTAGTTTTAAAATATAACATCAAATATGAAGACATTATAACATTCAAATTTAGTAGCATAACTTGCTAAAATATAAACAAATATATAAATCAGAACAATAAAATATTTCCACAAAAAACAGAAATTCCTTATAAGTCTTAATATTTTTTTCATGTGGAGAAGCGTCGATCGACCCAATTCCACTTTTCATCCATTCATATTTATTACATCAGTTGAAAGTGACTTTAGTTATTTATATCTTCGCATATAAAAACTATTTAATGATAATATATAATTCTTATTTCAGTTTGCAAACCTTTTTGAGACCAACTCTGCCTCGGAATGGCTCCTTTACATCTCTGAATGGGACTTGGGAACCCAGGCGCTATCAAATATTCGAGTGACGACAAAAGTTGCTGTGAATGCTTTACTCGGGGATACCCCTGCTCTCCAGAACTACGGGGCTGCCATCATGCATAATCTTGGGACAAGGAGGTAAAGCTGTGGTGTGTATCGGCAAAACCTACAAAATTATACTGTTGAATATTGTGTTGTATATAGCTAAAGGGAACGTAATTAAGTTCTCAGTCAAATGAATCGATCTAATTAATAATGGATGCAAATAGACTTAAAAAAATTATGAAATGATAGGAGCCATCTTAAATTGTTTTCTAAGAAAAAGTGACTATATATATTTTATTGATGTCAATGACGTCATGCGAAAACTAGGAAGAAAGTGCTGTAATTTTTTAAGTAATAAATTATAAAAATATATTTGAAAGAATAGATTGGGGGAAACGAACGTTAATGCCCATTTAAGTCATGTTCTAAATACAAGGTCTTATGGGGAAAAAATGGGAATTGATAATAATTATCTAATGACGTAGTTTTAAGAAAAAGTTTAAAACTTTTTTATGAATATGACTGGACTTCATTGTAGGTTTTCCTTTGTATTTTCTATTTGTAAGTTCCAGAGGATCGTATGATTTAGGTCATTTTTTTTGCGATACATTTTACTCCTAAAGCAACTATTCAAGTCAAGATTTTTAAATCTTTTTGAGTATTCAGTTAGTTTATCAGTCAAATGTCATATTTGTGAACTAAACAGAGACTTACAAGGTGCAACATATCCTTAGAGCTTTCTTTATAACTTAATGTTATAAAGACCTGACCTGACAGACAAATGATATATCATCAGTTAGTCGGGTCTGCATCGAGAGAGGTTGCATATCAATTATCTATTGATTTACTAGCCAGCAAATTTTAAGATCATACTAAAAATATCAAATTGTTTTAAGCTAAATTGCAAAATCTCCAAGATTATCAAAGCGTATCGGCAGGTCTAAGAGGACATTTGTATCAGTTTTTGTGCTATGATAAAATGATTCTAAGAGGGAAGAGTACGCCCATTGGTAAAGAAGATTAACAAAATATAGTAATAAGCTTTAAAATATATATTTTTAGAAGTTTTTCAACACCCTTGATATTTACTAGTCATTTTTTAATTTCCTTAACAATCATCTGTATAAAGCTGGGGATATGTTTAGTGAGAAGAAACAATAAACATAAAGCGAGGGAATAAGAATGAAAAAGAGATTGATGGTTGTATTGTTACAAAAATTATGTTTTGTTAAGAAAACCCCACATATTAGGACTTGCAAACTTAAATAACATATCTTTTCTAGGAAAGTAATAATCTACACAAACAGTACATATCCTTTAATGTTTGAAAGCCTATATATTGTAACAAAATAAGCAAAACATTTTAACTAATCACTTGCATCTTATTATAACTTTCAAATAATCCATTTATGTATAATTTTTCGGAACAAAATTAACATGATATATGTATTCTAAGAAAATGGTTATCCTAAGTATTTACGGCTAAAGTTATAATGTAAACAAAGATAATTGGCATTCAATGAAATATTTTAATTAAAGAATAAGTTAATTTTATGAAAATTACACTGTCCAAAATAAAATATTACTAACATATTTATGGTTCATTCTAATATTTATTTATGTTCTAGGTATTCGATGATGTATGCTCTGAGCTCGCCATGGCCATACTTCAATACTTTAACGGTAGCCCTTCCGAGGAAAATGTATTCCAATGCATGAAAGGCCTTGCCAAATTTTGTAATATCGCTCATCGAGAAGTGCCCCAGTTAGTCAAAATGATTGGGCCAGAGCCATCTAAGTTCAATGGCCTATCTGCCAGAGTAGATGAGCTCATTTCTCAGATCAATGTTCGCCTCGCATCCGTGCCATCATTTTAAAATGTATAAGTCATTGAATCGATTATTCAGCCATTTTCCCCCTGAAATAAAATATTTTTATAGCGCTATTATCTAAGAAATTAGGTTGTAATTATTTGCAAAAAATTTGTACAAAAACACAACTTTAATGTGGAAAATACATTATACTATCATTCAAAATGAATTTCTGGTGCGTAGTAATGACAAATGAGAATGGGAAAATTTCAGCCTTCGAAGGCCATTTTGTAATGCACAAGCCACTCAAAGTTCTTGAACAAAATGGTCTTTCTTCTATAGGATTGTGTTGTCTAAACTTGAGTGATATGAAGTTTATTTCTTTTTATTAGGGTTGCTTGAAGTCTTGCCATTCAATTTTTTTTTAGCAAAAAAGGAAATAAATATTTGTACGGTTTTTGGTCCGTTAATTAGACCTATCTGAGCCCAGAGTAGGCTTTTTCAGTGTTATGCTAATATTTGTGCAAACGATATAGTGTTAGTTGACAAAATATTTGTATTAAGATAAATGGTTCGCAAGCAAATCGTGGACTGAGTGATTTCGGAAAAATATCAATATTTAACTTTTTGACAAATATTTTTTTAAACAAAAACTTTTTAACATGTTCTTTGTGAACATGATAAATTTCCTTGTTAAAATTACAAAGCCAAAGGCTGTTCCGATAGTTGTAGACCTTGACAATAGTGATATCTTCTTTTAAACTTTTGATTTTGGCTTTTTGAAGGTCTGAGATCCTCAGCCTTTTTATTGACTAATAATGAATTAATTTAGTCTTATTTACTTATGCAGAAAGAAAAGAAAATTATGAATATGAAAGAAAAAATAACGCAATAACGTAACTTACGCAAAATAAATTGCCATTAATAATGGTCCACATTTTGCATGCAAACCCTATATGTAATTATTATTCTACTAACGAAAGAAAATAAAGTTCGTCAATAAATGTATCGCTCCAAATAATCAGTCAAAATGTCAATATTGAGAAAGGAGTTTCATCCATTCCCTTTTTTCCTGTCCATTCCGAGCAGGCTTAATATTAGAGTAGACATTTTTTTCATAAATCTTAAATGCTAAATTGTAGATATTTCTATTTTTTCATCATTTTTAATTATCCTCATTTATTTGTCGGTGAGGTGTCTTTAGTCATTCCAGTAGTCTCATAAGTTATCCAACTTCCATCAGAGTGATGATTAACAATGATCGCTCTGTAAATCGATAAGTCATGTAGTATGTCCAATACAAGTCTAACATTTTTTTCTTATTTTTAACTTTTTTTCATATCGAATTATTTCGTAGTTTTGACATTATCGAATTCCTAATCGGCTTTCAAATTTTTGAAATACAACTCAAGGTACTATATATTATATATTATATATATTTATTATCTTAGCGTGGAAACATAGAATCAGCAAGATATCTTCGATTTTTCCTCTTAATTAACAAATATTGTTAAAATTCAAATTCAGCCACACTCTTGTTATTGTTATACACTAAAGTATATATAAAAATCAAAGCAAGGATTCAGTACAACAAAAATCTACCGCCAGTATCATTATTCGAAATATACTAGCCCATTGCCGCTCCGCAGCTGTGGCTAGGCCCTGCGGGCGGGTGACCATGTGAGGACTGTGGCTACCCGTTATTATCCAAGGATTATATAATAAGTGGACTGTATAACTTACGAAATAATACACAAACGCAAAATAGTTGTTACGGTGATGGATGATGTATTTCGAATGATAATGCACATGATAAAAAACGAAAGAAAAGAAAAACCAAAAGGGTGCGGCGTAAGCGCGTGAGTATAAAAAACCCTACTGCAAGTAGCAGGGAAAAATATAGGAAAAGCTCCCTCCCGCTGTCGAGGGTTAAAACCAAGGAATACTAGAAGCTAACTGGAAGGATAACGTCATTAACGGGCACTCCCTTTATGCTCAAGTAAGGGCCATCATTATTAGTTCAATTGTAATATTTATTTCAAAAAACGTGGTTGTGTAGTGTTATTTCAAGTTCTTTATATTCTGTGTTTCAAAGTGGTTTGCAAGTTATCTGCTTCTGTTGTAAACAGGGATATAATAATATGCCAAAGAGGGACTACTCTTTCTCAAACGATCTCTTTGGGAAGCTCAAGAGTCACTTTGATATCCACAGCTTTCGCCTCAATCATCTGTCAGCCATTAATGCGGCCCTCTTGAACAATGTCACCTCTGTCCTCATGCCCACGGGGGCGGAAAGAGTCTCTGCTATCAGTTACCAACCGCGGTCCAGGGTGGAGTCACTGTAGTCATATCCCTCCTGGCATCCCTCATATATGATAAATTCACAAAGCTCGACGGTCTGGGAATCCCTGCAGATCATCTCATCGGGGACGACTATGGCCGGCAGCGGAAAATATACGAAAAGCTCCGTCTCCTCACGCCCCAAATAATATTCCTTTGCGTGACTCCCGAGAAGCTATCTGCCTCTCAGAAGCTCAATGGAGTCTGTCGAAGCCTTTATTCGCGGGATCCCCTCAAGCGATTCGTTATTGATGAGGCCAACTGTGTGTCTCAGTAGGGACACGACTTTCACTCGTACTACTAGCTTCTCCATAGGTTACGAAGTGATTTTCCCCGAGTCTATTTTATGGCACTAACGGCCACCGCGACGCCCTGCATCCGAACGGACATTCTACATCATCTAAAAATGAAGTCTCCAAAATGGTTTCTCTCTTCCTTCAACAGACAGAATCTGGCCTATGAGGTCCAACCAGAGAATCCATCCAAAACTGCTATGCTGCCCTTCCCGTGGACTGCTACCGTGAAATTGCTATTAAGCTGCCTTGCTCCAAGGGTGAAATAATGGACATTGTTCATATGAAGGAGCTTTAATACAAGAGCTACGAGGAGGAACTTATCCCAATTTGCCAGAGCTTTTTGGACCAACGGTTGAGTTATTTGGAGGATAAGGAATACTCTACATTTCTAAATAGCGAAGAAGGCTCCGGGATTTTCCGTATTTTAGCTCGAGCATCGAGTCTATTGGTGGATGGATGTCCAAGTCAAAGTAAGAGTTTCTAACTATTCATCAAAAATAAAAGTACCCTTTTTTTATCTTAAGCAATTGAAAATATGAATGATTTTAAAGATATATATATATATATTAAAATAACTTTTTCATTTTATGAAATAGATTTTTACTTTATCACAATATCAAGCCAATAAATAAGTAAATAAGTATTAACTAAAAATTAAATATATTGAGTACATTGTCCAATTTTAATAGTATCGTAGCTACACGTAGCTTTTATTCTGTTATTGACTTTGTTTTTTGTAATGAAATGCATATTGCATCATCTGTTTTTAATTAAATGATGTTAAGGTAGTGATAAAACAGGATAGAGTTACGCTATGACGTTAAATTTAATATCACCTATATGTTTATAATTAATTCTTCATATTGTAATAGGGGCGGAAGAGGCAAATACTATCGGGTCGCTGTGGCAGAATGTTATCTTTCCGTGGATGAAAAAAGTCTGGCTCGACCTCAAGCCGAACCGGAACGCCCTCAAACGCAACGCCAGCCCCGCTAAAACCTCCTCAAGATCCTCTGATTTGAAACTCATGGCACCTCCGAAACTAGAAGTTTAATGAGGCTGTGTCGTTTCAGAGAAACAAAGATCGTCAGATATGAAGTTTATTTGAATATAATTTTTTTTAGTTACAGTCTATTTCACAATGAAAACATATATATTGAATTACTTGTTTGTAACTTTTAAACTATGTATCGTTTGTAAATATATTATATTTACTATTGTGGAAACTATTGTTGATAAATAAAAAGTATTAAAATATATATCACACTCGCTATTCATTTAAAAAAATATAATACCTACTTGTTTGATCGTTGAATTATAAATTATTGAAGTGAAAATGACTCATTTAGCTATAAAAATACATATAAAACTTAATTTATTGCTATGTTAATCAACGTATCATGGCCTTAACTTGGAAGCTACAATTTTCCCTTTCCTTTCCAGTTAGTTTCTAGTATTCCTTGGTTAAAACCTACTTGAGGCAAATCCACGTGTGGAATCAAAACCTCGTTCCTTCGATATTAAAACAATGAATGATCTTTTCTTTATTTGTAGAAGACTCTAAAGCAGGGATGCCAGGGTGAAATCGGTCAGGGGGCCGGACTGTTTTCAAGTGGGACCTCGGGGGCTAAATTACTAGTACATTTTGGCCTTGCAACACTTAAAACTAAACAAAAGTAGATTTAATTTGTTGATATTGTATCATAATATTATTTATTTATAAAAACACTTCTCAACCACTAACGTAACGGGCCAAATGAAATGTCCATTCGGGCCGGTTCCGGCCCGCGGGCCGCCCACCATGGCACCACTGCTCTAAAGCTTCCCTCATGTTTTTAGGCGGGAAACTATAAGCATGATGCAATCTTATCTTGACTACATGCATGTTCGATATGTGAGGGAGCCAGATTCCAACAGGTGGCCTACGGCCACGCATTTATACGTGGTACATATCTATGGATAATATGTTGAGGCAAGGATTGAACCTTGCATCAAACAATGAAGTTTTTTAAGCTTGTTTAGATGATGATGGAGACGTTGTATAGAAAGTAGTTATATGATAGAGAATGATGCGATTAATTTTCAAAAAAAAGGAGAGGGGAAAATATATATTATCCAGTAAATCCTGATTAAGTTCCTCTCCTTATAACTACAAATATATATGTATTTATTTTCTTTTTTTCCCTTTTCTTACTTTAAAAATAACTTATCGTCTCTTTTAAAAAAGTGGGCACAGATACTTAGCAACATGCTACATTATATGAAATAGACATTATATAACATTAAAGTACAAGTT
>CP045892.1:21170673-21229042 GCA_013387185.1 Caligus rogercresseyi
ACCCCCCCCCCCCCCCCCCTCTCTTCTTCCAATGTAAATAAACACCCCATCTTTGCATTTCAAGTCAGCTGACCCATTGTGCTCAAATATAACAGTAAAAATAATTTTGAGCAAAATATTGTAACCCCTAGGTGGGATAAGTAGATAGTGATAAAAAACACAACGTAAATCAAAAACCTTTCATTTGTGGGGGCTAACGTCACTCTGACGATAATACAAGAACAAATAAAGAAAATTTAATCATCAACTTAAAAATGATAATGTGGGTTTGCGAGAACTACCATAAAATCATCCTGAAGTATTTTCTTCAATTTTACTATATGAGGGTTTATTTGGAACTAAAATACATAAGTTTTATGAGCCTTTATAAAGCCTCTTCATATGTGAAAATACTAAATTGAAAGAAATATGCATATATACTAAATAATAATATGATGGAAAGGTGTTTTGCATACGTCCTACATAACCATTTTGCCTCTTCAGCTTGTAATTCCGTTATGTTATAAATCATTCATCTCACAATGGACCTTCAATCGTCATAAAAATCATGATAAGATATTATTGAAAGTACATGTAGAAGAGAGAAGCACGAGGTCTAAAGATTATTATTTATTCAACAGAATAAAAAACCTGAATTCGCTGTGTTTAGGACTGAAAAAAAATTTGCTGTCATAAGTTACGTTGTAAAAATACCCTCTCAGACACTGGATCACGAACGAGAAAAATCAATAATGACCATAAACGATATCCATCGAGGGATTATGGGAGCCATTTTATATCCCATTTTATGACGAAATATTTATTTTGAAACATAAATAGAGATATAACTGACATTTTCCAATTCCGAAGTCAAATAAAATGATTCACCAAGCAGGGCAGCCATCCTAGCCATTAAAGAGCTCTTTTTGTGGACTACAATTTTCGTCTCTATTAAGTTTTCTGTCGATTGTGTATATATTTTATAATTTCAATTTTTATTTATTATGATTCACAACTCAACACAATTAAATAAGGTTTTACTTATCGAACAAAATTGTGTTTGTTAAATTTTATTTTTACAATAGTCTTGTGTATCATATGGTATAAAATATTCTCATTTATATCTAGAAAATATATATATATAAGTACTTCTTATGTGATCATATCCGATTCAATTGTCATCTGTCGATTATAAATTTACAAGTTAAATAAATAAAAATGTATATGGAGATTAAACATTTAACAAAATTAATATTTAGTTTATTCTTCTGATCAACTGCTAATTCAATGGATCTATAACAACTTTATCAGAATTCAGTTTATATTGATAATCACTAAAGTTTGCTTCAATTTTACCACTTTACCTTCTTTTTAATTATATATATTTTTGGGGGAAATTTCTCATCTTAACTTTATTGAAATATAATTAAGTATTAAGTTAAAAAATATAAATATATTTTTTTTCTTCATTCAATACTATTTCCGAAAATTGTAACCACTTTTGCCCTTAACTAAAGACAATTAAGTTTGCTTGAAAGCTTGAAGTTTTTGATAAATTATCATGAATTAATACTTTTACTCATATGAATTTACAAATAATAATAAATATTACAAAACTACAATGCATGTTTACTTTTTTGCTTATAAGTATGTCCTTATTCCTTTGGTCAGAATTGTGGAAAATTATCTGTAGTAAAATAAACTTAATTCTTTGAATGAAATTATATAAGCTGCATACAATTACTCAATTATTCCAAATAAAGATTCATATAATCGCCTAAATATCAAGCTTAGACAATAATTCAGATATTTACATACTGATCGAACCAAAGTGTTTGTATATAATATCTTTACTATACGTACTTAATAAATTTGACGTTAATTAAAAGAATATATAAATAATATGTCTATGTATATATTATTATATATAGTATATATATATATATATATATATATATATATATATATATATTATATATATATATATATATATATATTATATATTATATATATATGTATATATATATATATATATATATATATAAATATACCTATATATATATAGGTATTCGTTAGGTTTTATTATATATCTACAGTATCCATCGATATGCGGTACGGTAGATAAGATAGAGAGAGAAGTTTATTTATGTCTCTGCTCAGTGACTTCTTCATATGCTTTTAATATCGGACAATTATAACAAAGGACAATAAGTAAATGATTTGTATAATTTATTAGAGATTATTTGAAATTTAATTCATACTAATCTTATATAAATTATATATGTACTTGGATTTGTAGGAAATGAAAGGCGATATATATTTTTATAATTTACGTTCTTATTTCCGATATTAAATGCACTTTAAGGTACTCTAGTATTCAATGCATAGAATGTGCTGATATTATTTAGCTGCTCTATAATAATATAAGTTATAATTGTTTATTTATTTTGCAAAGCTTAAGTTCTTCACACAAGGGAGCGCTTCCACTTTTATCTTAGTACTTAGAAAAACAAAACATAGATTTCATTCAAATATTTGTTCATTTTTATAAAACAGTGTATAATCTACTTCTATCCAAATATCAACTTACGATGACGTAGTACAAATTACTTTGTTTATGTTGGGCAATGGCTGAACGATGTTTCTCTGCTATTAAGAAGGGAATATCTTAATGTACATGTGAATGTCTCAAAAGTCATACTTTCAAATATACCGTACCGATTGTCAATCGGTACGGTACATAATAGTTTCTATCGAATATCGTATAATCGTTCCATATTTGAAATCTAACGTCGTTAGTATCGAAGACCGATTTACATTTGGTAGTCACAGCTCTGATATATATATATAAATAATTTCAAGGAAAGGTTTGGTGACAAACCGAGTTATGTTCCGAATACATTACTCAAATAAAAGAAAATATCAAATATTTCATATTAGAAGATTTAATTGTTATTATATATTTTCGTAATATTTTCTTTGGCAAGAACTTAATGATGTTGATACAAAAGAAACATGTATTTTTGAAACAAACAACAAGGTCCTTTGAACTTATACTTGTATGTGTTTGAGGAATTTTGATATTTTTGGTTTAATCAGATCTACAGTAGATCTCAAACCTCCGAAAAATGAAATTAATTAATTAATTCTATCCAGAGTTATTGTTGAACTAAGTTATTCATAAAATACGGCCCTTTATATATATATATATATATTCTATATATATATATTTCGGGTGAAGGAGTAAAAGGGCCGTATTTTATGAATAACTTAGTTCAACAATAACTCTGGATATAATGATTATTTAAGTTAATTTTGTCAGAGGTTTGAGATCTACTGTAGACCTGATTAAATAAAAATATCAAAATCCTCAAACAATACAAGTATAAGTTCAAAGGCCCAATTTTGAGCGACTCCAGGCGACGCACATCTGGACCCAAATGATCATGGTACAGCAGGAAACAAAGAATTTTATTCTCATTTTTATCAAATCAAACACTTAAACCATAGTAAACATTTGCTCAATTCACTTGAGCCATTTCCACTTGACGATCCCACTGAACCAGGCTATCATCTGCAACAACTCCCTCTCTATCTTTAAGAAGTCTACCTCCATTTGCTAGAATCCTCTCTAATTTTGACCTGAATGCCTTGTAGATGTTAAAATGTATTCCCTGGTGTCCCAGGCTCGGTTTATTGAGGCCTTCAATGAGTCCAAGGTGTTGCGGGGTATCTCATTGGCGACTTTGGAGAGCCCATTCCACATGAAGTAATCCAAAGGGTTTGCATCAGGAGAGGAGGGATCATGAACATTATGATACCAGAATTGCTCCTCTTCACCAGGTTAGCAGCTTTTGACACCTCATCATCCTCGACTCTCTTTGACAAGCATTTCTTTTAGGTTCAAACTCAGATGCAATGCCATTGTTTTTAAAATGCCCGTGATTTAATTTCGCTTGTTTTAGAAGATGGTGCTTACAGCTCTTAAAAGAAGAGAGCAAAACTGGTTCATCACATAATATAAAAAAACTAGTACTTTCTAGGGGAGCCAATACTTTTACATGGGTCAAAAAACCAAAAAAATAGCCTAATAACCGTCGCAGCCGTTTTTGCTCCTTCCACCCGGTCGATATATATATATATATTATATATTTATATATATATTATATAATATATATATATATATATATATATATATATATATTAGGGGCTGGACGATATGAGAAAAAGTTAGATTTCGATTTTTTCCCCAAAAAAATTTCGATTTTATATCACGATATGAACAAAAACACTATTTTTTTATTTTTTGGTCAAAAAACAGCATTACATAACAAAAATAGGTCAACAGACATTCAGGTTTCACAGAACAAAAACAATTTTTGGTTACGTGCGGCGCTGTTTAGATATAATTGGCTATCCCGTGTCTGTGAAAACTTGATAATTTTTTTTGAAGGCATCAGCTTATTAGCCTGGTTCGCACGCAGATCCTCGTGCATGTTGCCCAACTTCGTGAGCTTTTTTTTTTCTTTTTTTTTCACATCGAACGTTATTTTCAATAGTAGAAAAAAATTTACATCGCGAATAAATCTAAATCGAAAATCGCCCAGCCCTTATATATATATATATCAGATGATGAACAGGGTAACATCACTCTCATTAATAAAAGGCATCACTATAAAACTGGCGCTATATAAGAATATAACGAAATCACTTGCAAAGTATTTTTCACAACACTGTGGTTCATGGTATATTTAACCAATTTCAGGTTCACATACAGATCTGTATTTGAACGAAGATTGGTGAATATAACCATGAAACACAGTTTGTAAAATACTTTGCAACGTATTTCTTTATATTTATATTATATATATATATATATATATCTGTATATATTATATTATATAGATATCTATATTAGATATATATATATTGTATATATATATATTTATAATATACACACATATTTGTATATATATATATATAACTCTTTGATTATATTGACTTTGGATTATATTAGTAAGTATAAAAGGAGTGAAGGATTAAATTGATACCAATTGACAAAATATCTATTTATTTGTCGTAAAGTCCATATGACCAAACAAAGGATTTTATAAATATTCGAAAGTTATTTATTTACATTACTTAACATAAAAATTGACGTTTATGTTCTTGACCAAATTATTTTTATTCTCTTGTATATTTATCCAACATATATTTTAAAAACCTTTGTATATATTCGTAACACTTATCATAGAGCATAACACATCATCTTGGGATATTTTTCCGAGCAATGAAGCTTTTAATGTATTTAAATTTTTTATATTTTGTTTTTTGATCTTTATTTTACCAACTCCAATACCCCTAAATATGTATTCATTTATTTTGACAGAGGCTTAGTCACGAGGGACAGTTTTTTTTAAATTTGTCCTTGATGCAAATTTTATTTTACATTTGCTATGTATTTCAAATGATATTTTGTTGAATTGCACGTCTATGTGCTTTATTGTACAAATACCAAATGTAATTTCATAAAATAAGAATGAAATGATGTTTAATTATATATTCTTGGCAAAAATATTTAAAATTAACATAGATTTTTGATATACCTCTAAACATGCATTATATATTTAACGACCAGCTGAAAAGTTTGGTAAAAATCAATCAACAAAAAAATTATGTTATTTAAGAAAGAGGGAAAATTCGTCCTTACTTTTAATAAATATGTAAGTGTGAAAAATGCTTAATTTTTTGTTAAACTATTATGATTCATAATTAAAAAGCATACAACACTTTTGATTGGCGATGTTAGTACCAACTTTATTTCGACATATTCTGGTTGTATGGCATTCTATTATATAGGAATCAAAAATACTAACAATGTGATCAAATAAATCCCTCAAATAGTTTTTTCAGTCACATTCATTGTCATAGCTTATTATTGCCATAAATTTGGATCCACCACATTCTCTTTATCTTGTGAAACTGTTCCATAAATTATTAGTTGGACTTACCTAAATACATATCTGAAGGTATTATGACACAAATAGTCTAGGAATAAGTGTTCGAGCCTCTATGATGAGGCAAATCTTTTGGGCATCAAGGATATTTTTAAAACTTATCGTAGTATTACGAAATCGAAACCATTTACCTGAACTTAAAGAAATAAATATGATATAAAACATGATCGAGTGAGATAGGGATATAATTTTGGACACAACCCGATATTACAATAATTTTAATAGTAAACAAATAAGGAAGAAATCAATATATCTATTTTGGACTCGTTTGATTTTTAAAATTAATGTAAAATTATTTGTTGAATATTTTAAGTTAATATGAACATGTAATATTAGTATGTAATAAATGTAATATACGCTAATCATTAACTGAATTTTTAATCCTTTTTTCCACACCTTTGAAATGATTATAAAACACATCTATATTAAACAAGTTTGAATTAAGGCATATATTATTTCTTCATTCTATATTAATTATTAAAATGTGTTTAATATCGGTATGCGCCCAAAATTAACCTTCAATATCACGTAAGTACTTCTAATATTGGTATGTAAGTCATATAAAACAATACCTATTTTTTACTATAATTGTGGGATTTTGAACTAAAGATAAAAATAAAATAGCAAACTATAACTTAAATATAAATTTTTGGGCATTACTTACTCAATTAAAATGAGAAATGGTGTTGGTACCATTCTTAGGTTTATTCCACTTAAATACTTGCATACATATGTATTTGGACCATTTTTCTGGACATCATAATTTATTTTTCTATCTTTGTTCATTTCTAACCTTTTTTCTTTATATGTTACAGGACCTAACAACTACAAATATCCTTAAATATGTATCGCAGATAGAAGCCGGGCACAAAATATTAACTGACTCACCGGAACGCAGCTTTCAATGCCTTTGTCATTAAAGTAAAACTCCTTATTGTAAACGACTACGGAAGTGAACCAAATTCCATCTGGAAGTCCTCTCGAATCTTAAAGAAAGAAATAAACTATAATAGCTAATAAAAATTAACTTTGTTTTGAGCATCATGAGTCAATAATATGATGACTTCATAATTTCACTTTTAAGCTTCTGAAATAAATAAAAATAAGTTTATTACTTCATGTTTCTATTTATAAGCTTATATACGTCAATGAATATTGTACGTAATATTTGTATAATGGCGGAAAAAAAGAATCATTTTGGGAGCTATGAAGTCATCATCTCCCTTAGACTTTTTGGCATTTCATTAAGTGGTCATATATACTCTAAAAACAAAAATATAATTCAAAGGAACGATATCCAAGGAATTTTGTTTTTTATCGTGTCTTTCCTATTATATAACTTTCGTATATCTTTAAAAATCCCCCCTGAAGCGCTCAGCTGTCTAGTTGAACAAGATTCATTCGTTCAATAGGCTTGTCAAATTGACCTTACAATTGTCCGTGGTTTGTTTTGTTATAGATAAACGGATTTGACTAGCATTCAACCCGCCATATGAAGTACATTGTTGTCAACTACGATTACTATTAGTTAATCTACAAAAAAAAATGTTGAAAAAAAGGAAATATTGTATGAGGTTTTTGCATGTTCCAAGATAGTAACATGATAACATGTCGCTAAGACAATTCTTTCACAAAAAAATATTGTAAATCTTAATTTAAAAACAAAAAACTGAAATCAGATTTATTTTTAAACACTTTACCTAAGCTTTTGTCCGTTTTATTGAGGTCATAGGCATGAATGAAGACTCGATGTTCATCCATATTTGGATAGGGTTTTGTTTGTCTTAAAAATAATACTTTTTGTTGTTGTATTAACAAAAAAAATATTCACAAATCCCACTTGTGGTCTTACTTCACTGAAGGACTGATATTTATTTTATTGTGTTTTTGAAGCTATCTCGGATTTTTTTCCGTCTTGTTTCAATGTACGCGCTCAAAAAAGAAATTATATAAACATGTACAGGAAAGCCTACTTTGTTTGAGGGGAGGACTTGCGTATTAATAACTCAATTGTATTAAATGCTTTGCTTAGGGGGCAATGAAGGTGTGTGTTTAAGGGGGTTGATTTTTGTGTATAACTACCTACATAGTAGACGTCTTGGGGGAAATACTTACCCTCTGCCTCCCAATACTTACCCTAAGAAAAAAAAGTTTCTCTCGTCCTATTATAACATCATCTGAAATTCTATCTTTGTAATATACATAGATCTAAAAATAGAGAATGTCCACCTGTCCTGAAAGCAATCCTCACCTCAAATACATTTAAAAAACTAGTGGAGTCCCTTTCTTTTATGAGTAGAGAATTGTTTAATTAATTTAAAAAAATATGTTTATACAAGAATTCAATTGTTATTTTACAATATTACAATGAATGTTTAAGATGTACACAAAAATATTGTATTTGTTTAACATCTATGAATTGTTTAAGATATCTCCGTGTCCCCAATTGAAGAGCGCTTAGGCTTTAAACTTAAGCAAAACCCCCTTTTCGTTTAGCCAGTAGAAGGTGAAGCCAGAAAAGAAATTTATTTCTTTGGTTGATGATAGAAAATTTATCTCTTGACCATCTTCCTGAATACAAAAATGCAAAACATCGTCCAGTGATCATAAGATCGGGCAGTCTCTGTAGATATTTTTTAAATTGCAAACAGTACCATTCTAATAAACATACACTTACAATCATTATTGTACATTAAATGACCGTCCTTTTTAGAGGAGAGTAACTTAATAGCACTATTCATGACCAACTGCCCTTTCTTGAACAACAGTTAACCCTTGTACTTTGGTTGTATTGACATAAGAAAAATGACTTTAAGTTTAAATAAGGTGTAAAAATCAGTGCGTTAGATAATCACACGACTCTCTTTGTGCACAATGTTCTTTTAGGCGTAATAACTAATCCTTTTTGTGTTATGGCTTTTAAAACGCAGAAACAATTTACTGAGATAATAAATTATTCTTGTATAAAATATCACAATAACAAAGAGGGCAATGTATGAACATTAAGAACTACAAAGAAAAAATATTCGGAAGTATCTCTAATTAATACGTTTGCACCTTCGTTTTCTTTGTCCTTATTGATACATTATTTGCTTTATTGTATTAATAGCAAATACAACTTCAATAATCAAGATAAGTTTTTAAACTTTCACATGCTAAAGTGTTTATATCTAAAAACAAATTCATGGTGGGTTGGTCGAAATCTTACATAATTCAACCTAAATTATTTACTATGAAAACAAGATTTCTATCTTAAATCACTAACCAAAAAAACTCAAACACCATTTATCAACATCTTAAAAATCTATACTTGAGGAATTTTACTGTGAGTATACGATTTCAAAATCTGGAAGGGTTTTATGAAAGCTTTCAATAAAATCCGGTTACCATAATGCACATAATGAACTCAATTTCTTAGGCTGGAGACAATGGTTAACACGTGCAATAAAATGAGCTAGCAACGTAAAATACAATTATAATCTCTGAAGTCTGACTGCTGATAGCTATAGTTTATTAGTAAGTTTAAAAAAATTATAGTTCACTACTCATCACTAGTCACCCAAAATGAGGAACAATAAACTATCAATATATTATATGGATTGCAGCCCCAACCCCTTTGAGTATAAAGTAATAGTATACCTCACCTCCTATATGATATATGCCTAATTTTGGACGAGTTTAGTAAAAATGAAATATTTATTTGGATTAAAACTAAAAAAGTGAAAAAATGAATTTTTACAAAACATGCGTTTTATTACAAATCATTTAATGTTGAATATATATATATATATATATATATATATATTAGTGTTGTTCTTATTTTTCAAATGTTTGAAATGTTAGCAACTTTGTGGATTTTCTGTTTCTTGGTGATAAAAGAAGACGACATACAAAGTTTGAACAAAATCGGTCAACATTACGAGGTCGCGCAACGAGGTCAAAGTTTTAAAAATTTAGTAAAAATATAGTTTTCCGCAAATTTCTTCAAAATGGTGGACGTTACAGACTTCAATAATAATTATTAATTTAAAGGAAATCTAATTTACTACCAGACGTATGTTTGATGTTTTTAATAAAACAAAGTTTTCAGTAAAAAACAAGCAAGAAGGAGTGTGTATTGTTAGCTTATTTCATAGCTTTTTTGTATCAATTAACTTCACTCGCCTGTAGAAGATGACTTGTTCGCTTCAGAGTAAAATAGTACTTTTAAGTTTAGTAAAACTTTAGATGATAAATCCAAAAATGACCTTGGTTGCATTCTATCAATTCAGAATTCAGTACAATCTGAGTTACATCATATGATTCAGAGCCTGTATTGACCTATAAGAAATCGGTTATGAAAAAATAAATAATAATGTGTTTCTTAGATGTGCGTCAAGTATCCTCTCAAAATTTACTTTGTCTCTGACGCATTTATAATCCATTATATGCGTCATTTTGTACGCGAGATAGGCTTTTTTAATGTACATATAACTCTCTACTTATTAAATTGACATGATTTAGTATACCAAAATATTAAAGCTGGTTAACCAAGCTTTCATTTGATATTTGTGTGTTCTAAAAATCGCTATACTTTAAGAGATATAAGCAAATACGTACTCTCCCCCAAAAATTGATCTTTTGATAAGAGAATATACGATTACCATTTGGTAACTGCAGAGTGTTACCTGGATAGAAAGAAAAAAAGGTGAGAAGTGAGGCAAAATACTCTCTCCCTTCTCTTTCTATCCAGGTAACACTAACAGCAGTTACCAAATGGTAATTGTATATTCTCATATCAGAAGATCAATTTTTTGGGGAAAAATGTATTTGCTTATATCAGGCTCTTGTTATCACTATTCTCTTTCCTCTTTTGAGGAATATTTATTTCATTTATGAAGTAGGCCAAGTCGGCCGGAACAGAAGGTATTTATTTTATATTGAATCTCTGTTTTTGCTTCTGTTCTGAGGAAAGAGAATAGTGATAACAAGAGCCTGAACTCAATTGTGCCATTCAAAATTTTCCCTTTCACACGCCCAAAATATCCCTCACTTTTTTTCATGTCTAATAATAATATGCATATTTCAACAATGACGTCATACAACAGCTGAGTCAGCTAACGCCAACCTGCCTGCCTTAGAGAGTTCGTTGTTGACACACCTTTATATATTCTCCTTGATTTTGCCTCACTTCTCTCCCTTCTTTTTTTCTTCCTATCCAGGTTACACTAACAGCAGGTACCATATGGTAATCGTATATTCTCATATCAAAAGACCAATTTTGGGGGAGAGTACGTATTTGTTATATCTCTTAAAGTATAGCGATTTTTAGAAACCCAAACATATCAAATGAAAGCTTGGTTAACCAGATTTAATATTTTGGTATACTAAATCATGTCAGTTTAATAAGAGAGAGTTATATGTACATTTAAAAAAGCCTATCTCGCGTACAAAATGACGCATATAATGGATTATAAATGCGTCAGAGACAAAGTAAAATTTTGAGAGGATACCTTGACGCAAATCTAAGAAACACATTATTTTTTATTTTTTTCATAATCGATTTCTTATAGGTCAATACAGGCTCTGAATCATATGATGTAAACTCAGATTGTACTGAATTCTGAATTGATAGAATGCAACCAAGGTCATTTTTGGATTTATCATTCAAAGTTGTACTAAACTTAAAAGTACTATTTTACTCTGAAGCGAACAAGTCATCTTCTACAAGCGAGTGAAGTTAATTGATACAAAAAAGCTATGAAATAAGCTAACAATACACACTCCATTTTTTCTTTGTTTTTACTGAAAACTTTGTTTTATTAAAAAACATCAAACATACGTCGGGTAGTAAATTAGATTTCCTTTAAATTAATCATTATTATTGAAGTCTGTAACGTCTACCATTTTGAAGAAATTTGCGAAAATCTATATTTTTACTAAATTTTTAAAACTTTGACCTCGTTGCGCGACCTCGTAATGTTGACCGATTTTGTTCAAACTTTCTATGTCGTCTTCTTTTATCACCAAGAAACAGAAAATCCACAATGTTGCTAACATTTCAAACAATTGAAAATAAGAACAACCCTAATATATATATATATATATAATATATATATATATATATAAATCAGGAAAACGACAGGGGCACTTTTTTTCGTCGGGCGCCGGGCCGGGCAGTAATTTTTAAAGACGGGGTTTTAATATGTAGCGATATATTTGTATGGTAAAACAGATGATTCCATTATTATGCAACATGTCATAGTAATAGTGTTTTTATAAATTCGTTAGTCCATAGAAATGTTACTTTTTCTAAAGTAAACTTTAGATACCTCAATTAGTTTACTAAATTAGATTTAAAAGAAACATTTTATATGCCATATTTTTATATCGTTATTTTATGTCATCTTTTTGTAAATCAGAAATTTTAAGTATTTTTGTACTCCCAATATATTTTTGAATACAAAAATCCTCTAATATATATTATGTGTTTTTAATCAATTATGACAATATTATGCTAAAATAATTCTTGGTGATAAAAGAAGACGACATACAAAGTTTGAACAAAATCGGTCAACATTACGGGTTGCTCAACGAGGTCAAAGTTTTAAAAATTTAGTAAAAATATAGTTCTTCTGCAAATTCTTGGAAATGGGGGGCGTTACAGACTTCAATAATAATTATTAATTTAAAGGAAATCTAATTTACTACCAGACGTATGTTTGATGTTTTTTAATAAAACAAAGAAAAATGGAGTGTGTAATGTTAGCATATTTCATAGCTTTTTTGTATCAATTAACTTCACGCGCCTGTAGAAGATGACTTGTTCGCTTCAGAGTAAAATAGTACTTTTAAGTTTAGTAACCCTTTGGATGATAAATCCAAAAATGACCTTGGTTGTATTCTATCATTCAGAATTCAGTATAATCTGAGCTTACATCATATGATTCAGAGCCTGTATTGACCTATAAGAAATCGATTATGAAAAAAATAAATTATAATGTGATTTTTAGATTTGCGTCAAGGTATCCTTCAAAATTTTACTTTGTCTCTGATGCATTTATAATTCATTATATGCGTCATTTTGTAAGCGAGATATGTTTTTTTATTGTACATATAACTCTCTACTTATTAAGTTGACATGATTTAGTATACTAAATATTAAGCTGGTTTACCAAGCTTTCATTTGATATGTTTGGTGTTCTAAAAATCGCTATACTTTAAGAGAAATAAGCAAATACATTTTGCACTTACTCTCCCAAAAAAATTGATTTTGATATGATAATATACAATTACCGCT
Source organism: Caligus rogercresseyi (assembly GCA_013387185.1). NCBI lineage: Eukaryota > Metazoa > Arthropoda > Copepoda > Siphonostomatoida > Caligidae > Caligus > Caligus rogercresseyi. Next base: position 21,183,949 of record CP045892.1, read on the forward strand.
TGTAACCACTGTTACCTGGATAGAAAGAGAAAGAAAAAAGAGAAGAGAGAGATTATTTTGCCTCACTTCTCTTTTTCTAAAAATTTTGAGGAGAATACCTTGACGCAAATCTAAAAATCACATTATTATTTATTTTTTTCATAATCGATTTTTATAGGTCAATACAGGCTCTGAATCATATGATGTAAGCTCAGATTGTACTGAATTCTGAATTGATAGAATGCAACCAAGGTCATTTTTGAATTTATCATCCATAAAATCATTTCAAAATTCAAATACGATCCTTTCGTGATTTGTCTGCCCTTTTTAGCAAAATAATTCTTGTGTAACTCATCATATTTTCATTTTTAAGGAAACACTCATCAATCATCATATTTGTCCTCTTCCTTCGTTGTACTTAGTATACTTGTTAATTTTAGTCATTCCCATTAAGCACTCTTACAACACGAGAAATAGGCTATGGTGTAACACTAATTCTGATTTTTTTGTCTTCAAACATATTAAAGGCGCCAATGGAGAAGACAGAGTTTGAAGCTCATAGGCTAAGGGAAAATTAATTCTAATTTTTTGTCTTCAAACATACCAAAAGGCGTCAATGGAGAAGATGAGTTTTGGAGCTCATAGGCTATGGGAACATAATTCTGATTCCCGCCTAGAAAAACAAGCAACAATGGAAGAGCCTCATATTGAGAACTTCCGACGATGCCAAGATAAATATATCTGGTGGATTATTTGGAGAGCCTGGAAATGATTTTGGCAAACAGTACGATCAAAATGGGGGCAAATGTTTCTGGTCACCCGTCCAATAACCTTTCTATTCTAGTAGTAGGAATCCTAGTGCTCCCCCATCATATTATTTCTACGTTTCTTTTTCTTCTCATCCATCAAAAAGGTGAAATGCACATAGTCCCATGTATTTAACAATGGGCTGAAAAGTCCCGGGCCTAACAAAGAAAACACATTTTTTTTGTTCGAAATTAGCTTTACTCATCAACGTAATCTCCATCAAGAGCAAAGCAATCATTCCAGCGCCGCTCTAACATTTCAATACCACTTTTGTAGAACGATCCATCTTTCCCCCCAAAATAGGCCTCAGTTTGAGTGCGAAATTACTTACCGGCGAGCATTTTTTTCAGGTCAGAGAACAACCAGTAGTCGCTGGGAGTCAAATCTGGCGAATACTGTATATGTGGGAACAACTCGAAGTTCAATTCACGCCATTGTTTTGATTGACTTGTGACAGGGTGCGTTGTCTAGATAAAACAAAAAAAATATTTGCCATATGCGGTCGTTTCTTTGCAATTTCGGCCTCCAAACGCTCCAATAACGCTATTTAATATTCACTGTTGATGGTATTTCCTTTCTCAAAATAGTCGATGAATATTAAACCACGCATATCCCAAAATACGAGGCCATAACCTTTCCAGCCGATTGTTGTACTTTCGGGCGCTTTGGACGAGGTTCACCAGTTGCTGTCCACTCAAATGACGATCGTTTTTATTCTGGAGTGAAGTGATGGATCCATGTTTCATCCATTGTCACATATCGACGCAAAAATTCCAGTTTGTTACGTTTAAACATGGCCAAACACTTCTCAGAATCATCAGCACCTTCCTGTTTTTAGTCAACAGTAAGCAAATGCGGCACCCACTTTGAACAGAGCTTTCTCATAGTCAAATGCTCATGCAAATGAAGCCAACACGTTTTTTTGATATCTTTACAATGTCAGCTAACTCACACAACTTCACTTTTCGATCATTAAAAACGATTTTGTGGATTTTTTGATGTTTTCTGGTGTTACCGCCTCATTTGGACGTCCACTGCGTTCTGCGTCATTGGTGTCTCTACGACCACATTTGAAGTCATCAAACAAACGTTTTATTGTTGTTTCTGATAGAGCGGAATCCCATAACCCTTTTCAAGCCATTGCTTCGCTTGAACAGTATTTTTTCGCCGCAAGAAGCAGTGTAAAATTAAAACACGAATTTATTTTTGATCCCTTGTTTTAAAAATAACAACAGTAGCGTCACTCTTAGCACAATAACTCAAAAACTAATGAATAGAATATTATGAAATTATAACAGCTGTGTCTTTTGAAGGTTAGTATTAACTGATAAAAAGGTTATTGCAATAAAATACCGTCATATATGTGTTAGCCTGGGACTTTTCAGCCCATGTGCTAAAGCCAATTAAGGCCTTGACGTTTATTTTAGACATCACCAAAATTGTCAGATGTATTCTTCGGCACTATTTAAGAATTCGCTCCTTTTCCAGGGACTCCTTTATATTTTAAAAGTCCATAGTGATAAAGTAAGCTATAATCAAGTAAAAGAAAGAGAAAAGAGGGAATGAGAAGAAGAGAAAAAGGAGCTCATCACTCAAAATAATAATTCCATGAAGGAAATAATAGAATGACGAGTGATGTAGAATCCTCTAGGCAGTTCCTCCAAGTAAGAGGCTGCCTAAGATTTTATCCGCCCGCATGTCTACTGCCCTCGACCAATGAGCAGAGGCTCAAGTCAATGGCCGGTGTCCCTGACATTATGCTCTCTAGGTACAATAATCAAAACTACATTAAGTGCTTCCATGCAGTCAATTTATATTAGTTAGGGTCACTACATTAATAAGGAAAGGTTCTGCAGACATATTTGCTCAACCAAATCGGCCCATTACACTTAAGGTATCATTCCCTCACTCCAGTCTCCAGGAATGCATTTACATGGAACATTCACTCAATTTGCAGAGACAAGTGCCCTTCCAGGAGGAAGGACTTGACTCTGTCCCTGCCTGAGGAGGAATGACTTGGACTCTATTGCTACAACACGCTACATGAGACCACAAGGAGCAATCCTAATTGATGACAGATTTCTTGAGGGCAGCCAAGAGCCTGGGGTCCCTCTTCTGGTCACTTGGGTTGTGCTGAGACATGCTGGAATCTTCCTCCCTCGCTTCTTCGAAACAATGCTTGAGCTGGACTGAGGAACCTCAAGAATCTCTGTTCAGCTCGAGACCATGTGTCTTAGAAAAAATCTACCAAAGTTGTGCATATATACCTCCCTCCTAGCATACTCATGTTCTTTGCCTTCACTCATTCTTTCTGCGCCCTGGGCCTTGGACATTGAATTAATCGAGAATGAGAATTAACTAGTGAGCATTACACTATATATGGGACGAAATAGAAGAGAATGAAAAATCTCTGAAACGTCTCTGTGGATCCCAAACTGACGTGTTAGATTTATATAGAATAAATTAAACAAATCTTCTTTTTTCCGTCCAGATTTTTATTTGGTGATATAACTTTTTTTTCTTCTTCCTCAAATGAAAACAAATCAGTGACAAGAAGATCATGGGTAGAACTGTTTCGCTCTTCCTTTCTTGTTTGCATTTAATACTGCATACTTCATAAAAAAATAATAGCAAAATAATATAATCAGTTGGTGTACTGAAGAAAAGAACGGCCAAAAGCAACAATTATTTACAACTCGTTCAACAGCATCATTTGAAACCCATTGAAGCAAAAAATAGATGGAGGTTTGGTGTTTCCAATTGAATGAAGCCTTTTTTCTAGCACTATTTTCATTTTGTTTTGGCCGGAAAGGATAATAATTACATTGTTAGGGCTATACCAATGTTTTTGTCCATGTTTGATAATCATGTTCTACGTTCTATATGAAAAGTTGGTCGTCGAGGGCTGGGCTGTTTTTGGTTTTCTAGCGACTATAACAATTATTCTGGAGTGAAATGATGTTTTGTTACACTATAATAATAGTAATAGTAGTTGTATAATTCATTCGGACATTGTTTTTCTTTATTGGTTCCACTGACATGGTCGGTGATTGGCACTGATTACCTCTCCTCCCCCTCTCTCAATCCCCTTTTTCTCCTTCCCTCTCTCTTCATCCTTCTCCTTCCCTCTTTTATCTCTCTTTACTTGAGTATAGCTTCCTTTATCACTAGGACTTTAAAATGAATAAAGGAGTCCCTGGAAAGGAGCGAATTCTTAAATAGTGCCAACCAATAAGACTGGGGTCTATACAGTGACACAATAATACTGTGTACGGGATCCATAACACCATCAATAGTTAATATACGTAAAAGAACCCCCAGAAATGCAATTTTGAGCCCCTCAAATCCTGGCTGTCTAAATACTGGGGTATTGGGTTTTCAGAGCTACCACCTACAGATAAGCTATAAATAGTGAACACCTTAGATTTCATTTTCTTCCCTCAGAACTTCGAGACTCTCCAGTTAAAAAAATGGTACTAAATTAGTCTTTTAGCACAAAATAATATTTGATATGTTTCTTTATGCGTACTTTAACCTTAGACACTGCGTTTGAAATTTAAATATGTATACGTACAAATATCATTTGAGAGGTTCCCTATTCGTATATTAACTGTTGGTAGGGGTTTGAATTCCCAAATATTCCAGCGTTTGGCTCGTGAGATCCAATAATCCAAGGAGAAGAAAAAGGGATTTGAGGTTTTTTTGTGCGTATTTTAACTGTTGGTGGTAAATTTGTAACCACAATATCCCTTATTGTGGCTGGTGGGCTCAGATGGTCCAAAGGGTTCGTAATTGCATTTGATGGGTTCTAATTTTATAATTGTTGACTTTTCAAGCAAAATTATTTTTATGAATCCTTTTAAAAAAAAATCACATCTTTTTCACAGCCAAAAACAGTTATAGAATCTGTATGCACCAAGGCTAAGCTCCAGATTTCCATTCCTAACAGTGGGACATCGAGTATATATGATATGCTTAATAACGAGAATCAGTTGTAACTACGAAAACCTTTCCAAGACTTGATTTATCAGCAAAATCCCCATTTGAAGCCTATTACAAAATTCAGATAACAAAAAGTATCTTATCTATTTTCTACTAATCGCTCAACAACTTCCTGATTGCATCTTGATATTCAGGAGACCCAAAATTTATTTTTTTGTATGAACGTAGGAAGATATTTCTTGCGAGAAAGTGAATTCAGCCACCAATCCTCTTCTTCCAAAGAGTAATATTCTTTAAGATTTTTATCCTTCGTCTCTAATAAGTCAAGTAATTAATCTATTACGATTGAAGGTACTGGAGCTTTCAAACACGTCCATCACAGCATCGTGCGCAAGGAAGAAGAGATTTAAAGTAGAAGAGAAAAGGAAAGCTCTCCTTTCTTCTTATTTGTTACGTTGCTACGAACTTGATTAATTTTAAATAAATGAACAGACATAGGGGAAAAAGTCGATTCTTTGTCTTGCATTCATCTTATAGCTATTGAAGGATTCAAATATAATTTTTTTTGTCTATATGGATCAACTGAGTTGACTATGTGAGAATATAAAAAGCATTGTAGATATAAATTTTCTCAATCAAACCTCAGATCTTTCCAATGAGGTTGATCCAATTGGCCTTCTCCTCTCTGAAAGTGATCCCTCAAATTGAAAATACATTCGCACTAATGCGATCCTTTGGGATAACGAGGAAGATTTCTCCAAGAAGAGCTCCTACAGCACGATGAAAGCTCCAGAATGGTCAAAACGTGATCAACTAAGGGTCCTTTTACGCTTATGAAGTGCTCCGACGTTACTTTCTTTTCATCGTCGACGAGCAGGTCCCCTGCACCGCCCACCAAGCAGTAGTTTCGAGCAATAATCTACAGCAGTATTTTCGACGCCTCGCCATGCAAAGCTCAACGTTCATCATTGAATCATAGTAATATTCAAACTTAAAAAATGTGCCTATAATTGTATTTGATTTAATGTATTTCTTAATCCCTAGCCTTTGCAATTGTGGAAATGAAAAAAAACATAAATAAAGCTGGTCCAAAAATTATTATCAATTATAAATAAACAATCAAAACGTCTAGTAAATATTTAAAGATGACTACTTAAAATTTTAGATTAACCTCTATTTTTTTTAAAGAAAGAATCTACAAAATATTAGTTATATATAACATCATATATCCATAAAAGTACTAACAATCAAACTTTTATTAGAATGCGCTAAGAATTTTTCATTTTCCTTGAAATAACTTTTTTTTATAATGATTAGATAATTAGAGTCATTTTCCCTTCAGGTAAGTTTTTGAAAATAAAATGATCCAAGTACTTTCCTACGTGTAAAAAATATCCAAATTTAAGTAATAAGAAGGGAAGGTTGCGTTGAATGCAAATGTATATTGCGACATTTCATTACAATAACACAGATAGTAAGGATTAAAAAGTGATCCTTTTGAAACATTATTGGTTGTAAAAAAAGAGAGATAAATTTAGTAAAATATAATTACTGTAGAACAAAAAGAATGTATGAAAGTGTAGAGAAACCAAGGCCATGAAACAACAGAAATAAAAAACCTTAAATTAATAAATAAATTAAGAATAAGCTCTGTATATCTTTTTATCTTTATGATATTGGTGCGCCACCTGGAGAAAGAGCATGTGTGTGTTCAAAATTTTATGTTATATGTTTATTTCAACGAATGAAATAAAAGAATAATTATTACTCGGACCAATAAATCGGAATCAATGAAAAAACATGTACCTATAAAACCTTTATTGGGAAGATTGTTTAATATGTAAATAGTCTGCCTTATGTTTTTTTTTCTTTCTTCATTATTTACTAGAGAAAATGACAAATATTATAACAAAAGGAACTCTATCCTCGCAATAAATATCGGATTTAGTCGAGTAAGTTTCTTATTATAATATTTGAAATTTTCTATTGTAAATCATGTGGAAAATAAAAAGCTATACCAATAAGAGATTGTTTATTGTCTGAAAATTCCTCTTAGTGATGATAGTTTTTTTTTTGATGAACTGCTTTGTCGTTGAACCCAATTTATTTATCCCAATTAGTACTTATTATTATTGAAATATATTTTGAACACGTATAAAAAAATTATAATTACATAATATTTATATAAATAATCTTCCAAATAAGTTAGAGGTTTTATTCGACCTACTTTTTACTAAAGTTCTCTGTTTTCGTAAATGTATAACAAAGTTTATAATATATATATCCCCATTGATATATTGATATCATATATTGTAATACTCAATGACATCGTGGTATATTCTCCAATGATGATCTAGATACTTGAACTGCCATTTATATTATTGAAGATACTTTTTGCTACATATGATTTAAAATTTCTTACTAAACTTATCCGAACAAAATACCAATTCACCAGAAGAAGAATGAAATAAAAGTATTAAAGTCCGGCTCTGGTGAGAACGAACCAAAGGTTTATAATAATAATAATATAATGCTAACGCTGGTATATATCCAAAAATATTACCGTTAGGAAAACAACTCTATATTTTTTATCTTGACAAAGACTTACTATTTCTAATGTTACTAGACTGGCTTGGAATGTGTCTAAGACTTGCAATTCCCAAAGTGAGGCATGCTGTGACTATTCAGATGTTGATTTGTAAAAGAAGATGAATCTATTCAGGAGAAAAAGCAGAATTTTTGTTAAAGAATGATTATTACTAGTCATTATATATAGAATCATTTGTCATAGAAATTATTTTTGGGCTTATATTACAAACTACACATCAGTGTCTCCACTTAGTGCTAATACTCAAAAGCCAGAACCAAAGATAGATACTCATACTTATTTTTTCCTATATGGTTCGATAGAATTGTATCCGACAGGATATAAATAAGCATTATAGCATTAAATTTAGTCCTTCGAACCTAGGATATTATCAATGAGGTAGACCAAAAATTATCATCCCCTCTCGGATTCGACCTGCGCCCACAACACTGAGAGTTCAAAACGCCAATACTCATAGTTACTACCTTCATCAACCTATATTTATCCTGGAAGAAGGAAAAGGAAAGTGAAAATATTTTGAAAAAATAAAGATTCACATGTGTTAGTATAAGTTAATAATGCATAGCTAAACCAGAAAATGAAAGTTTTTTGTAATCATATCGGTGAACCAATGGCAATACCTTTTGCATAGTTTAAAAAATGGACAAATTCATTCATATGATGCCCCAATAGAAGAAAACTTGACGTATATAGAGATTATATATATAAAGAGAGTATATATATAAATATATATATATATATATACCACAATCATATTATATATATAGGTATACATATGTATATATATATATATATAAACATATAATATATATACATATATATATATATAAATAAATATACTTATATATATATATATAACATAGCTTCAAATAACAACAAACATAACAAATATGAAAAGCACATTTGAGGGAAGACTTATATATTCATTCAATTTTCGAATTGGAGAAATATTTTTTCTTTTCTCAAAAAAATCCTATCCTTATAAATTAAACATGAAGAAGTTGAGTTTTTAACATTTTAAATAAACTAGTTCCTTTTAACATGTTAATTATTTTATTTGTTTATTTACACTTAAAAAAGAAGCAAGGTTATCAATAATTTGGTTTTCAATTTTTCAATTTTGAAATTAAAGACATCATTTAATCTGTCGCCATTAATTGATAATAATTGGCAAAATATGAGAAGTTTAGCTTCATAAAACATTTTTCCAGATGTTCCTCACATGGAATGTGGAGATATATAAAAAACATTACATATAATCTTAGATTTGATACATATCTACTCTAGATAATGGTCCAGATAAGCTGCTTTGTTTTGTAGCATCGGAAACATGATACCTGATGTACAATGCAATGATCATTACATACATATATCTGCTTTGGTTCGATATTCAGTTTCCAAATTTCAATGTGATTTTTTATATTTAGTTCTATATTTTTGCATACATTTTAGACATCTTCCTCCACACAACATACCATGATGTTATCGTCATAACTTATAGAAAAGTGACTTTAATACTTATTTAATAACTAATAAATGTTAATAATAATATTGATCATATTACAGAAAAAATGGTTGTTATATCATATTCTCTCATGAATGATTTCTTCTTTCGTGTTTACTAAGAGAAATGAGTCCAGTCACAGCTTTGCTGGACGATTGCTAGGCGCCATCTAAGAAGCAGATAATTAAACAAAATATAATCCTTTCTATATTATTACTATTGTATTATTAGCGTTAACACTAAAATTTCAATGTTTTAGTTCGCCATACTTTTTATTAATATAAACTTCATGTTAACCTAGTAAAGATTCTACAATAAAGTTGTTCTGGGTGGTAATGTAGAATAGAAATGACTATTAAAGCTAAGACATTTGTCAATAATAATAGTTGAAACTATCTGCTTCTATATATATATATATATATATATATATATATATATATATATATATATATATATATATATATATATATATATATACATATAAACTTTAATTATGGTATTTCTGTAAATATTATCTTTATGCTTAATAATGATATCTTTTGCTGTTTTTTCAAAACTTATAATCATGTCGTGGGATATAAAATGAAAAATATACAAACTTAAGGCTTGTCATTGTGTAATCCATTTTTTCTTTTGTGAAAACAACGTCATTCATGAGTCATTCTTTTTTATACGTGGATTTGCCTAAAAACTGGTTTATAATGATAACCCTTTTACGTATTGGAGATATGTATCAGTTGAAGCAAATTTAGTTACTTGTTTTGTTGATTGAGAAATTTAGCCAAATTATTATTCTCAATTTGAGTAGTTTGCTTTAAATGTATTATCTGGACTGATTCAAGCAATAAACTGATAGTGAAATAACTGATAGCGTATGATATATACATTTGAGAAGTGCACATTTTATAATAAGGAAATGGGTAATGTTTATGGACATAAAATACTTATCAAAATACTTTTAAAAAATAATCTGCTGAAAATATTTTAAGTCTCGTGTACGAATTAGTTTACTTGAGATTTTTATTTTTGAATATATATCCATTAAACCAAAACTCAGGTAATCGATAGTGGTATTTAGTATATTCTTAAAGTTAAAAATGATCAATAGCGGTAGAAAAAAATTCCGATGGAACTACAGATTATCAATCGATTGTTTTAGTTATTCATTCAACTGACCATATTTGCTTCTTATCTCCGTTAATGTTACTAAAAACATAACAGAGATAAAAATTAATGTTTCATATTACCTTTATATAATTGGATATGTTGTAATTGATCAGAAAATATTAATTTACGATTCAAAATAATATTTCCTTTTTATAATACCTATATTGATGGTACCAAATTCAATACTGACATTAATATATGAAAACAAGACAAATATTTTTATATACTGGCATTGAAAAGTAACCTCCAGATCGGTTGGAACAATCACTGTATTGCTCTATCTATAATTAAATATTCAATGGATCTAAGAAATAACAGGATTACCACGTGTAAATCACTTTATATTAATCCAGATATTAACACAAAATGGGTAAATTATTTCCATTTCATGTTGAAAAAAATATTGTATAGAGTTTTTCAATGAACATTCAAACTAGAGTTATGAAAAGCTTCAATTTTATATTCACGATAAAATATCTTATACATTTTACCTAACCCTTTTAATAAATATTACTCTACAAGACTGTCCATAGCAAAAGGTATTTTTGAAAAGAAATAATGTGACTGGTTATATGATTATTTACAATTACGTACATTATTTGAAGGATTACCTAATACTTGGCTTATATCCCTTCTACTACAATTTTAACAAACCACTGAACATTAAAATTATCGTTTTTTATTATCAACTTTTGGAAAAAAACAATAACAAGGCAAGTCTCATTTAGAGCCACTTTTAAAGTATATAACCTATATAAAATCCCAACATCAGCCTTCTTAAAGTCATACTTGAATCATTAAATAACATGCCTTGGGGCAAGGCCACTTAACGGACCGTTTATTTTAAGTCGGTGATGATAACTATTTTTGACCATTATAGTAATAAAAGTAATAACACGTTTATGCATTTTAAGTGTAATATTTCAAAAAGAATAAATAGATATAGTATTTTATATTCATAATAAATATTTTTCCTCATACATTAAACAAATGTGTAATATGTATTAATAGTTGGTATTTTACTTGCTATAAATATAAGTTATTATTTTGTTAATATGAATTTTAAATATTTTATGTACTTGAAACTTTTTAAGAATAATAATTTATTTATTTTTATGGGAAATAATTCATGTCTTATCAGTGTAGTATGTATGTTATTACAAAAATATGACTATTGTATTACTATATGTATAAATATATGTTTTAAGAATTAGTAGGTCTGACGGGATGCTCGAGAAGCGTTGGATCGAAAGTTTCTTCCGGGTCCTCCACTGCTCCGCTTGGTATTAGGATATCGTATCCCATCCAAGATTTTCTCCATATTCCTTAGATTATTTGGCGTGAGATTCTTTTTGAGGATGCGATCAAAGTCGGGATGCTGGATAAGGATTCTTAGGGCGGCCTTGGCGAATCCCCGCGCCTCCTGGCTTCCGTCCTGCGCAAGCTTAGCAACTGCGGGAATGAGTTTGTCCGTGAGATCCTTGACTCCGCTAAGTGCCTTGGAGCAGCCCAGGCGCTCGATTGTGTAGGCCAGGAGCCGGGACGCCGTGGCTCGCACCACGGGGTTCTTGTGGTGCAGATAACTTTCGGAGGTAAGGAGGGCAATAACTTTGATGGGGTTCAAGTTCTCCACGAGATGGTCTAGAGCGATGTGGCAATCATCCCGAAGAAACTTATTCGTGTCTCCAGTTTTTGATATGAGGTGACCCGCTGTTTTCTCCAAGTCAAACTCCATGGACTTCTTCAAGTGAAGGAAAAACTCACCCAGAACATGGACAGCTAGACGACAGACCTGAAATTATAAGGGGAAACGTTTGTTCATCGATCTGTATTATTTTTATCAATGATAATAAGCGATAATAATTATTTATGTAAAATTACTAAATTGTTTGTCTGAATAAAAAAGTAATATAACTATATATATAATTGTGTTTTTGAACATCTTAAGGGTTATTTCTTAAATTTTTGACGACATTTAGTAGAGGACAAGTTGTCAGAAAAGGATATAATGATATAAATTTTTAATCTAATTAAATTTTATCAAGATTGGTTGGAAGAACCATTTCATTCCCAGTGTGTAATCCTTTATTTGATTTAAATAATCAGCTATTTGCTGGTCCGTCTTAGTTATAATAATATAAAATAAAATAAAAATACAAAAACAAATCTTTCCTGTGTATAAACACATACACATATTATAAACACTAAAAACACGTATAAAATTAAAATACTAAAATAAATAAGTGTTTATTTAAATCCTTAAAAGATATCCTATGAAGTATTATTTAAATTGGTTATAAATATGTAAAATATGAATAATACTCTAAATTATATTTATAAATATTTTTTGGTATTATAATTCAATTTATTTTATTTTAAAGGGCATTATAGTTAACTGTATATTGTGCAATGTAGTTCCTATCAAATATAATCCAAAAAACTTATGTCAGCTATTACATAAATAAGCATCACTTTACTCTTGAATGACCATTTAATTTTATCAGGATACATTATGCATATTAGGAAAAATACATCAAAACATTAAGACAAAAATTTAAAGTTTATATAATAGCCAATTTCAGTCAGGTGGACGTTGAACAATATATACGATTCCTTCGAATGACCATGTTGGGATCGTTAGAAAGGGCTAAAAACACTACAAAAGTCATAATATAAATGAAACGCACAAAATCGAACATGAAGGCTTTATTATGTATTAATTGTCATTTAATGTTTAAAAATATTCAATATCATTCATATAATTAATAGTTTACATATTTTATTCTATATATGTTCATAAAGGGTGTCTTACTTTAAGAGCTTGAGATCTACTTTTCAAATATCATCGGTCCCCGTTAATTTAAATACAAAAAACACGGTGATATGTTCATAGCGGCCCGGTATGCTGATATTTTGAAGAGTGGGACGAACTTGCCCACCTAAAACAACCGGGCACAGGGTGTAACGGAATGCCCAATTGTTTCAATCTCCAGACATGACAAAATACATGTTATGATATTTTTTATGTTATTATGTGATTATTTTTCAATTGTTTGACTAATAAAGTCTAAAATTAAATAAATGATAGTACTAATTAGTAACATTTTACTTTGTCGAAAATCCCATGCAACTAACTGTGCAATAGTATGCAATCGACCCCTGCTGTAGAAGAATGTATTATGTCTTTTGTGGAATTATCCTAATATAAAATAATCCCTCTTAGATTATTGATAGACTCATCTTTATAAATCTAATCACACAATTTGATCTGTCACATTATTTTTAATAATTTACAAATTAAAGAGATAAAAAATCCGATTCAGATAAGGACAACTAAACCAATGAACATTCTTTAAAAACTATTTCAATTTTTGTATGTCACGTACAGGTAGATACATGAATTTCAACACTTGGATGAATACATATATGCATATGCAAGGTGTGGTTACTTGCATTGATCCTTTGCTTGTAATATGACCTTGCTGCATGAAAGTCATACTGCATTCTTTGACCGACTGACATAATTTCAATTTGCATTCATATGATGCATATTATGTAACGTAATATGAAACTACATATTTTTAATCTCAATTATTAATATTTTCAAATAAGAAGCAGATGTTGAGTAATCAACTTATTTCATACTTCGCAAAACCATACAGACTTGTAGTACTTCTTGATAGTTCCTTTATATTATATTTACAAAAGAAAAAATAAGTAAACATCTTACTTTTGAGTCAACAAAAGAAATAATTTACTTTATATATACAACGTCCATCTAGATTAACTAAAAGTTAAACAAAAGTATTTAAATGATCCTGTAATTGTAAATTTGTAGCTCTATACAATACTTTCCGGTTGTAAGAATTATTAAAAAACAATAAATAAATCGATAAAAACTTGGTAATTATATAATTCATCAATTTGCCAACTAAGCAAAGTATTCATCATGTTCTATCATTTCATAAATGAATACTTTGCCTTCGATGTAAATAATCGTAACAAACTTGGGGTATGAATGCTAACGAATCAAAACAGATACTGTCAAACGATTCTTCCCTTCCTTTTTTACAAAAAATTGTGAATTTATTTATTTTACTAAGAAATATCGTGTAAACTAGTCCTTTTTTAGAAGTTATTTCTGTATATATATATATATATATATATATATATATATATATATATATATATATATACATTGTTACATAAAAGCCTCCTGAATTTATAAATAAAACGCATAACTGTTTATGACGAGTCAGGATATTAATCTCTATCCTTCTCCAGGTAGAAATACATAAATGACGAACAAGCCTGATCTAAATCTCCAGTAGTTTAAGGAAATTAGTTTGAAGATAGAGCTAGTCTTAGAAGTCGAGGAACTGTAAGAAAAGAGAAAGACTGTGATCGCAAAGCTAATCTGGGACGACTTTTTAAAGTGCAGAAGTAATCCGGGAGTCTATGCCTCTTCAGTTGAGGAAGATCCTGGTGAGGCCGGAAAGGAGGCTGCAAGTTACTCTACGAGTAAGACTCAATTCGGAGTGATCAACCTGACCCCTTATGAGGCCACAGGAGGGAGTCCTGGATAGATGAGTTCTGGCTCTACTCATTCAAGTCTGAAAAATACGTTAGACTCGAGACTACGTCAGAAAGTCTTCGAAAGAGGATCCAAGAACCTGGAGGAGGTCCTCAAAAGAGTCAGAGCATTTGAGCCCTCCGAGAATCACTACAAGGAACTGGAACTAGAGGATATTGTTCTTTTTTCGGAGGATAAAGGCCCAAAGCCCAAGCCGTAACCCCCAGAAACAGGATGCAAATGGTAAGGGAGATCCCAAACTGTGCACTGCAAAATGTCATCGGAGTGGACAGCCGGGTCACTTGGTCAAGTGGCCACATTAGTTCTGCCGTTACCCATCAAGCAGGTAGCGGGATTGAGAAAATAAACTTTGGGAACTTCTGGGTGGATGGAGTGAAATTTCAATTTATCCGGGATCTGGGATACACATGAATATTCTCCTAAAGTGTTGGGGGAAGGACGGACGGTACCTAACAAAGTATCAGCGTTTTTGTAGAGGGCAAGGTGAGAACGTCCATTTTCCAATCTCAAATAGCCCGCCGAAAGGAAGTTTATGTTATTATTTTCGATGGTATCTTTTTTGTGTATGTCGTCTCTTTGCCAACAAGGTCTGCACTATGATATTCAATATATTTCATGTAAGTTTCTAGATCTAAGCTAATATGTTATAGTCCATTTTTGCTATTTCTAATTACGGCCATGAATTTTGTTATTCCGTCGCCCTATCAAGAATACATTGTATGTCGGCTTTATGAGCTCCCTACCACTTTATGTGTAGATATATTTTATATCACTTTTCAAAAAGTCAGAATCATTTTACCAAAACTTTCTTTAGTCCTAGTCGTATGTTGTCCATTGCAGTAGATGATTGAGTGAAGGAATATTATTTAATTACTAGCACTTAACACTCTATTAATTTCATAAATATTTCTTGTTTTAGTATTTTTTAAATATTCATTAAATTGTCATTCTCTTTTTCATATCTCATACAACTCTACAAAGCACCTCTTCCATATCTACCACGTTCAACTGGTTCATACAAAGCTTAAGGCCACCGTTATGATTATGGTTTAAAATTGATTATATTTCATCACTAGCCCTTATAGGAAAAATACTTGTACTATTGATTTGATTTATTTCTGGTCATATTATTTTTGGTTTCAAATATTGTGTTTGTTATAAACATTTTGAAAGACTTCCTTTCCTTCATCGATCAGACATAAAAAATCTCGGTAACCATAAAAACCTTTTAACATAGTTATGTGTGAAGTGTATAATAGTCTAAATAACTATTTAAAATAATTGTGTGATACTAGTAATATAGAAAACTAACTTAAATAAAGTAGCTCGACAATAAGATAATAAATACATAACAAAAGACAAACTTATATATACGGACAAGGAATGCAAAATATTACCCCCTTATCAACAATACGGTTAATGCCTCCCTCCAAATATAATGTAAAAATGTTTCAAAAAAAGAATATAGAAAATAAATTTATTTAAATCATTAAACGTCTCTCGTTCGAACAAAATAGATTCTCACTCAAGAGGCGTAGAGTCATCCAAAGATGATATAATGCCAGAGTTGCAGAAAAGGTCAAGCTGTTACGAATTTTTCCGGTGTCGGAATATTCATTGAAGATATGTTTTTTCGCAGTAAGAAAGATGTCTACATAATGGTCTAATAGATTACCGAACATCTCCCTTCCAAATGAGAAAAACAACAGAATTCTAACGTAAACTAAAAAAAACGAAAACTGTAGTGTAAACCAGTAACTCTAGTATCCACCTGCAAAACATTAGGATTTAGCTTCAATTCTTAGAAGGACGGCAAAATTCCATTTGTGACAATTTATTAAAAGACTCTACCTAAAATCACTTAGATATTAAGTTGGTCATATTAAAACATAGCAATGATGAGAAAACAAGAAAACCCTTTGATGTCATAAACTTAATTTAGATTAATTCAAATCAAATTCGTTACCTTAAGTAATGATGTTATGTGTTTTAAATACTATTTCCAATCGCCAAGGCAATGGATAGAGTGCTCTATAACTGGATTATGTTCATTGTCTGTTCAATCTACAGATTGCACGATTTTTAACATTTTTCATTTACATAGTAAAAACTTTTACATATCACTAAAGTATAATATTTTTTAATTAAAATAATTACTCAACACTCTGATCAATATACGAGGTGTGATCAAAAAGTATCCGACTTTTGGTTTTATTGGTCAAACGAACACAGCTATGGGGGCGGGACTTGCTGTGTGGTGGGAGCATGACTACTGCGCATGCTCATTTTTTTCTACAGCTCCAATACAAGTCAGTCGGCGTCAGGCCATTCATGATTGAACAGGTGCAAGTGAGTGTCGTCGGATTTTATTTTCTTTAAAATGTCAGAAAAAGTCGAACAGCAAAAATTGATTGAATGGAACCAAAACTAATATTCACCTCGTCTACAAGTTCTCTGATCGTGATTCGGCGGTTCTGCATCACCAGGTTCCTCACTTGATCAATGATGGCATCGTTTTTCGATGTTGAGGGCCTCCCTGAGCGTGGTTCACTTTCAACTGACAAGCGGCCATCTTTGAAGCGGTTGTACCACTCCTTTATCTGTGTGGTGCCCATCGCTTCATTTCCAAAACACTTTTTTAATCTTGCAAATTGTTTCCACTTGCGAATCACCAAGATTAAAACAAAATTTTATGCAATAACGCTGTTCGACTTTTTCTGACATTTTAAATAAAATAAAATCCAACGGCACTCACTTGCACCTGTTCAATCATGAATGGCCTGACGCCGACTGACTTGTATTGGAGCGTAGAAAAAAATGAGCATGCGCAGTAGTCATGCTCCCAACCACACAGCAAGTCCCGCCCCATAGCTGTGTTCGTTTGACCAATAAAACCAAAAGTCGGATACTTTTTGATCATACCTCGTATGTATATATTGATATTTTTTTTACAAAAACTGACCTGGGATCTCAGATTCCGAACTTGCTTCAGAATAGCGGCCGTCACTTCCTTAAATTCACTATGTAGGAACTCAGAGTGGAAAACCACCAGTCGCTGAGCATCCACGAGTCCACTTACATTCCTCTCCCAGTCGGAGGAGTGAAGGTTCTCCAAGGTGAGGCGAACCAGTGCTTCGGGACTGGGATGAGGCACCTTGTAGGCAGGGTAGCCCTGGATAGGGCTCTTAAGCGTGACGAGCGTCTTGAGGCTGTTAGGAGAGGCACCTCCTCCTCCAGGGGTTCCCCCAAGGCTGTGAGTCGTGGTAGGTTTCCGGGCGTTGTTATTAGGCAGAATGAGAGGTGAAGGTGAGGGACTTCGTCGTTCCTCAACAGAAGGGCTTCGTAGGAGCTCTGAGCCTGGAGGACGGAGGAAGAGAGTCTCCGAAGCCTTTGGGAGGAGGCCACCCTCTGGGCCCGATAGGGGTATACTTAATTCATTCTTCAAATTAATGTAGTTCTTCATCACGGATTTCTTACGTCGTAAACTGGAATTGCGCTTGATTGGAATACGACTACTGAAAAAGGAACAAAAAAAGTTTTGTCATACAAATAAAAATAAGAATATGTTAAAAAAGCGGTATAAGCGGGCCTGTGACTCTAAGTAATAAAACTACTACTTACTTTACAAAGCAAAAAATACCTTAGACCTACTCAGCACCAGTGTAAAAAAGTGATTCTACAGGCACATACATACACACAAGAGAGTTTTTTTATTCTGTACTAAAAAGCTTTGCATTATTATGATGATGCGTCGTCCTACGCATGAACATGACGATACTGATAATCATGTTTTTTTTGCGTACAGAGCTCTTAATTGCTATATGGTTTGTTTGCTGAGATGATGATGATGAGTTTATTGACTAAACATGTCAACGCCTGAATGAAAACTTTGTTTATATTTAAGTAATACACATTTCGGGTATTTTTTTTTGTAGGATCGTGTCCTTGTTTGTGGGCTGCATTTAATTGGATGAAGGCTATAATATTATTTATAAACTTCAATTTGAATCAAGTATGTTTGTGGTTGAGCATTCATACATGAGACTGATGCATTAATTATTTGAACTTTGTTAATTTTATTAAACTTATATTTGTAATTTTTTATATAATGGCATGATAGAAGTGTGTTTCAAAAATGAAAAGTTGAATATTTAATTTCATTCATATATTTATATTAATTTCGTTAATTGATATAAATATTCGATACGGTACTATAAGTATAATGGTAAACTGTTTATGCAAATGATTATAAAACTACTGATACTTTGATCAAAAACGTAGAATTTTGAGAAATAACACTAAAAGCAAATAAAATCAGATATTGTAACATCCTGCCACACTAAAACACTATTGTGGTATTTGAGATAACGATACATATGTGAGAAGATAATATTATTGGACATGAATTCAGGGACTGTTTCATTCTTCTCAACGATAAAGAAAGGAATAAACGGCACATAGAAGGAGATCCCACATAGACGAGTCCTGTACGGTTTTAAAGAATAGGATATTCTACACAGAACACCATCATATAGCACAGGGCTATATTACTTCTAGGTCTCAATTAATCCCGGGTTCCACAACTCTTCGACTACTCATCATAAGCACCACACTGCATTTATAATTTCTGTATTCTATTAATTGTTGATGTTTTTATGATCTTAGACCCCAGATTTTACTTATATGTTTTACTCTTCATCAACTGGTTTTGTATGTATTTGTCATATAGAGTTATAAAGACATAGAGAGCTTATTGGATTCTTCAGCGAAATACGTCATTGTGCCCAATATAAACAAACATTTATATCTCTATGATCAACTTACAATGTCGTAGTACAAGTTACTTTTTATTGGTCTCAGGCGACAGCTAAACGATGTTTCTCTGCTATTGAAGGGAATATATCTTTATATCTCTATATATTGTCATCGGGTTTTTTAGTATTGTAAAAAATTCCCCGACCAATATATGTATGTATTAAGTGGATGAACAATTGACTGAAAAAGAGGAGCAAGCAGCTGATGAAACAAAGAAGGGAAAGAAGGAAGTATTATTTTCCCTTGAACATCCATAGACCAATACCTATGTCCTATATAAAGGGGGGAATTACAAAAAAATATATCAGTGAAGCAATAGTAACGAAATAAATACTAAAGTTTGTTCTAAATAAAATCAACATAGCCAGACATGACTGATATATTTGTTGGATTTCCCTCCTTTCTTCCCTGGTATTCCATTTGAAGGTAATTCATATATCATTGTTTAAATTATACACCATTTTAACTAAATATACAGACGTCTTGAAATAGTTTTTTTGCTTATATGATTCGAGAGAATTGCATCTTTTGTGGATATAATTAAGTATTTTTGCGTTAAAATGAGTCTATCAAATCTAGTCTATCAGAGAAAGTTTATTTTAAGTTGAGTATATAGTAAGAAGGTTTATATATCGTGTCGTCACGGGGACTCTGGAGGTATCTTCCTTTTAAGCAAGGGCAAACTATGTAGGTTTTTTAAAGTGGAAGCGGGGGAAACTATTCGTCTCTTATACGAAAGTGAGGATTTTCACCCAATCTATTCCATGCTTAATTTGGATCTTGAAATTAATCTTAGAGCTTCGCTTGAGAGATGACTTTTTTATTTTCACGTAAAAAAATAAAATGCTACAGCATGCAGTTATACAAAACTGCAATATTACATATATAGTATAAAAGCGAAGGAAAGGGATATCCCTGACTTTATTTTAAACATTACATCACGATATTTAGAAGTGTTATTAAAAATATTTTTCCCAATCTCTCATATCGATAAGTTTTAATTGTTAAATTCTATTACTTTATATCTTTTTCTCATTTTGTTTTTGATTACTCTACCTATGTCTACTTATGTATTTTCCATGAAATATAAGAAAGTCTTCTGGCTATAAAAAGTATATAGGTCGGTTCAATAACTCATTGTTGAAAATGAAAGGAAAAAGAATATGTCACAGCTGCACTATTAATAAAATAAGATGTCAATACAAAACCTCAGTTAATGTCTATATTTACTATGGTACAATACATATAATAGGATGCTGTACCTGTATATTATTATAAAAAAATCAACTGCAATTATGATCGAAAAAATCGAATGGGACAAATAACCTTAAAAGCAAATAAAATCAAAAATTGCGGATTTTACTTTTGACGATTACATTTAAAAAAATATCAACTTAAAGTTATTTCGTTTCTGGCATATATGCTGAAGTTTATATCTGTCTCGTTCAGAAATTTGAAAAAATAATTTTTGATATCTTATTCAATTATATCTATTCGTTCCTTAGAAAAAACAATAGGTAATTTATCACACCATTAATAGTAAAAAATATGAAAGCCTTTCGCAACAGTTGTGTTAAAACAGAACATCACTTGACAAATGAGAGCTTCAAAATTTCCTTATTTCTTTCATTATTACTTTTAGAGTATGAAAAAAAAGTTGAGACCGAAAATTTGTATTGGCACGATCTGTATTATTATTAGTTTGAAATAGAAACAACAACTTAGTGATAAGACTATGTTCCAAAAAAGTATGACTGAAAATATTGTTTTTTATCTTCATTGTCTTTTGATTTCCATATCTCTAACACAAAGTAGTCCCTCATGTGAAAACTAACTTTTATTTGTTAAGAAAATAAAGAACCACGGGGCTCACAAATGTATTTCTAAATGCCGTTTTACTTGACATTTAAAAGAAACGTGGATTTAGGTCTTGAATAACCATAAAGAATGCACGCAAATGAAATGAAGCATTTTTGTGTAACATTTTGTTGAGAAATCCCAATCTTAATTAATGGTGCCATAAAACTAATACCCAAAAATTAGAGTAATAAACAAAACTTGGTAAAAATATATAATGGGAACATAACACTCATAACTTTTTTATGATAAAATCATTTTTTACAAACCTTGTTTGTTTCAAACACTAAGAAATTTAATTGGTCAGACATAAAATGTTTTGTAGCTGTCTAGAAGCGCAAAAAATCTCAAAAACAGTAATGTACTATATGATGCAATTGTACATTTAAAAACCAAGTAAATACTTCTATATTATCCTGAAATATATTAATTACTAATTTCGTTTTTTATCAATACAACATTTTCATATTAGAAACTTGTTTTCTCTTTTGTATATCTTGATATCATAAATAATATAATCTATAATCTATTTATCAAATAATTTTCTATCATATGTCAATATTAACTTATACATTATCACTCATGGGCAGTGAAAAGCCAGCTCTTTAAAGAAATTCAATATCTGCTAAGGTTTCCACCGAGTTTATTGGATATGACAAATGCATATTAAAGAGTTACGCCACATCTCATGAGGCCTTCAAAGAAAATTGAATTATCGTTAATATTAAGATATAAGACCAAAGAAACTTTGTCTAACTTATTCCTTAAAGAAAGATAAACCATATGACAATTATTGGAAATGAGCCTTCAAGCCACTACAAATTGGACTCAAAATTGAATTGATAATTGATCAAAACATCAAATTATGAATAAAAAAATGGACTTAGGGGCCTTAGCGATATTTCCGGGTTTATAAATGTAAATCATATCACTGCTAGGGATGCAGCCATCGAGTCTTGGAGAGCAGCAAATAATGATTTGCCTGGTGAATTTGGAAACTTTAAAACTTCCACTAGGTCATCAATTAAATTGCTTATATATATATATATGTATATATCGGACTTGTTGATTTATTGTTCATTTGTTGTCGTTCGCGAACGATGAACGAAGAACGGCAAAGATTTTGACGAACGATAAGGAAAATTCCTTATCGTCCGTCGTTCGTTTTTGGCGCAAAAAAAGACAAAGATTTTTAATTTTCATGAGACAAATTTCCTTTCTAAAAAAACGTCATCACTTTTTTCCAGAAATTTCTTTCTAAAAAAAAAGTCATCACTTTTTTTCAGAATTTTTTTTCTAAAAAAACGTATCACTTTTTTCCAGAAATTTTCTTTCTAAAAACCCCATCACTTTTTCAGAAATTTCTTTTAAAAAACGTCATCAATTTTTTCAGATTGGGGAACGACAAACGATTCAATTTAAAATTAATGATGAACGACGAACGATAACTTTTGGCGAACGACAAACAAGCGACGAACGACAATTTTTCGCGGACGTCAACAAGTCTGATATATATATTTATATATATGTATATTATATAGATGAATATTTCAGTATTGGTGTAAGGGGTTTAAAACCTGTAAAACATAATATATAATTATTTATTATGACATATTGTTTTGAGTACTTTAGTTATGAAGAGTGAATAACTATGATTCTTAAGTGGCTTTGTAAATTGAGAAATATTCTAATGAGTATTTAATTTAGAAAAGGTTATTAAAGAATGTATTCTTTTTGTCTTGATTATGCTAAATGTGAATTTAATTTGAATAATCACGTTTGAATTATATTGACATTTTGAGAGCCTTAGATATATCTGAACTGTCCATCCAACAAATATAATAAAATGTTAGCGGGACACTTTGGAGACAATGTGACATATTTTAATGGCACTATATCATACGTGATATGATACCGCTCATTATAATATTTCAAAATGTCCTGATTGCTATATTATAATTTTACAATGAAAAACAGTCAAATATTCGATCCCATGATTTTGATAACAAACTAAATTATGCGAATCCATAACTTATGTCCTTTAAGAAATAAATATTTTTAATAGACTGTATTTAATTACAAAATCATGTTATTGGATTTGCGCCATTTATAATGGTCGAAAACTAGGAGTTGAATTATTCTACATTTTATAATATCTATCTACGTTTTTGACTGCAATGTAATTGATGTGAATGTTGATTGTTAAAGTATCTGGTCGTTATATCTTTATATCGCAGTGAATATTGGATCGCAATTTGTTTGATAATTATGATCGTAATCGCTTACAAGCGTGTCATTACATACTCAACGAAGGTTATAAATGACATTTCATCACCAAAGGAGGATATGTTTTATAACATTCAAAATATTTTATTATTAGATATGATAATTTAATCCTTTTGTTATTTTTTATTGTATAAGGAAAATAATTTTATGAATCAAATTAGGAATCAAGTTCATGTTTTACTTAAATATATACAACCATTTCTTGATGCTCATTAAACAGAATTAACTTTAGGGAAATGCAAGGAACAAACCGACATATTAAGGAATCGTTGACTTTACGGCATCGATGATTGCTTTATTTTAGGTAATAATTATATTTTGCTTGTTTGTGCATATGACTAAATGACGTTCATTTTTGTTAAATCGATTGGAAAATCTACTGATATTAATGGATGTATCAAAAATTCCATAACATTGATGAACTTAAGTATTATTAATCTCCTAAAATGATGGAATCTGATTATTATCATTGAAGTAGATAATATCACATTTCTAATAATTTATTGGTGGCCGATTTCAAATTTTTATATCAAATCAATTTATTTGTATTTATTTGTAAAGCAATGTTGTACTGAGGTACAAAAAAAAATTATTTCTATATATATTATTATAGCGTAATATATGTTTTAATTTTAACAAACCCAAAAAAGTATTGGTATATTGAACAGTGATAATAGTCTGTTAATAAGTAAGGATTTAAAACTTAAGGATCGGGGCATCGGAAAAAATGTGGGTAGTATTTTTGTAATTGTATTTTCTCACTTTCTGCTATAACTAATTTAATGCACATCAATTAATCATATTTTGACGTATCGAATATTCATTTCCTTATCAACTCCATAAACTCTCCTGTTCATTTAAGCTTATAGTTTTATCTGGTGCATGCCCGGCATCAGGGCCAGGCTGTTGGGGGGGGGGCCTACAGATGTTATGGGGGGCACTGTTGGCACATTGAAAAAAATCGGGCCCACGTCACTCAGGGGTGGGCGGGCCTACGTCACTCGGTGGGCGGCCTGATCTGGTGTATAAATATAGTTATGTAATTTAATAACAAATAGTTTGCAAAATCTTGATTTCAAAATAATGTTTTTAAATAATATATATATTAGCAGTTACAGACAAATTAATTTGTTTTGTTTTATCTAAGAATACTCTATATGAGTTTTGTGAACATTTAGGGTTAAAGAATATTCCGTAATAAACAATTCAAAACAATTCATTTATTCAAATTTTTAAAAATATTTATAAAATGTTTATATTTGGCCTGTCTTGTTTATTTTCGTCAGAGAGTTATAATGGCACATGTGCAAAATATTTTATTTTACATCCAAATTAGATTAAAACCATATCAATTATATTTACAACCAATTGTTTCTATCACCAATGTTTTATACGACCCCAAAAATAACGAGATCAATAAATATTTCAGCCTAACGTTAACTTTTCTCTGTACATTTTTTTGTCTCATCATCATCAAGATAAGAGAGGAATCCTCATAAATATAATTAGATTGAGGCAATGTTTTTAATGTATAGGCCTATCACCAATCATACTGTGACTCGTTAGCAAGGAAATAATATATTTAAAAATCGTTACCTAAGAAAAACCCAGCATTTAATAATATATAAAAAACTATCCCAAAGCTTCACATTGAGATTAAATTGATCTTTAGTTGACAAGCCACACATATTTTGTTGGTGCATATAGTGATTAACATATAAACACAGCTTTGATGTATACAGAAGTGAGCTCTTAATGAGAGTCAAGTTAAGAGGGTCCACTTGATTAATAATGAAGCAACTGTAAATTACTTATATACCTTCTTATTTTTGAGGGTACCACGAATAACTCGTTTGCTTAAAAATACTTGGTACATACATCGTATTGTACGACAAAAGCACGACAAAATCTGCTTTGTGGATTTGATGATTGATTCACTTATACAATATATTTGGATGTAGTCCTAAGCGAAATGGTTAAGGGTGAATGGTCAATGAGTGGTTTAAAGTCTCAGTTTTTCAAGAGAATAGGGTTTAACACCTTTTTCATATCTTAAGACATATTTATTTATTTTATATAACAAAATACAATTTATTAGATTCAACAATTTATAGTCAAAATATAATTGATTCTAATGCGTAAAATAAATATATTAGCATTATAACTAAAAATTTAGCATTTTAAAAGAACATACAATAAACTACTATAAAAACACGAAAAAATAAAAACTTATTACCGTGTCCATGAAGTTTAAAATCTTTTGATGATTTTAGCGTACAACGAAACATAATTAAAAATATTTAACTCCTTGTGACCAGAATCAGCATGTTTTTTAAAGAACACAATTTAAGGGCTTCGTTTGCGGGGAAGATTTATATTTCCCAAAAATAAACGAGATGTATACTTTTGTATATTTTGACGCCTTGTGATCAATCGAGCTTGTTTAAAATAATATTTTCATTTGATTTCTACTACTGGACAGTTTTTCGAACCCTTGAAGAATTTACTCTTGTTTCTTTTCTTTAAAGAAATGGCTAAACCAACCGAATAAAAAGTAAAAAAATTGTATTTTTGATATTATATGTTTAAACTACTATTCAATAAATATGTATCAACAATAAGTATTGATTAAGATTTGACTATTGCACTAATGATATATATTTATATTGGAACTAGATTATAAGCCTTCACCACCTCTTTTAACACCAGTAATGTTAATCTTATATTGCAAACTGTATCAACAAAAATCAGCTTGCTTGAGCTGGCTATTCCAAAATAATTTAATCCCTGTTTTCCGGAAAAGATAAAACATTTTTTATGATTACAATGTTTCACCATTTTAGTTCCATTCTATCTTTTCATCCAATCAATAAATGTTTTTTAATGATCAAAAACAAACTATGAGTGTAAAAAATAATTTAAAAATATTCAGAAAACAGATGGTCTATATTCCTTATTAAAAAATGATTTGGGTATGAAAGGCCAAATATTAAATAAAGATGAACGTGATCTTTTAAGATAAATATATTTTTATTTTAATAAATTACCAAATTATACCCAATAAATAAACATATGCATATACTTTTAGAAAAATAGACTGAAAATTAAAAACTTAATTTATTTTTGAGAAATGTGTTTACTTTAAACATAAATCTTCCTAGTATTGGATATTCATTATTGTTTTTCATTCCTTAATACATTGCCTTAAACAAGGATCTATTAATTATGCAGATACTTGTCTATCTATTTTCCATTTTCCCTCCTAAATGATAGTAAAATTTCTCTTTAGGAATTTTTAAAGTTTTTATCATATATGTGTGTAAATATAAATATAAGTATATCTAGCAGCCAATGCATCTATCCACTTATGTTATGTAGGTCTTAAATACTATTGCTTTGAGTTTGGGTGAAAACTAGTTATAAAGAGAACCCTCAAGGTATGTATATATACATATATGTATATATACATATTAATATATACATATATGTATATTTATTTATTCATATATATATATACCTATATATATATATGAATCATTTATCTTTATGACTATATGACTCTAATTAGTTCATATTGAAATACATATTTGATTCAAGGGAACATGAACTAATAATATTTATGATGAGTCTTTATTTTTTTTAGAGTTAAATCATGTTTGTATTTTTTATTGATACATATTTCTTGCAGTTTGTGATTGGAGGTCCCCCCTCGTCAGTTTCTGCTTTGTCGACCTACTTGGAAGCCTCATATTATGTATATTCTAACGGTGACTTAACAGATATGCCGGTTTCAAACAGATTATTCCAAGCAGTGAATGTGCAAACATACTTCTTGGCTTAAAACCGTATGCTTCAAATTTCCATGGTCCATTCATTTAGTATTAAATACTCTTGTTTGGCAAAGAGCACTATACGGTTAAAAAAAGGTTTTTGTCTTATAAAGCAAACATATTCTTAACTTACTTAAGACTTCTCTCCTTGTTTATAATTAGAGCTGAACATTGCTACGAAAAGGTTAAACAATAAATATTCCGACATTATAAACAACAGTAAAATAATATAGCAGGTAATAGTTGTATAACACATACTTCC
This sequence comes from Caligus rogercresseyi, assembly GCA_013387185.1. Taxonomy (NCBI): domain Eukaryota; kingdom Metazoa; phylum Arthropoda; class Copepoda; order Siphonostomatoida; family Caligidae; genus Caligus; species Caligus rogercresseyi. The sequence continues at coordinate 21,211,600 of CP045892.1, forward strand.
GGAACACCGAGCTTAAGAAGATCATATTCGGTTTTTTAGTCACGATCTGCTGATTTCACTTATTGTACTTATGCTTTTAATTTGGAAATTCTGTCACCGTGTAATTGAAAATCTCTTATGTGAATTATGTTTTTAATAAAATCCCAAAAATGTCCATTATTTATTAAAATATATTAGTAGATACTTTTGTTTTTTTTATATTTAATATTTGATACTTTTATAGCAATATTGTCATGATTTTTATATGCTTATTGGGGTGAAATAACATATATAGGATGAATATTGAATTCAACCAAAGGGGCTAATGTGTATTATATCGTAATCTTAATATTTTAACATATAATAAATGTTATGTTGGATTTTTGATAAAAACACAGTATTTTTAATCATCCTCACCATTAATGTAAGTTTGTTCCTAAATATTTAGTAAATGGAAATTGGATTCTTATTGGAGTTTTCAATGTAAGAAATACAGAGTATAGAAATAATGCATTTGATATTTTGATTATCCGGTAATATTATACATTTGATTAATTAACCTCGTCCTAATACTTAGTTTATATATAAGATTATTTCCAATTTTAGGATATATGTAAAAGTATGCATATAAAGCTTTTATATCTAATCTTACTTTTCTTGAAAATGTATATGGTAGCTTAAACGATGCCTTTTATACTCTTGGTGCATAATATTCGGTTTATGTCTTGAAAGGGTCCAAAAATTTGAACTCAATATATTTTATCAAGTCACGAATATTTCTACATAAAATAATAGAATTGAATGTTTTGACAAACTGTCCAATCAAAGAAGAAATAGTCGACCAAGATGTTAAAGAAATATACAAGCGTTACTAGATCAATTTACATGGTTAAATTTGACTTTATAGTTACAGATTTTTTTAACCTTTTTATTCTAAGTTTTGTATAGGGATAAGCATAATAATATTTTTTATTTGGTTTATGTAACTTACTCTGTTTTGTGAATTATGACGCATCTGTTTAAAAAATAACCTTGAAACGCTGAGCATAAAAAGATTGAGAGATAATATTATTAAAACCTGTTTAGGACTGTATAACCTTGGGTCATGATCATTTGACCTCCAACATCTAACTTTGTTTTGTGAATTATGACGCATATTTTATTTCTTTTTGGTCATTTATGACTACATACAAGACTAGGATAACCGTTAGATAAAAAACAATTAAAACTGATATATATATATATATATAGTATATATATAACCATTATCCTAGTCATATATCCAGTAATAAAGGACCAAAAATAAATAAAATATGCGTCATATTTTTTCATATCTCATGAATGAGTTTTTGTACCGGTTAAATACAAATGATAGAAAATCTAAAAGTTTTGCTTAATATAAGGCGTCATAAAAAAAGGTCTAACGCCAATATAAAATCTGTTTCTTAGGTATGTTTACATGCTTTGCTTTATAAATGGTGTCTCTCCGAATCTTTCTACTTAAATTTATCCAATTATTAAGTTAAACATCCTTTTGACTAGTTTACAAATGGTTTTCTTGCTCTAATAAATATAAGTAATATAAACAAATGTTAAACAAAGAAAATAGTTTTTTGAACCCAAAACCTTTTACTTTTAATTTTTTCACAACATGTAGCAACTTTCACTTTTTGTGGTCTTTTTTACGGAAAACAATATTTTCTTAAGATACCAATCATCATAGATAAATTAACTTCACTCATACATGAGCCCCGTTATATATATTAGGCTGATTTATCACAATGTTCGAGCATTTGAATTCGTCTCTTACGAATCGAAAACTAAAATGGGTAAATAACGTTGCTTTTATAGTATTATTCATATAGACACCGTCAAAGAGATCTATTATACATAATCAATTAGAAGTTATTCTCTTATTTAAAAAGACTTAATGCTTGGAATATAGATAGAAAGTAAATACATACACAAACTTTAACTTGAGAGACATATAAATTTTGTTTACTAATTTTAACAATCTATGTATGAAACAAAAGAATAAAATACATTTTTAATATCAGTTGTTTAATTTTTGACTGAAGTAAATTATTAAAAATGTTTATATATCAAAAGTACTTTATTTTGGCCCATCAAGGTATATTTCAGGATAACTATTTTTTTTGTATAAATTCCTTACTTCAGAGGTTTAATAAAGCAATAAGCAGAACATCCGACATTTTAATATGTATGAAGGCCAAAATCCCAATACGGAAATCACAACGTCCGCAGGCATGTCCAGCCTACTCAGATCGATAATTCGTCCTATCTGATCAGGACTACGCCCAAACATACTACGCATACATATTTTTCTATCTGTCAATGAACGCATCAATAAAAGCACTATTAATAATCTGAGCTGGCTTAATGGAGGTGTATTTGACAAGCTGCCCTAGGACAATAATTGTTTTTCATTTTCTACGAAGAAATCCATTGCCAGAAGGAATCTTCTAAAATATATTTTAAAGTTAGTGCATGGTCTTGATATGTTGAAAAGGGAGGCAAATAGTCTATACCTATGTGGATGATAATAGCTTCTAGTTTGCGATTGATAGCAGTGTATAAATTTCGTTTGTTTATTTTAAATAAGCAATTTTTATTAAGGCGTAACTATACTGATTACCAACACGGACTTTTTAATTTTCATGATTAAAGTATTGATGAGGGAAATGTTAAAATACTATTTTGTAAATATCAAATAATTTTCTGTATTTTTAACTGTGTTTATAAAAGTTCAAGTTTTCTCAAACCTTAATATCGTAACATAAACTTCAAAGTGCTTGAATAAGGATGGATTTTGTCCTTTTTAGATATCCCATAAAAAATGTTTAAAACTGGCGTTCCAAGGTCTCACACACCATCAGCATATACCACATGTTTTTCTTACCATTCAGCTGAATCAATAAGGCATACTAAATATACAAATTCAAAATTTATATGTACAATATTTCAAATTTGCAGGGATACAAAATTAAAAATAACGTTTTTATAAAATAAAATGATACTTAACCCATTTTTGAGGAAAGAGGCATAATATTAAGATTAAAACAAAAGATTAATGTAGTTAAATGGATATAAATAAAGAAAAAAAAAAATGGCCACTAATATTCGTGTTGTAAGAGGTAGTCACTCAAATATATATTTTACTAATTTTAACGCTACATTTAATATACGCTCCAACAAAGCAGCAATTCAAGCATATTGATTTTGATGTAATTTAATAATATACCAGTTATTAACATAGTTATAAATCTCAAATACAGATTAAAAATAATTTATTCATTTTTCCTTAAAGTACTTCAATATATATATATATATATATATATATATATATATACATATATATCTAAAATCCTTTTATCTAATATAATTTCATTCCCAATACTTTTGTCTAGCTTAACAGTTGGATATCTTAAGCTTTGGTACTGGTACTAATATACATGTACGAGGAGTTTTCGGATATTGATGCGAATCGGTTTATATCTTGCAAAATATTGCATCAATCTTCTCGATTATGTACTAAAATTTAAGTTCAGACAAGGTGGGTCCATTCCTTTCCCAATTGTCAAATCCAGTTTAGATCTTTGTTTTTGAGAAAATCAAGCTTTTATCGGGCCAATTTTTTCAAAAGGGGAAATGTCGCACGTCCAAATGTTTGTCAAGGACCTCGCCAAGGCTGGGATGACTCTCATGGTCGACACAGCCTTTGAGATCAACAACATCTCCTAATGCCAAATCTACTGCATTCCAGCCTTAGTTAAATCCAAGAAGTTGTCCTTAGCGCAAACGGTATGAAGAAGGTCTGCACTGACAACTTTATTTATTATGTATTAGGAAGCCGACTGTCGGCTTATTGTGAAAGAACTGGCTATCAAGTTCAAGACTTCAATCAACACAATTTTCTTCGTTCTCCATTACAATTTTGGGCTCTCAATCAAGTCAGCAAGAGGACCATCCCGGAAGACAGGGTCCGTGAGGCCCTCAGGAAATGGGTTGAAAGGTAGGAGAGGTGTATTCGAATCGGCGAAAGTCATGTGGAAAAAGATTTGTTAAAATTGTTTGCGTTATAAATGAAATTATATTATTATTTTTATGGTCGCCCATTAATTTGAAATACCCTTGAATATCCGTACAAAAATTACAAAATGCATATTCCTTCTATTTCTAATTTACTACAGCTGATTTTTACAAAAATAAAATTCTAGATAAAGCCATGAGTGGAATCTTCATGCATTTAATTACTGATTATACTTAATTTACCTCCTTATAACCAAAAGAATAATTGAATTCATTTCTACCCACTATATATTATAAAAAATATATATTTATCCTTTTTACTCCAAGTCTTTGATTGTATATAAGTTATTTGTTAATTGAAATGGTCATAAATGGTGAGACCAATGTGCTTAGGGTTATTTTGAAAATAATAGCCAGCATTCAGTAGAATAATTACTTTTTTTGTACTCTGGTAAAAGGCTTGGCACATATAATTCAAATTTTTCGTTCAGCAGTATTTTTCTTAAAAGGGGTGCGATAACCGTGTTTGATAAGGCGTGTTCAATTTTAGTGTTGAGGGCGTAGGTTCGATCCCGTGGTCCTTTTGGTCTACCTCATTGATAAGATCCTAAGTTCGATAGACTAATTTTAATGCTATAATGCTTTTAATATTCAGTTGGATGCAATTCTGTCGAACCATATGTGCAAAAAAATGAAATATGATTTTTGGTGTAAGAAATAATGCAAAACTTATTTAGAATAATAATATAAACCAACTGAAATAATCAGATTGCCAGTTGTTAAGATACAAAAATTGAACGAAGGAGTTTCAAGTTTACCCAGTTTAAGTGTTAATATTATAGTGTCACCATTTATATTTACAATACTCAATTTATTGATTTTTCAATTGTAATTATTTAGCATTAAAATATTGTATACTTCATTTAATAATGCATCTAAATAGTATTTTAGTTTTGTTAAATTAATGTTAGTGTTGCATGCATAATAAATTGTTTCCATTCCGTTAAAAATATACTGAAACTACGTTCAATAATATTTTTCATCTTAACAAAATAATAGATATTCATTTAACGTAAGCCTGTTTACTATGAAATTCTTTTTTCCTATCGTCTAAATATTGTATGTATACGAATCTAAGTATCCCAATATTCAATAGTAAATATAATTGAAATGAGGTACATAATTAAGAAACATATTTTCTTTGAAAGTAGTCATGAAATCATTTACTTCTATACATATATAAATGAACTTTTTTTTTCTTAGGATTTCATCATGCCTTGGATGAAAACTTCAAAATAAGTATTTAAATGTTATATTGCTTCATATGTAGGGGTTTAACATGGGATAAGGAGGAAAATATCTATCTTATTTGAAAATTGGTTGATGCTGATGAATGCATAGAGTAAGTTCAATGAATAAGTCAATTATCACATCTGCAAAAAGGCTATCAATTTATTTATGGTTTGCATACCATGTAATGTGCAAAGTAATTATTCCAATTAGATAGGCTTATACCACCGACCTAATATAATACTTTATGTACAATAGACTCAATAAAAAGAGGGAAATACTCGAGTCAGCAACCGATGGGGCGCCATTTTATATCGCTTTATTTGACAAAATGCATACTTGTTATCCCTTGAGTAATTAAATTATAAATACTAAGCCTAAGGAATTAAAAAGAAAGAAATGACAATAAACACCCGTGAAGTCAATTCGAGGAACTATTTTTTTTTATAAAACATAATATAAAGTTGCATCACTTGACATTTATTGCAGGATTTCTTTTTCTATTCCCAGGATTGATTCACAGAGTGGGGGCAGCCGCTTTTGGCCGACATACGTAATCAAAGAGCTTTGACCCTTTACTCTACTTCAATTTATATGGTGATGACCGACAAAAAGATATACTTTGATATAATGGAGGATAAAGCAGGATTATTGTCATTTATTTCATTTGCTAATTTTAAATTATTTAATTGCATTATATTATAAGTGACGGATAATAAAAATAAATTCCATAGCATCCAACCTATTTGTTGTCTGTATAGAACAAATTTGATATATTTGTGCTTGTATCTCTTGATTTTTTCTCAGACATTGCTTTGGGAAATCGAGTGATTTATGAGCTCCGTTTGCATTCTCCATTACTATGTTTCTTTGACTTAAAATATAAATGTATATGTTGCCTTTGTACAAATTTAGGTAGTTTGAATGAAGTTTACTACATGTTTATTGTTGATTTTGAATAAAGTGAAATATAATGCTTAACAAAAGCATTTTTTACACATAGGTAATATAAATACTTTTTGATGTAATGAGTATTTTCTATTAATTTATTAAATATTTTTTTTGCAATAATGACCCACAAACTAATTTCCATTAGTTTTCCTATAAGAATTAAAATCAGATAAAATGTATAACCACAACAAAAGAACAATATAAAATTACATAACTATCACTAAATAAGCAGTTTAATATAAGCAGTATTTCAAATAACAAAAACATTAATAATATAGACGGTGTTAAACTTAATCACACTTCTCTGTACCATTCTTCCATAGTTAAATGTAAGTATATATATATACTTACTTCAATGTCTTGTAAGTCAGGTCGGACTCAACAGAATTAAAGTCATCCTCATACTCGAAGGCATTGTGCTCTGCGTGGAGGGTCTGGAGAAGGGCGTTGTGGATTGAGTTGAAACGGACTCCTCTGACCTCACTCGTGATATTTTACTCAAAAAAGGGCTATTCTCAAGTGGACGTAGCAGTGGTGTAGAAGATGAACCCGATATATTGATTGCCACCACAGAATTCTTCCGGCTTCTGCAAACCCAAAGGATTCTTCCGAGTCCTTATTAGATTTACTAGATTTATTAGAGGAAACAGAGTGCCGACGGCTTGATAAGGGTAGTGCAATCCCCTTGACAGGAAGGTCGCTAACGGAAATGAGTGTTGGTGCTTTGCTTCGGCGTGCGTCGACTGTTAATGGCCTGCTGTTCCTCGAGGAGCTTCAGGTCGTTTAGACTAATCCCAGAGTCACGAGTGGCAGAAGATGAGGCAGTTGAAGCCTGTGACTTTGTTCCAATGAGCCTGGGAAGTTCAGAAGAATCGTCCTTATGCGATTTTGGAACTACATCATGCTCAACTTCCTCTAAATGGGACACCACTTGTCGGTATTTGTTTCTTTGGCACTTGGGGGATGCTCAGAGAGATCTGAGGGGTTAAAATCTCTCTGGACGCGGTGGCTTTTTCTGATCGGGATCGAAGGTTGTTGGATCGACTCTCGTTTCGAGCCCTTCCGTTCGTGAGAGCATCTCTATCTGCATTAAGATCCTCGGCATAATGCTGTATGATACTTGTTCCATAGATCGAGACGGGAGAGGCTCGAAAGGAGGGAGAGTTTGGAAAGGAGTTGCTGCTTGAGAGACTATCATCGAAATGGGGATTGGAATTGTTTGACTTGGCTGATATTGAACTCAATGAGCCTGATCCTGAAAAAAATAAAAATAGAAATACATTATCTAAAAACAGACAAAAAATTGCCACTTATTAATTAAACAAAATTTTATTTTTTAACATTATTATTGTGTTGTTTATATATATATATACATATATATATATATATATATACATATATATTTATATATATACATATATAAAGAGAGAGAGAGTGAGAGAGAGTCAATGCAAGTGAGCATTTTCTACCAGATCTCTCATACATTTGTCTCTTTTATTATATTAGATATGATAAGTAAAAGCCGAAAATAAGCAACTTAATCTTAGTAGTTTTTAATCAATCAAATGAAAGAACATTAAACAAAATAGTTATATCAACAAATATAAAGCATGTATAAATAGATAAATAAAAAACCCAACAGCATATCCGTCGTAATCATGTTAATTGTTAACTATTTTTATAAATAAATTGTTTAAAACAAGAAATATCTAAATTTGTTCCTTTTAGCAAATGTAGATAAGAGTCAAAATTTGTTATAAATGTTGTTGCGCCTTGGGAGAAAGTTGTATGCTTTATTTCAACAAAATAAGAGTATCAAACTTTAAAATACTCTAATTTCCAATGAACTTTTGATACAACAAATACAAAGAGTTAATTTAAGTAAAACGTCATAGATATATACTCGTATACATATCTATATATATATATATATTGATTAGAACTGTCTGGATAAAAGATGTTTATACTTTAATACTATTAAGCAAACTCATTTAAAAGGGTTTTGAGTAAATTATTTTATTAATTTAGGTAACTTAAGGTAACATCACTAATAAATTATATTGAAAAATTAGCGTAGTTATGTTCATCGACTTGGATTTTGTTCGTCATGAGTATTAATTTCAAGAAGAACTCGTAAGGCTCATTTTACTACAAAAACGTGTACATCATATCATTTGAAACATTTCTAGTGTTTTTGTCCCATTCAAATTTGAGATGTTTTGTGCTTTTTTTATTCTACTCGAAGGGATGTGAGATCATCCATTATAAGTTATATAATTTGATATTAGTTTCATTATTTACGAGTTATAGTGCTTTTAAATATGGTTAACGTTATCAGCAAAACAACATCCAAACCTATGATCAACAAGAAGAGTTTCTTCTTGTAATTATCAGTTACTTCTTGACGAATACAGTCGTCCATTACAATTTTTTAGTATTTAGTAATAACTATTTATTTCATAAGAATGAATGAGTGCCTTGCAATATGACATTTATTTAAAAAATGACTATATTTTTTATATGTTGAAAAGAAACAAGAAGATTGGATGTGTTTTTAAACAGAAAAAAATGATATTTTTAGTTTATATTATATCCCCTATCATGAATGCAATAGCCATTGTAAATTTAGTGGTATATAAATATAAACAATAGAATGACTTGAACTAAGGAAAAAAGTGGATCCAATACCTATAGGAATGATTCCAACATATTTATTCATATGGTGTAAATAAATTCCCTTGCATGCAATTTTCTAGTCCTTTCACAGCTTAAATAAAATTATCCACTTCATTAATTGTTTATCATAGCAGGGATTAGCAACAGTTAAACAGATTTTAAGATGAAGTCAACAAGCACGAAAATTAGGTTCTTGATATTATTTTCTATTATATGTAAAAAGCAAATCTCTCTTATAAGATTTTCGAAATTATGCCTAATGCTTGGAGTCGCCATTCTTCTTCGTCCTCTTAAAAAAATACCGCTAAAGAAAACATTTGCACTTTTATAAATCAAACGTCCACATCATTTTTTTGGACGAAAGAAGATGGTGAATTCAGTTCATTTTGTTAAAACCAAATGCCTGTCTCTCTAAAATCCTTTTACTGCTATTCATTCCCCTCCCCTTCTGAACATTAATCGCTTAACGTGTATTTATTCAGAACAGGATTTACCAAATTTTATACCAATATCATTAAATTTTGGGAATTATTTCATTTTTCTTTATTATATTTAGAATCATGCATTCAAGACTGTCTCACGCTTTTGGGCTTCAGATTTAGTCTTTTCAGGTTCTGGAATTCAAAATTGATCAATTTCCGTAATAAAATCCCTCATTTCTCATATGAAAAGCCGTGTTAATATGATACTGAAACATTTTTCTTGGAAGCAATAAACCACTAAACTTATCCATATTAGTAATTATTACAGTCGGAAGTTATTTTTTAAGGTAAAAAATATCACACTCTGTTTGACTTTGCTAATTAGAATAAGAGGTTCAAAAGTATTACTAACCTTTGCCTTATGATAAATGGTTTCAATCAGAGTGGGAGATATTTGCCGTTTTCCCTGGTCATTTTCTTCTCGTCCATCTTCACACATTTTCCACGGAGAGTTTCGAGCTTGTCCTTGAGCAAGAATTCATTTTTAAGGTTCAACATGATGCCTCAACATCAAATGAAAACTGAGAGAAGGCAAAGAGGCATTCTGAGAGAGCAGGTAGGCTATTTTGAATTAATAATAGATCATGCAGCTTCAGGAGCATCAAAACTTCATCTGACTTAGCTAGGGATTATTGGATATAATAATTCATCCATGTTTTTTTTTGTTACTACTTTTGTGAACTTTAAACGAAAGTTAAATTTTTATGAGTACTATATTTTATTGCCAATTTTAAAGTCATTGTTAGATATTGAAGACAGCAAGGCCTCGTTATTGGTACATACTAAGCCTGTGATAAGTAATAGGGATCAAAGACAAAACTGTTAATTAATAAGCCTTTCATCTATTGAAGATCATTATTACTAAAATTAGTCTTTCTTATTTATATAAAAATCATTTTCTACCCAATTCATAGTAAAAAATGGCAAATATCATAACAAAAAGAGATTTATTAGCTCAATGACTACCTTATCGAGCCGATAATTTATATTTTTGTTATAAATATTTGTAAATCATGTAGAAAGTAACGAGTTGTATACATAAGAGATACCATTTATTTTTTTGAAACGTTGTCTCAAAGGTTTTGAGATTTACATTTGTCGTTGATCTTTATTTATTTACCTCAGTTTCAGAAAACATATGTTGAATGTAAATGAGATATTAAATATTATATCGCAATTTCTCATAATGACGACACATAACGCTTTGAACATTTCCATGATGAAGACGTTTGACGCCTATTGTATAAATATACCAATCAGTTAGAATAAATAATAATTAAAGAAAAAAAAATCTTGGCCTAATGGGCATATATTATGAACAAAATTCAATCTTATACAAAAAAGTTCAATTCTTTTTTCTTAGAACATAAAACAAATAAAAATTTAAAAATAATTGTAAAGCAGACAAAAATTATTATAATTTTTTTTTTAAATTCTAAATTTAACAAAGTATTTGAATATGAAACGACAATTTGTAAAATTCCTGAAAAATTGGCGTCCTTAACAGAACGCATTTTATAAAGGATCTATAGAAACCAAGTAGGAGGCCAAAAATCTTAGTATATTTTTTTTCTTCATATTCTTTAAAAGAGAGAGGTAAGTATATCCAAGACGATTCATGAAACCTTGTAATAAGGAAGTAAAAGTACAAATAATTCAATAGGACGGATGCATTTTCTAATAGCCTGGCTTTATTTCCCTGGAAGGAGTCTGGACCATTGCTGGCTATTTTTCTTTATGTCTGATAAACTACCCACACATAACGATTCTTATAATATATTTTTAAATACATCATTGGTATAAATCCTTGCATGGGAGCAATAATTAAAAAAGGTTTGTTAAATAAAAAAAGTGATGAACAAAATAGTATGTTAGTTTTAAAGAAAAATACTTTATAAATTTAACAAATTAATTTTATCAAAAAAAATATGCCTGTTAATTTTGAATGCAGTTTTAATTTACTTAGCACAACGTTTGTGAAACTCAATATACAGTGAAACTGTCTGTTCTTAAGCATACATTCAGTTTATTTACTAATAATTATTATTTTCTTTTCTACTATTAAAAAATTCTTATGACCAGCATTTGTTTCATCATTTAATGAAGTTTTTTCAGAATATTAATTTATAATTTCGTTATTACTTACTTTAAGTTAGCGGCATTGAAATCACAAATAAACTAACGATGGTTTTGGAACGTTCTTTTTTTTGTAGTTTTTATATTAATATTTTTATTATACGTCCGGTCAAATAAACAATATACAATAATCATTCAATGGTATGGCCCTTTACGATGTGACAATTCAATTCACGCAGAGGATTCTAAAGCTATGGACCCATCTCAATCTATAAATTGACGGAGTGGGTACTTTACAACAAGTCGCAGCCTTCGTCAAAGCCTCTGGCAAACTCCCACAGGAATTTCCCAACTGGATGCACCGTCGACACTGCCTTGGCAACTCTGCTCTCCAACACTGCCAAGGATGTGAACATTAAATTTGATCATTGCTCCTTTTTATTTTTATGCTGCCTTTGACCTTTGGACCAAAAATGCTTCTCACTAAGCCTAATGAATGGCGGGGATCACAAAAAAACTAATGCTCAGCTACATAACGTGAGGGTGGCAGCAGGTTAAATAGAACGGTTAACATTCAAGCTTTCTACACATAAGTACAGTGTTAGGCAGGGTTCTGTGCTTGGTCCCCTACTTTTCACCCAACTCACGGCGATCCTCTCCATTGCCTGAGAGCAGCAGTCAGCCCACAAAGCTCACTCGAAGTCTTGCTATACGCCAACAACACCTCCATCGCCGTCTCAACTCCATTGTGGAAACAGGTCGACACTGCTTTGGGCGTCGAAAGTTTTGAGGACATTTTCAAATCCCAATGGACTCTAAATATAAGGAAATCCCAAATTTTACAATTGGGCGCTCTGAACACTCCTGCAACAGCACATTCAACCTTCTGGAACTTTGGCATTTTGTGGCAAAGTTCTTCTGGACGGTTGAAAAATAATTGGAATTCATCCACCGGCTCAATACCACAATATTGTGAGGGCCACTGCTGACGAGATCGCAAGGGCGATAGTTTTGTTTTGTTTAACTCCTAGATATGCCCCATCACACTAGAACTTAATCCGGTATCAGCCGGTAGAGAGGGCTATAGTTATTGGAAAAAATTCAAAACATCTGTCTGGGCGACTAGAAGGACAAAATTCAAAGTCTATCTGGGCGACCTGAAGGGACAAAATTCAAATCCGCCGTTAAAAGTGATCAAGCTCATACAACGGCAAAACCAAGAAAAGGAGCGCAACTTGCCATCGCGTTCTGCTGTGAGTTCAGAGAACTGATCCGCTGTGGTGTTGCCATGCCGTAAAACGAGGATCGTTGTGAAGCAGGCTGATATGACCACTTGGAAGGCCGTCAATGTGAACTACTGGCCCATAGAGAGGACGAGAGCACCTGCAGTGCTTCAAGTAGCCTCTGTAGCCTGCCTCTACTAACTGTGTCGCTACTGTCAATCTCTCCAAGGCCTGTCAAAGCAACTGAGAGAGACACGCACGATATCAAATATTCGAAGAGCGTCAAAGACAGTAGGTCTGTTTAGGGTTTCTAGTTCTGTAAGGTTAAAGCAATTTGAAACTTGCAAATTCTCTTTTAAGTATATTAAATTATTAATTAATTATTATATACGTAGTGTAGCACTTAATGTTTCTTCTTGTAGTCAATTTTGTATTACATACTTTATTATATGCATGAGTAAGTTATGTAAAACTCCCAAATAAACCGTACAGCAACATGAAAAAAGAAAAGAGACCGAAATAATAATTATACGAGAAGATAGTAAGAGATATCATCAATTTGATGTTTCATAAGTTATAAGGTTGTATTTGAACTTTTTGGGTATTTACAGTTTATTAGTGTATGTAATGAAAGAGTGGTATCATTAGAAAACCAATCATTTACAATAATAAAAATTACACAAAATCATTTGAAGCAGTCAGGGACATAATAAAAATGTAATTTATATGTGTATATTGCCAAGGAGTTTTGAATTTCCTCGTAACTCTTTATCATTTTTTTTTTTAGTGCCCTTTAACTACTCTTTTTAATGAAGAAAAACACACAACAAGAAAACTTTCATAAAACGTGAACAACAAACAGTAAAACATACAATCAACAATAAAAGTTGAATTGTTTTGTTTATGTGTCTGCAAATTATGGCATTTTGGGGACTTCAAGCAAAATTTTTTATTTGATAAATACTATTATATTTATTTTGTTACAGGATACTTCTATATAGACAACAAAAGATTACAAATTGAAAATATTTTGCTTTTAGGATTTAGTTGCGTCAATAAAATTGCTGGAGCGCTCAATACATTATTTCATTATTTTACTTCAGACAAGAAAGTTAAAATTGTTTATTTTAAAACTTTTAAGCCTCTTTGCTGTATTTATAGAAACTAATAATACTTTTAATGGCTTAATTGTGCGAAATTTTGACTATTTCGATAGCAGATAGTTATGATAGTTGTGTTTTATTATTCTGGTTAAATCATTGTTTTCATTTTATAGTTCATTTTGATATGATGATAGCTTTTCCGTCGATTCGAAAATATTAATTTTTCAACCTACTTATTTTTAAATACAGAAGTAAATATTTTTTAGGACAATTAATAGACGGATTAATCATATATTTTCTCCCCTTTTTGAGCAAAACAAACACCATCATTTATTTTCCCAATTAAACTTAAAAATAGTGAAACAAAGGAAATTTCAATATAATAGCTTTTTAATCGGTAGGTAGGTCTCTTAGTGGCGTTTATTTTTCATTATAACAATAGTTTGTGCTTTTAATAGCACAATTTCCCACTTAAATTTTTATGTAAAAAATATTTTTTTTTGTATTGTTTACTAAATAAATAGAGATCTTTTTTGAGAAAGAACCCCAGAAAGTTAAGATTAGTTAATAATTATCTATATTACTGACGATTTATAAACCTTTTAATAAGAAAATGATGGACTAAATTATCTTTGGAGATAAATATATACTTTCTTAATATAAAAAATGCTGTATGTTATTAATAATAGTGCTATTTACAAACATAAGATAAATATAATACCATAAAACTGGTATATAGTTATAAAAATGTTTTTTTGTTGTTGGTATTTTATTGTGGAAAATAAAATAACAACAATAACATTATGGAAAAGAACAACATTAACACCGTTCTTACACACTTAAACCTAGATAAAACATACAATATATATTTGACCAGTTTTGAAACTTTACAGCGCGCTAAGCTAAAAAAATATTGCCAAAGTTTATAAAGCAACAATTATATTAATGCTGAAACATTTTTGTGCAGACTGAAGATGATTTTAACTTATTAGTATTCTGTTAATTAATTGCCGTCTGTAAATTACTAATTGGATAGCCATTTTGATCTTAAAGTAGTCGCTAATTTTAAACATACAAAGGTATACAATAAACAATAGTAATAACTTTTGAAGTCATAGAAATAAATAAACTATGTCTTCAACAAAAATTATTAATACAATCCAAATCATTTACAAAATTTCTTTAACAACTATTAACTGTGTTACTCAATTTCATTGAATACCGTTTTTATACGACGATTTTCCTTCAAACCAAAAAAGTAGAAGCTAAAAACCGTTTGAGACATATTGTATTTCAACTTACTGGTTTAAGAGGCAATTGATGTCCATTCCCACTCATTCTATGATGTTAATGATATCACATACATAGTTCTCTGACAGATTTGATAAATGGAATCCATATTATTTGGTTTGGCCCTTTCGATTAATATAAAAAACAATTAATACACTCTCTTTCATACATACAGTCCTTAGATCGATTTTTAAAATGAAATAATAACATAACTAAAAACATGAAAAATAAGAAAAGATTTTCTTATTTCGTTTATAATTTGTTTTAATTTGGATGCAAGAACCACCGATATAAGATGTCCAAGTTCACTTTTGCTAAGACCTTTAGATAGCTACTTGATTAACAGGCTTGCATACGTGTCAAAATATATAGTTGGCACAGTTCAAGGAAGAAATAAATAAATAGCTATATAGAATTCAAAATAATTGTGGGCATTATATTAATTTAAATATAATCATTTAATACTCTTTGATGAAAATATATCTAAGCTATTTATATATATATATATTGGGTGCTAATAAAAAAAATATGGCCGCACTTTAAAATTACCAATCTCATGAAGAGCGCACATATCTGGTCTGTCAAGAACTATTTTATTGATGTTAATTAATAGGCCATTTACACTTTAAAAGTTGGCATATTAAAAATTGCGCAAAACATGATGCGCAAGGCTTCCAAAGTCAATGACTTATACATGAATTCCTTTAGAGTTGGATGAGGTCAAGGAATCAATTAAAAAAATGTAAGGTTTCTTTCTAATTTTGCAAAGGAGAGAAGATGTGAGCTCAATTAAGTGTGTGTGAAAAATTAATATAATTGTTTTTGCCTCCTTTCAATGGGCTTATAAACTGGAAGACTTTTGAGAGGGCTATGATAAAGATCTTGTTATAAACTTATTGAGAGGGCAAAAAAAAAAAGATCTTGTTATAGAGTTTAAAAATGTTATATTCATAACACTAGATATTTGGTTTTGTCATACATATATGTCCTATTGACTGGAAAAGAAAGAGTTTTATTTTACAAATAATCTCAAGAAACAGGTCGATAGTCTCAATATATATTGTATACAGAGCTAATTATTCAAGGAAAAAACTAAATTCTTAGCCATCCAATACCCTTTGTACAAAAATCAAATGAGATTTAAGTAACAATAAAAAATATTAAAAACTATTATCTTAAAGCCCCTTCAAATGACATATCCATCATCAAGTATAATTTGATAATATGCAGTTTGAAACAATAGGGCATGCTCAAGTATTTGTCTTGTAAAGTTAAAGTTACGTGTTCAGATTTGATTTTGTTAGTAAACATATATTTCCCTTTAATTTAGGTCGGGCTATTTTTGTTATAAAAAACTGAAACGTTCAATAAATATCAGGGACATTTTTTTTTTTTAGGAGAGTTTTTTGTTTCAAAAAACTTATCTTATTCAAGATCGATAAAATTTATTTAATTTCGCTTTGTTTGAAATTAGCTTATCATCGAAAAGATACTTTAAAAAATTGCATAATGCCGAACGATTTATATACAGTACATTGTATATGGAAAATAATTTTTTCCTTGTTGAATTAAAAGGTTAAAATATATGCAAACAAAAAACAAAGTTATTACTGATAAATGATTATTCAGTTTTGTTATTCTGTACTTAATAGCCCCTTTCACGGCTGATACCGGATTAAGTTCCGGTGGGGGTGGGGTTTAATAGGAGTTAAACAAACAAACAATAGCCACTTCGAAAAGGTGATCTCAGAGTTATATAAAACAGTGAAGATATAATATCAAAACAACTGCCGGAAGAATTATGTTTTGGTATAATGTCTGCTATGCTTTTTTGTGTATAATGTCCTGCTATATGCTTTAAAAATATTTGGATCACGTTATTATGTTTTTTTAACTATGGGCCAGAGATATCAATACTCGAGTTTGGAGGTTAAGAGAAAATATAACTTATTTTCGAATGATTTTTTTTTTTAAAATAAAGTTATAACTTGTCATGATATAAAATTTTCTATTAAACGAGTATTATACTACAATAGGTACTGTTACATTAGTTACCCTACTGAGAACATCTATAAAATTTCATTTCACAGACACCATGGGCGTTAGGGGATGACACCGAGTAGGCTAGATCAAAACCATTATTCACTTGACCAAACGAATATTAGTTTCCTTACTACAAACAAGCTCCAATTAGTAAATGATGACAATTACAAATTACATAATAATCCTTATCTTACGTTATAATACATTAAAGTTCTCTTATACCAACAACAAACTTCCAGCGGATGATGACAAGAGTTAAATTAATGTCAAAACACAGCTC
>CP045892.1:21229142-21245332 GCA_013387185.1 Caligus rogercresseyi
AAACTCTACAGCGCTAGCTAAAAAAATATTGCCAAAGTTTATAAAGCAACAATTATATTAATGCGGAAACATTTTTGTTCAGACCTGGTGTTGTTGATTTTTTGATTTTTTTCAAAAAAAACAAAAAAAACATCGGATTTCTTTTGATTTAAATCGGATTTTTTGATTTAAATCAGATTTTTTTGATTTTAATTGTTAACCATATTTTATGAACCAAAAATCTTTTTTTCAATGTGTAAATTTTGTCCATACTTTAAATTGTAACTTTTTAAAACATGCCCAATATACATATAGGCCTACCTATTACTCAGGGGACTTTAAATGCTGTCTTTGATTAAATTCTAGTTGCCTTACTTAATGATTTCATTTTAATAAAGAAGCAAAGGAGTAAACAATAAAATTACAGAACTTCAAAGGCCTTGTAATGAGTCATACTCGCTAATCACGTGACAGTTCGAAATCCAAGCGAGGATCGAAGACTCATGACAATTTTCTACCTTAAAAAATTACTGGGTGGAGCTGCCAACGGCTGATCAAAGATGACTACAAGATGGGTCACTCTCGAATCTAGGACGCGCCAGGTACGCTTGGAAAAGGAGGCGCAGAGACAATCGGACAATGATAACTCGTTCCTGTAATTGTCAAATTTAATTGAGTTTACTTTTTCATTCATATTGTACAAGCAGAATAGAAGCCAATTGTTAAATATGTTCATCAAATCTTAAGCTAATTAGAAGATTTAGAAGAGCAAGAAGACTGACAATTAATAACTCGTTCCTGTAATTGTCAAATTGAACTGCGTTAACTTTTCCATTTACATTGTACAAGTAATAAACAATTTATTTGATAAAACATGACTTGATTTTAATCATTGATTATAAAATGTCTTTGGAAAAAAAACTTAATTTAGATCGCAATCCAAATTGCTTGATTTAAATCAAATAATCCTAACTCAAAGCTTAATATGATATATTATATGATATAGGCCTATAGTCTGAGGCTATAGATATAATGAAAAAGGCCACTGCTCTACTATTAAGAAGACAGACATGAAATGTTTTGTTTCTGTCATTTGAATTAGAAGCATAAAATTAAATATCATTTAATTTATTGAAAAATATGAATTGATTTAAATCAATGATTTTAATTGGAAATCCACTTGATTTAAATCGCGATTTAAATCAATGATTTAAATCAGCCTGATTTAAATCAACACCCTTCAGACTGAAGATGATTTTAACATTATTAGTATTCTCTATAATTAATTTGCCGTCTGTAAATTACTAATTGGATAGCCATTTTGATCTTAAAGTAGTCGCTAATTTTAAACATACAAAGGTATACAATAACAATAGTAATAACTTTTGTGAAGTCATAGAAATAAATAAATATGTATTCAACAAAAATTATTAATACAATCAATCATTTTACAAAATTTCTTTAACAACTATTAACTGTGTTACTCAATTTTCATTGAATACCGTTTTTATACGACGATTTTCCTTCAAACCAAAAAAGTAGAAGCTAAAAACCGTTTGAACATTGTATTTTCAACTACTGGTTAAGAGGCAATTGATGTCCATTCCCACTCATTCTATGATGTTACCTGATATCACATACATTTCTCTGACAGATTTGATAAATGGAATCCTTATTATTGGGTTTGGCCTTTCGATTAATATAAAACAATTAATACACTCTCTTCATACATACAGTCTTAGATCGATTTTAAAATGAAATAATAACATAACTAAAACATGAAAAATAAGAAAAGATTTTCTTATTTCGTTTTTAAAATTTGTTTTAATTTGGATGCAAGAACCCCGATATAAGATGTCCAAGTCACACTTTTGCTAAGACCTTTAGATAGCTACTTGATTAACAGGCTTGCATTACGTGTCAAAATATATAGTTGGCACAGTTCAAGGAAGAAAATAATAAATAGCTATATAGAATTCAAAATAATTGTGGGCATAATAGTATTATTATTTAAAATAAATCATTTAATACTCTTTGATGAAAAATATATCTAACTATTTATATATATATATATTGGGTGCTTAATAAAAAAAAATATGCCGCCCTTTAAAATTACCAATCTCATGAAGAGCGCACATATCTGGTCTGTCAAAGACCTAATTTTATTGATGTTAATAATAGGCCATTTACACTTTAAAGTTGGCATATTAAAATTGCGCAAACATGATGCGCAAGGCTTCCAAAGTCAATGACTTATACATGAATTGCCTTTTAGAGTTGGATGAGGTCTAAGTAATCAATAAAAAAATGTAATGGTTCTTCTAATTTTGCAAAGGGAGAAGATGTGAGCTCAATTAAGTGTGTGTGCAAAAATTATAAATTGTTTTTGCCTCTTTCAATGGGCTTATAAACTGGAATGACTTTTGAGAGGGCTATGATAAAGATCTTGTTATAAACTTTTTGAGAGGGCAAAAAAAAATTCTTGTTATAGAGTTTAAATGTTATATTCATAACACTAGATATTGTTTTGTCATACATATATGTCCTATGACTGGAAGAAAGAGTTTTATTTTACAAATGATCTCAAGAAACAGGTCGATAGTCTCAATATATATTGTATACAGAGCTAATTATTTAAGAAAAAATTAAATTCTTAGCCAATCAATACCCTTTGTACAAAAATCAAATGAGATTTAAGTAACAATTAAAAATATCTAAACTATTATTCTTAAAGCCCCTTCAAATGACATATTCCATCACTCAAGTATAATTTGATAATATGCAGTTTGAAACAATAGGCATGCTCAAGTATTTGTCTTGTAAAGTTAAAGTTACTTGTTCAGATTTGATTTTGTTAGTAAACATATATTTCCCTTTAATTTAGGTCGGCTATTTTTGTTATAAAAAACTGAAACGTTCAATAAATATCAGGGACATATTTTTATTTTTTAGGAGTTTTTGTTTCATAAAACTTATCTTTATTCAAGATCGATAAAATTTATTTAATTTCGCTTTGTTTTGAAATTAGCTTATCATCGAAAGATACTTTAAAAAATTGCATAATGCCGAACGATTTATATACAGTAAACATTGTATATGGAAATATATTTTTTCCTTGCTGATTAAAAGGTTTAAAATATATGCAACTAAGACACAAGTATATTTTATGATAAATGATTATTCAGTTTTGTTATTCTGTTACTTAATAGCCCCTTTCACCGGCTGATACCGGATTAAGTTCCGGTGGGGTGGGGTTTACCTAGGAGTTAAACAAACAAACAATAGCCACTTCGAAAAGGTGATCTCAGAGTTTATATAAACAGTGAATATATAATATCAAAACCACCTGCCGGAAGAATTTTGTTTTGTGTATAATGTCCTGCTATGCTTTTTTGTGTATAATGTCCTGCTATGCTTTAAAAATATTTGGATCAAGTTTATTATGTTTTTTAACTATGGGCCATGAGATATCAATCTCGAGTTTTGGATGTTAAGAGAAAATATAACTTATTTTCGAAATGAATTTTTTTTTAAAATAAAGTTTATAACTTGTCATGATATAAAATTTTCTATTAAACGAGTATTAATATACCATAGGTACGTTTCATTAGTTACCCTACTGAGAACATCTATAAAATTTCATTTCACAGACACCATGGGCGTTAGGGGATAAACGAGTAGGCTAATATCAAAACATTATTCACTTGACCAAACGAATATTAGTTTCTTACTACAAACAAGCTCCAATTAGTAAATGATGACAATTTACAACTTACATATTAATTCCTTATCTTACTTTAGACATAGATTAAATTTCTCTTTACAAACACAAACTTCAGCGGATGACAAGAGTTAAATTAATGTCAAAACACAGCTCATATGACCCAATGAATGATAATTCCCTTATTATACAACTGTTTCAATGCCTGCTAATTACCACCTTCCATCATTAATGAGGATTATTAGATGGGCCTCTTTTTAAATAATCAACAAAAACAAGTCCAATTGGATTCCTCTTCTTTTACACTCTACAAAACAGCCCAAATCAAAATTTGTGTAAGCCTGTATGACTGTTCACCGTTAGTCATCAGTCCCCGACTACCGTTAAGAATCACAAAGGGCTACTTTAACAGCACATCCGAGTTAGTATAGCTTAACTACAAACATCATTCCCCTCACTCCTAAACGATGATGCCTTCAATGCAAAGGAATCTGACCGAAAAGGGAGGTTCATTTTTCTTCTTTATCATCGTGTTTATTTTAGACCCATTATTGAAAATAAAGCATACGTCAATGACGTCCATTTGGATATCAACAAAGAGGAGAAGACTTAAATTTTAGTATATGTATGTATATATATGTCTAAAGTTCATTGCAATTAGTTCATATTTTGAATATATGACTATTTATAACATCTATACTTATAAAAAAAGAATTCCGTTCGTTCGTTTGTTCGTTCGTGTTTCCCTGTATCTCCCGAACGGTTCATTAGATCTTGACGAAATTTTCAGTGAATAGTTTTGAGAGCTCAGGGAGTGTTTTAGTGGGGTTGCCAACTCCCGGAAAATTCGTCATCAACATGCTTATTTTATTCGCCAAAACGTTTTTTGCCGATTTTTTAAATTTACAAGTTAGATTTGCCCAAATTTTCTGTGGATAAGACTGAGGTACTAAGACATGTTTTTTGTTTTTAAAAAATTCGTTTTCTACATGATACTTAAAAATATTATCTTTCTGTCCCTGTATGTCCCCCAAATTTAAGTTTTGTGGAAAATAACAACACTTTTTTTATTGCAACATCGTGCTCATCAAATTTCAATAATGCCTAGAGTTGGAGAGGGATGTCAATAACCAGCCTAAGAATACAAAACGGAAAAAATGGCAATGCAATGACGACTTTTTAAGGAACTACTTCTCATAAGAAAATAACATAGGCACTCTATGAAACGACTTAAAATAACTTCTTTTTACTATGTTTAAATTCCCAGCCTTAAGGAACAAAAAAACGGAAAAATGCAATCAAGACCCATGACAACTGTTGAAGGAACTGATTTGAATATGAAAATCACATGGGATGACATCAATAAAATTATTCATCTTCTTTTTACGATGTTTAAATACCCAGCCTTAAGGAATACAAAACAGAAAAAATGGCAATGAAGAGATATGACAATTTTTAAGGAACTGGTTTGAATATGAAAAGTCACATGCGATGATTTCACTGAAATTATACGTGTGATTCCTTCTTTGTGTGATATTTAAATACCCAACCGTAAGGAATACTAAACGAAAAAATGGCAAGGAAGACCCAATGACCAATGTTGAAGCAACTTATTTTAATATGAAAAGTCACATGCGATGACATCACTGAAATTATTCGTGTGATTTCTTCTTTTTACGATGTTGAAATATCCAGCCTTAAGGGATACAGAATGGAAAAAATGGCAATGAAAACCCATGATAACTTTTTAAGAAACTGATTTTAAACGAAAAGTCACTTGGGATGACATCACTGAAATTATTCGTGTGATTTTTTATTTTTACGATGATTAAATACTCGGCCGTAAGGTATAAAAACGGAAAAAATGGCAATGAATACCCAATGTCAACTTTTTAAGGAACTGATTTTAATATGAAAAGTCACATGCGATATTTCACTGAAATTATTAGAGTGATTTCTTCTTTTGCACGATGTTTAAATACCCAGCCGTATGGAATACAAAACGAAAAAATGGCAATAAAGACCCATGACAACTGTTGAAGGAACTGATTTTAATATGAAATGTCACATGCGATGACATCACTAAAATTATTCGTGTGATTTTTCTTTTTATGATGTTTAAATACCCAGCCTTAAGAATACAAAACGGAAAAATGGCAATGAAGACCCTATGACGACTTTTAAAGAATTTATTTTATATGAAAATCACACTCGATGACATCACTAAAATTATTGGTGTTATTTTTTTTTCATCTAGACTATTGTCAAGTTGGAAAATCCCGGGCAGCGCCGGGTAACATTCGCTAGTAATATATAATAAAGAAAATTATAGTTATGAATAGTTTGCATTCGAAAAGTAGTATCGTGAAGGCAACTTAAATATATTAGTTTTATAACATTTGACATTTATTTTACGATTCGAAGATTCAGTGAACCTTTTTTCATATAATGTAAGTCATATGTTTAGCAAAAAATGATAATATAACCATTGGGTCTGAAAAGTATAAATATATATTTTTTAATAACTTTTTATAGAACAAGCTTTAACTCGTCTCTGATATGTCATAAGGTGGATTTAATTCGAACAATACTAATACCTATGTTGCTTAATCACCCTATAATTATTCCAACATTGTAATAATAAAAATTAAAATATCTGTTATGTTATAAATTTAAAAAATCGGAACTTTTCAGAAAATGAAACCATGAAATAACTAACCTTTGTTAAAAGAGATATTGAGACTTTTAGATCCCTTAATTTGCATTCGTAAATTCTGAGACCTTATTATGATATTGAAAAAAGTTAGAAAATAAGCATACAGGGACAGAAGTTTTATCATCATAAAGTCTTAAAAGTTGCAGAGGCTCACATTTCAATTATTTTATATAAAATATAAATCACCTCAATACCCATATGAAAAATTATTACTTTAGCTTCTTTTTTCAAAAACTGACTATTATTTGTTCTCATATAGATAATGGGATCACAACTATAAATGAAGTGGGCCTTTCAAAAATAATTCGACTAAATTGTTTCAAGTTAATTTAAATATTACAATCCAATTTCCTTCATTTCATATCAATTAAACTGTCCATGAATACCACTTTAAAATCCAAAGCTCCTCCAAATTACATGTACCTTTTTCAATTAAAAATATATACATTAAGGGCTACTTGACCTAACATTAGATGTAATTTGTTACAACTTTTATTTCATAAATAACATTTCAAGATTGATACTTATGAACAAATTGTGAATACTTTACGCAAGTACACCAAAATAGATAGTACAATGTTAATGAAGTTAGCATCTAAATATTTGGTGTAATATGCAGATAGATCAGAGCATCTTTTGCATATTTTTGTATATTTTTTTAGAAATTTTCAAGAAAAACCTTGTTAGGATTGTTACGTTCAGCTACATTTATGTTATCTCCTATTATGTGAGAAGCAACATATTTTAAAATGTATTAGTTATTGATTATAAGGAATAGTGTAATTTTTTTAAATATATTTCTTTCTTTATAATGTTAGCTTTAAAAAGCAGATCTTTTTTATAGATTTGTTTCTGTTCTTTGGTACACTGATCAAATGTAGCTACATTATTCGCTATTGATAGCCTATTCAATTTTCATATATACCGTTATATCAAAGTTATCTAGCAACTTTTTAGTTTGGAACTTCTTCTTCATAATATAATCCAAACCAAAATAGATTCCGGGTCTGAAAACTTTTAATATGATTTGCCATTTGCTAGGAACTCAAGTAATTTTCTATCTACAAAATATTTCATATTATACAATTTAACTTTACTTCATTATAAATAACGCCAGTAAACAATTGATACAATACTGAAGATATTAATTTAACGCAAGAAATATAAATAATAGGCTTAAGACCTCATTGGTGCTATTCCTACTATACTACATTGAGGGTCAAAATTCTTGATTTGGGAGCGTCAATATAAAACTGAGCCCGTAAAAAACCTCATAAAATGTTATCCAACAGTCGGAACGACATCAAGAGGATTTTAAGATATATCGCCTTGTTCATAGGATTAATTTTATTTTATAAAATCTTTGTTTTATATGTATGTTTTTTTATCCAGACAGTAATTTTTAAACTTTAATGTCCGTTGAATATTTTTTACGTAACTGTCCGATTTGATTGGATTTTTTGTGTATTTATACTTTACACTATATCTATTGTACTGTAACAAAATATAATTATTATAATCATTTAAAAAATATATAGCAAATCCTAAAACTAAACTTATTCAATTATTAGCTAATAATCGTCAATTTAATGATGAAACTTATATCAAATATGTAATAGAAAATCTGCATGAAATTATTCGCATATCTAAAAGTAGTCAAATTAAAAATGCATTATGCAATTATAATTGATAGACCATTGCTTTTGATTAATTAGTTACTTGCTTTAACAATCGAATCCTAAAAGGTATTTTGCATTTGTATAGTAGGTGTATTTCTTTTATCAGGTACAAGTTCCTCTCTTCATCCTATGGATGCAAAATATTTTCTTATTTCTGCTGTAACAAAATGCTTTGGGCTTGTAAGTTAAATTTGATTTACATGAGTTTTAATTGATAATTAACCTTTTCTTGATCTATTAATAATATCATGTGAATTGTATTATTCTTGAGACTATATACCTAAATATATTTGAAAAGGATTTATTCTTAGTATTATAATGAAAGTTATTAATATTATTATTATCATTTATATAATATAGGTATATCGCACATGATGATTTCTCGTTCATTTCTAATCGTTCGTAGTTCGTCCTTCGCGAACGACAATGATGACAAAAAAAATCTATCGTACGTTTTTGGCGCCAAAAATAAAGAAAAATTTTTTCTTTGTCATGGTAAAATATTCCAATGAAAAAAAAGTCATCACTTTTTTAGAATGACGAGGGCAAAATTCCTTTTTTATTAAAGTCGTCACTTTTTTCATAATAACAAAAGAAACGAACGATAAACGACGAAAGATAATTTTTTGCGAACGTTAACAAGTCTGATATATATAATATATATATATATGTATAAATACATAATACATATACATATATATATTACATATATACATATAATATTATATATGTATGTATATATAATATTATAAATGTATATGTATATAATTATATAATAGTATATATATATATATTATTTACATATATAATTTTACTCGTATATTACATATATAATATCTATATTCATATACACACATAAATCATATCATATATATGTATATATATATTATTTATTTATATCCAAAACACCGATAATAGGAGATAAAAAGTGATTAGGGATTCTTGTGCTTAATAAAAGATCTGAAAAGTTATGTGATATTTAAAGAATCGTCATTGAGTGAAAACTTGGTTTTAATTAAGAGACAATTAAGAAACGACTTTAAGCAAACTCCGGCGAACTTGTCAAGCGATGGAGACTAGTATCGAGCACAATGTTAACAACCATTTTTTAACAAGAAGCTGTCCCTTGATTATTTCATAGTTCTAACATGAATGTGAGCGAAGAGGTCAATAAGAAATATAGTAAACGTTTTCACAAAACCTGAAGTAAGCCTTGAACCTTTGTATATGCCCTCATGGGGAACTGATCGACCATACTAACTCCCAATCAAATGGCGACATTTTGAAACCTGCAATGAGCGAGGAATTGAGCATCCAGCCGAAATATGTATTATATTTACTACGAATTAATTTTAAAACATATAAAAATAAATGTTCAAAGTTTTACGACGATAATAAAAAAAATTGCGGAGGCCTTAATTTATATTACCAGTCTCAGTAATTCAATTATTTATAGGTTTGTATAGTTATTCTGATATTTTCTAGCCCAGCAGAAGAAAAAACGAAAAAACCATAAGCAAATATTTATGTACTCAATTACCAGTATGTTATATTTTCTGTAAGTTATATCATGAAAGCCTCTTGAATGGTTTATTCACCCCTTTTCAGTGTAAACACAAGAATACAGAAGTATTGTGTATCAACAAAAAGAAACGCCCTCAAGGTATTCATTTTGGTTTTTGTGCTTCCACAACGAGTGGGACAGGAGGGGGGTATTTTCTACTTCTTATTTGATAGTATGAACCAAACACACACACACAACGGTTTATGTTACAAAAATGATGATAACAACAACAACAGTTCGTATGAACAGGTTGTGTGCTTGTTTTAATGTTTATTTTCTTTATTATGTTTTGTGTTGGCCTTGAACTTAATTGCAAAGAAAGTGAAACTAGGGGGAAATAATACCTAACTTCAATTTTTGGTAGATACACGCAATGACTAACTTAATTTTTAAAACCTTATTACAAGGAAACTTATGACTGGTCACTTAGTCCAGTCGCAATCCAACGAAGTGCATTTCTACTATGTCAACTCAGTGAAGAAGTTATTAAAACGCATGGCATACTGGTGATTTTAAATTATTTAAGAAAAATAAATGTGATATTTCAAGAATATAAAGATTTTTATCAATATAACAATATATTTCCAAATATTGCAAAGAACATAGTTCTTCTTGTTTGTTTCTAGAGCTTTAATTAAGGACATGATTAAATTTATGATACGATTTTTACCATATCATTTCACTATTTTGTCATATTTCGTACGTATTGTTATGGTTAGGGCTGGGCATAAATATTAAAAATCTGGAACCAATACACGTACATGATAGTCTCGCTGATTGACAAATGCAGGGAAGAAGTGGATAGTCGACCCGTGTACATTTATTGTTCGTACCGAGTGTAGGCGCTCCTTTCAAAATTGCGTACCACGTGAGTCTTATATACATAATATCTAATTTTATGTTATATGGCTGTTGCTAAGTGTTTATACAATTATATACTAACCACTGATTAATTCTGAGGAATCATTCATTTATAAATTGTAAAATAATTTTATGATTTATTTTGCATATTTCGTAATTTTTTTTACAGATATTTGGGCTTTAAAAGCTATTTTTTCTCCAGATTTGCCTAACCCTGGCTAAAAAGGCCTAAATGTATATTAAAGCTTACAATCTCCGCCATTTTTATATGATTGAAGATACATTGTATTGATATTTTAGCATAAATAATTTTGTTAATCATATAAATAATAATTGTAATTCAATATATGTAACATCAATGCAGCAATTTTTATAGTACAAGTAAAATGTATAACAAGGTTATTTCAAATATGTTTTAATTGTTTGGTCAAATATATTTATTATAATTTCGATGTCATTAGCTCACCAGTGTATCGTATCTTATTTTGGAAGGGGTTTACAATGAACATCAAATTGATATTGTATACACTATAATACATCATAAATATTTCATGTAATAAAATCATCAGATGAAACAAGATATAATTGAACAATAAGGTAATAAATATTTATTTTTTGTAATTTGGGGAAAAGAAGATCAAAAAAGTTTATATGACAATACATCAGAAGATTATTGTAAATTTGTTTGTACCAAGTGTTGTAATTTGCATTCGAAAAAACATACTCATTTAGGTATATATAATCTGCAAAACAAAACCTACTGTGGAAATGAAAAGTTATCTTGGTACTTTTATATGTGTGAATTCAATATAAACAATTTTCAGTGCGACAAATATTTCATTCAGTTGTAATGTATTTAATAATGAATTTATCTGTACTCATCGAGTACAAGATTATTTCATATGGAAATGAATAAAAAAGTTTAACGTTTTCTTATATTAGAATGAATCTATTCGATTAATATCTATAAATTTTAAGCATATCAAAAAATGTGATGTAGATTAGTGGTCACATCAAACTTAATAGACACTCATTCACAATTGACAAATCATAAAAAATATATTTCGTCTCTGTCAAAAGAAAACGCCTCACCATATGATTTATCACTGTGGCAGTAATATAAAGGAATCATATTAGTTCACAAAAGAGTCCAAAGCTAAAAACAGATCAATTGAGGCTCAATTTTAAAAAGTTTATGATACTTTCTTTAAATTTAATTCATTCAATGATAACGTTTTAGTTTCGAACTCAACCTCTACCATCTGATACTGAATTAAGTTATGGGGGTAAATTCTTATTGACCTCTTACTTTCTTCAACTTATATGCTGATACGTTTTTACAAGAATTATAAAAAGTTTTGTAATTGGGTATGACTTTTGTAATACAGTTAATTTTTTTTAACATTTTGTTAATTGAATAAAACCCTAGGTGGTGAAAAATGTACAACCTTTTTGGTTGCATTATATAAGAGGCTTTGTATGAAAATCGTCCATAAATTGATATTTTTCATTAAAAACTTTTGATACAGGAATTTAAAAATCCTCTAATAAACATTTATGAATTCCTCATTTTCGCCAGTGTATACAAAGTCAAATAAAATTTCGTGTTTTTCTTGTATAATTTTTGACATTAAATCCAGAACTTTTTGGAAAATGCTCTCTCGTTTATTTCTCTTCTTGCAAAATAAACAAATTAATTTAGTTTTCTGAAAAAAGAACTAATTTCATCGGCAGTTAGGTTTAAATTTTGCTGTCCTCATAATAATATATCACATATAAATATTAGTGGTTTCATATATATATATGTATATATATATATATATATATATAACAGTAGTAGAATACGAGGGCCACCTTAGTATTCAATCAATATACTTGTTTATATGTCGTTTATCCTTGCGTGACTTACTGTTTGCCAATATTTCCTTTGCATACCCTATTCTATGTATGTAGAGTTGTTCAGACGCTTACTTTCTCAAGCAAAGACCATGAATATCTTTAAAAAAGGACGCTTAATAGTTTTTTATCTTGGATTTTTTTTATTCCTATATAATATAGTGAAATAATTGTTCCATAAATTTTTGGAAGAAATGAAAGCTTTAATTAATTGGCTTGACTTTTTTAAAACAAGCTCCAAATTATTGGTGTAACACAGTAATCCCATTGTGTAGTTGTATTCGTTACCTTAGTATGTATATGTTTATTTGTATATCTATTGTTATATAGTAATTAACTAACAAATTATCCAATGAATTTAAAAAAATTTAGGAATACACTATATTGAAATATTGCAAATATTACAAGTTATGCAGGTTGAAGTGCCAAATGAACTACATTATACTTTCAATATTGAACATGATCGTCTAAAAATCATGTGAATGGGCATATACTTTTAGCAAACCCATCATTATTTAAAACCGTATTTTATGAGACCTTTATGGGTTTCTATACTTATAAAAATAAAAAAGTCTCTTTTGACGTTTGTTTCTTACGGTTACTAAAGTAAGTAGCTATTAAAGTTACTATAGATGATAAAATATGTATAGATATGTTTGTACGTTGCTAATTTGGATGTTGATTTGAAGATCTTTCAATCAGTGGTGGGCAACCGCTCACTTTTTTGCTGTTCCGCTCCCGCTCATCCGCTCACTTTTGGGCAAACTGATCCGCTCCCGTCATCGCTCATTTTTTTGAGTATGCTTGTCGCTCAATTTTTTAGAAAATAATTTCCCAAAAAATGTATGCGTAGTGATGACGTTTTTTTTAGAAAAGAATTTCCCAAAAAAGTAATGCGTAGTGATGACATTTCTTTTGTTTAGAAAAGAATTTCCAAAAAAAGTAATGCGTAGTGATGACTTTTTTTTAGAAAAGAATTTCCAAAAAAAGTAATGCGTAGTGATGACGTTTTTTTTAGAAAGAATTTCCCAAAAAGTTGTTTTTTTTAGAAAAGAATTTCCCAAAAAAGTACTGCGTAGTGAAAAAAAAATATTTATCCTTTTTAATAACGGAAACTTTTTTATGTGAGCGGATGAGCGGAAGTTAATTTAGAGGGACCGCTCACCACATTCCGCTCACTTCCACAAAGATGATCCGCTCTTGCATTCCGCTCACCAATTGCTCTCCGCTCAGAGCGCGGACGGAGCGGTAATGAGCGGAAGTGCCCACCTGCTTTTACATCGATTGAGTATTAAAATAAGAGTACATTGATACAAAAAAAAAGTGTTACCACACATTACGTAAGTATTTTGACTAATTTTAGTGTAATAGGAGTTTTGTATAGGCTCTACAATTTAGAAAATAAGAACAGGATCTACAAAATTGGGTCGATTGTGAGAAATAGAGGAGTAGAACTAATAGCTATAATATAAGTCAATGCGTGTATGAAAATAAATCTCAATAAATTACTAAGGCTCAGCGATATGAGCCATTGAACAGCTATAAAAGAGGTGATTTGAATGAGGAAATCACTTGACCTTTATGGATATCATTGATATACATAGATTGTTTTAAATTATTTGATATCATGTCTGTTCTGATCATTAAAACAATAAAGAAGCTATACGACTCAAAAATTATATTCAGACAGAAGTTAGAATCAAGAAATCTCGTGAGCTGATTAATATTTGGTAAAACGACTTTGATTGACAGTCTTTCCTTAAGGATACAATTTTTGGGCGGACATTTATTTGACATGGATACTTCTAAAACAGACAATTCTTGATACGGACAATTTTTATGCAGGAACTTTTCTTATGCCCCATTAAAAATATAATCTCTAAACATTGTAATCCATCCTGGAAATGCTTAAATATATAAGAGGGTAAACCAATATGCTTTGAGAGGCTTCAGATCTATAATATGGCTATAATAATAACATATTCGGATTTCAAATTTTCCTTTCAAGATTTTCAATAAATGAAGAGAAAAACAAATTGACTGAACTTCTGATGAGAGTCATATTACGAGTAAGTCGCTTTTATGACAAAATATATATTTTAAAAGTTGATGACAAAGATATTTAAGTCATTAATGTTATCCCATGAGAAGTTGAAACCTTAATTCTTAAGGAATAGAAAAATGGAGAACTGACAATAAACTCTCAGTGACGTCGTTATAAAGAACGACTTTGTATGAACCATAAACATAGGGTATATCACTGGGTTTTTTTGTTTGGCATCCTTTTTTTCTATTCCCAATACTGATTTGCTTGCCTAATGGGGGAGCCATTTGAGGTCGCTATGCGTCATCGAATAATCTTATGTCGAGCCGATTTTTCTTTTCTGTTGAACATCCAGTTATTGTATTATTGGTGACCTCTATAAGTTTGCTCCTTGAAGATGACAATAAAACTCCTATCAATCTGAGCAGGTGTCTCCAATTTGGCCAAGCGATGCAGAATAGAAGAAATATGTTGGACGAGTATCTTCTAAAAGCATACTCATTTTTTCAAATTCAACATATTTGATAGTAAATGTTAGTTGGAATCATTACATGTTAGTACGGATGTGTCTTGATATTTTTAACTAAGGCGTTAAAAATAGTGGTCAAAAATTACCAAATTAGCTTGTACGTACTGATCTTAATAAAAGTCTGATTTCCCATCCTTACTTTATATACTTTTTATCTGGCACCATTCTTTCATATATGGGAGGATATTTAATTGGAATGTAAGAAATATTCTTAAATAATTATATAAACCTTTATCGAATAATACTGAATGATACCTTTCGACGATATATGACAGTAGAGATAAGAGTTTATGCTTAAACATATAAAACAAGTAGCAATATGTTTTTAAACACTTAGTTAAGGAAGTCTTTTTTAACTTCAAAGATCTACTTATATAAAGTATGTTTACAAACAAGTAATATAATAAAATTAAACTAAAAGATTTTGGTGTTTTTACCACTGACGGAGCGTGTAAAAGACGTTATTCGAATGCAATTGGCTTTAAGGTAATTGAAAATAGCATATTAATAGAGGATATGATTAGAATATCTTCATAAAACTAAGTTAAGTTACATATGGATACATTCAGAAAGTATAGTTTTTTAGCTAAGAATGAAAGTAAAGCTAAAAAAAAATATTTTAATGGTTCGTGTAATTTTGTAGTCCACATAATGTACAAAATATCCTTCCATCACAAATCCATTGAGTTACTTTAAAATCCTGAGTTGGTACTAAAATTAAAATATCATCAATTGTAAAACTACTAGCCACTTTAAACTTAAAATCTTAGAGCAGTCTTAAGAGAATGGTTGAGGTTTTACAAAAAGTTATAAAACTATAGAAAGTATTGTAAAATGGTCTTACTCAGGCAAAATTCACTTGAGCAATTGTTATAGTTATTTCTTATTATTTATCAAGAAAATTAATTTAAACTTCAATGTTTAGGTTTTATGACACGTAAAGACATGTTTTAGTCAGGCTATCTACGTCTTTTTAAATTATCATTTTAATTAATAATTAGTAATACAAATGTTTAAGCTCAATATTGAGATTGTTATGCGCTATATATCTATATCCCATAATAATGCATATATTTAATTCATAAGGGAGAGGGTGTGGTATAGGATTGCTTTGTGGATGCATTAATGTAGCCAGACCGTTTTTATAGTCTAAAACTATTTTGAATGATAAAAATGATTATTATGAAGAAAAAGAACCTTT
>CP045892.1:21245432-21282014 GCA_013387185.1 Caligus rogercresseyi
TACTGAAAAATATGGTACTCCATTTAGAAAAAAAAGTCCACAATCATATTCCAATGCCTCCCATTTGAAATTACCAAGAAGTTAAATGTGGATCCCAAATGCCTGAATATTTTTACGGATGGGTCGAAGATGATGATGGAGTTGGTTTTGGCTGGTGCATTACCTTTGGAGATCAGTCCACTCAAGAAGGATGCGGAAATCTTAACTGGTACAACACGGTGTTTCAAGCAGAGTTGGAAGGAATTCTACAGGCAGTACGAGCTTTGAATGTGATGGAAAAATACTACGACTCCCCAGTGACATTCCATGTGGACAGTATGGCTGCCATTGAATCTTTATCACAGAGAAGAGGCTTATTTACAAAACAGCAAAATGCAATATTGAATGAAATGAGCAGGTCGAAGAGGACTATAAATATGAAATTGATTAAGGGCCATGACGACAACACTGGCAATGAATTTGTGGATGCCTTAGCTAAGATGGGATGTAGTATGATATCTCCATCTAGCGTCGAAGTCCCTCAAATAACATTAATAAGAGAAATTGAAAACAAGACTCGATTGTTATGGCCTCTAGATCTTTTGACACAACAACGCCCACTCTAGCATTACTTCCATTCATACGTTTTGGAGTAAAAATATCGTAGGTGCCATCTATTTGATTAAGAACATTATTTGTTAATGGAGGCTCAGTAACCAAAACAATATGAGTAGACTGTTCATCGATTAGCTTGACTATTTCATGTCCTGCAAGACTCCTCTTTTCAAGATTTATCTGCACACAATTTATATTATTTATTAATAAATGTTGGGAGTGAGATGCCATGACTGCTCAATTTTTAAGTGCTTTAGATGGTGTCTCTTTACTGTCTGGGATAATCCGGAATTCGGAGACGTTCTTTTTGATGTAGAACCAGATCTAGTTCGAGAAAATAATATGAAATTATCCAAAGTATTCGATTTCTTTGCCTTTTGTGTATTGAATTTATTTCCACTCGTTATTTCCACGGCTTCCAAAATAAGTGATTATTTGAATTGCATTTTTTCTCTGTATTTGAATTTTTTAAGCTATGTTCTCCGCTGAATTTTTCACTAATATTTTTCTGACTGCCTCCGTTCGCAATGACGCCATTCAAATTTGCCAGTATATTATTGTCAATTGGAGTTCCTTTATTTTTAGAATCCTCTCCCGTACATTCAGCAACACCTTTAATGGTTCATTTGGTTTTTCTTAATTATGTTTATTTTCCTCTATTCCGATCGCGCTTCTCCGTTGAACATTCATTCATCTTGATAATTTGATTGCTCGATTTCACAGCTTTATTTGGATAATCCCTTGCGAAATGCCCAATATTGAAGCACTTGGCACAGGTAATATTTTGACCAGCATGGCTTATCCTTGTTTTAAATCCTTTGATTGGAAGGAACCCAGGTATTTCACTCTTCAAAGTTGCCTTCATCATATAGTTTACATTTGAAATTCCTTTCAGCTTTCCTTCCTTAAAGTAACATTCCTTTATAGGAACTACAATATCCCCATAGTTCTTCACAGTACTCTCCATATCTTCCATTGTAATATCCTCGTGTGGAGAATGGATGATTATATTTCGCTCAAAAATAATGGGATTACCATTTTCATCTTTACGTTGGGCTTGAGCCCTCTAACTGAACCCTTATGTCCTTTAAATTTTCCTTCTGATCTTCGAATGATGAATTCATCTTTTACATGAGACAAGCTCATTCCAATGTTCATTTCCTTATTAAGATCAATAATGATGATATTTTTAAATCCAGGGCAGACACGAACCCCTTTAATAACATTCGGCTCCAATCTTAAAATATCAAAAATTACAATTTCAACATCTTTGTCATTAGGCCTATTCGGAAAGTAGTCATCTTCAATTGACTTTAGGTCAACAATGAGCCTCCTTTTCATTGCCTTTAGCGCCAAGTTTTTCTTCAGAGCTTGTAGGTAGTTTGTAGGAAGAGGGAGTCCTGTTATTGTTTTATTATCTCCTTTCATCCCTTCCTCTCCCAGACCATAGAAGACTCTAAAATCCAAACACGTGTTTTCAATCACCACCGAACTCATAGAAGATACAAACTATTATGTGTACTTTTTAGAAGGGGTAACTTCACTCGCACGCCAAAGCCTCTCTTCCATGTTAGAGTCTTCTATGCCCAGACCGTCAGGAGGTTTATCAGGAGGGAGCGCATTCATTTTTCCTTTTTAGAAATCAAAGGTGTTTTCTTACAAGATTTTTTTTTCCTCGCCCCTTTAATTAATTGAGGATTTAAATGAGTGTATCAGGCTGTTAATGATATTCTCTCAGGTGGATCGAAAGAAGAATAAAATCATACAAACCGAGGGAGAAATATCCTTCTTATGTATTTTTCTTATTATTCCTCCGCCACAGGATTTCGCTTCGTGCTTCCAGGTTCCGAGTCTCTGAGGGTCCAAAGTGGGCTTGAAAAATCACCGATAGTCTTACAAATCCAACAATGTGAATTTTATCCTTCACTTTTGTCTATGTTCGAAGAAAATTAAACTAATTTCCAGGAGCACACAAGACACTTCTGCACACGAATAAATACATAACAATCTTTCTAAATTAGAAATAAATAACATGTCACATAATAGGACATCGAATTATATTTAATATAGAATTTTAGTGATACTGTATGAATACGTTTATTGTACGAATTAAAAGTTTATTTGGTGGACGTGTAGCACACTCTCTTCATTAATTCCCGCCAGATGGCGTGGCGTTAGTTTGCTCTGAAAATGTCAGCATTTACGTTAATAATAGTACTTACTCCTATTCCAATTTCAATCATTTTTCATCCTAGTATTCATTGTATTATATTGCTTAATGACAAATTATTCATATTTATACTCTTTCTTGTGTACGTGTGTTTGCATTATTATTAATAAATACTTGGTCAAAGAGAGTGCCTGATCTCAAAGTCAGTAATAGCTTCTGATCAAAAGATTTCATTCTCTTTTTCGCCAATCTACAGCTACGATAAATACCCTCATTACATCTACATTGCCGACCCCGACGTAACAATGTATCCGGAAAGAATACATCCATCATAGTAATTGTAGACTGAGGAATTAGAGATTAAGATCTGTTGGTCACAA
This sequence comes from Caligus rogercresseyi, assembly GCA_013387185.1. Lineage (NCBI taxonomy): Eukaryota > Metazoa > Arthropoda > Copepoda > Siphonostomatoida > Caligidae > Caligus > Caligus rogercresseyi. Next base: position 21,248,577 of record CP045892.1, read on the forward strand.
GCGATTTATAGCTTTGAGATCAGGCACTCTCTTTGACCAAGTATTTATTAATAATAATGCAAACAAACGTACACAAGAAAGAGTATAAATATGAATATTTTGTCAATAAGCATATAATTCAATGAATACTAAGATGAAAAATGATTGAAATTGTAATAGGAGTAAGTACTATTATTACGTAAATGCTGACATTTTCAGAGCAAACTAACGCCACGCCATCTGGCGGGAATTAATGAAGAGAGTCTGCTACAGACGTACATAAAATATACTATTAAGTATAAATTTAACAAATGGCACCCATTAATGAATTGTAGGAGGTCAAATTTTTTGATTTTTTAAAAATTGTCTTACAGTAACAAGATTGAATCTCAATTGAACAAATGAATTAGCTGTACTTACAATGATAGTAATTCAATTGGAAGACATTTTTCAAATTTTACATTTTTCTCTGATAAAATGATATCATTATAAAGTAGATTTTATCGATTGTATTAGCAGGACTGTTGATTTTATTTTTATAATCACTTAATATGTGTTTATTCTAATTCATCGTTTATCAACTCCTCTTTACCTCTTTGAATGGAATGTTTAATGGAAAAGCATATCTGACGTTTTATAAATAAAGTATGTTATGTGCCAGAATTTTTTTGTTTACATTTTCTTGTTGTTCTTTACTTGAACACTTTAATCCAAGGTTACTAAAGATAAGGTTTGTCCACTTGCATACTTTTCAAAATGACCGTTATTGATGACGTCACATAAATATTCAAGAATAAAGTCACAACAATAATCTAGTGTTCGACTGATATAAACTCGGCTCCCCATCATATTCACGACTCACAATTTTTTTTCAAAGGCTCAGAGGTTTCCATATCCTCAGGATATGATGCTACAGCCTCGTTTATAGCAAAGTAGTGGAATGACTCAATGAATCTCCGGAGGGCTAGGTCTTCGCTAGAGGAAGCTTTTGCCGTTCTAAGAAAGGATGTCGGGAAAATGAAATGATAACGTATTTATACGAATTATTATTTATTATTCGCCTCTAGCGAATACTAGATTTATTGTTGTGATTTAATACTTGAATATTAATGTGACGTCATCAATAACAGTCATTTCAAAAATATTTATAGTATCCTTGTTTTAATCGGAACTACTTCTGTACGTCACATAATAAATACATTTGAGAGGATAAAAAACCCTGGAAAATAATATTTTATTCATATAGAAGCAAGGTACACTTCAATCCCTTATTCTACTCTTTAGGTATGTTAAACGAAGGTGCTGCCACCTAGATTTTTTGTCCCAGGGCATTTAAATTTGAGCTTTCGGTTGACTGTTGAAGATTTCTCGACGATTCATAGGTTTTTTTCCAAAAAATAAAATTATTCAGTTGTTTATCCGTGTTCACTCAAATTTCATACATGAACATCAAATTAATCTTTGCAATTAATTTCAACTCTTTAGCATTCGTTTTTTATAGTTAACTAGCCTTTAGAAAAATTATTTGAAAAAATCAGATATGAAGTCATCACATAATTACTTTGATATTATTCTGTTGTGTGACAATAATTTAAAAGAGAAGGTTTAGTGATTTAATTGGGAGAAGGTATGGTTTATTAAGTCTACACCAGCAGGAAGTAGAATCAGTTGACTCAAAAATATGCTCCGCTTATGGAGAAATGGATAAATTTTTTCGAGACGAAAAATGACATTTATCTGTCCATCTAATATCCGTGATTGTCCTCGAAAGCGTTTCCATCGACCATATCTCAACATATGGATCCAAAATTAGGTAAGAGATATGTTTTTTTTTATTTCTTGTAACATACCTATACTAGGTATGTTACACGAAAATTAAAAAAAGATATTTCTTACCTTATTTTGGATCAAACTGTTGAGAAATGATCGATGGAAACGCTTTCGAGGATAATAACGGATATTTGTTAGACGGATTGGACGTAATCGTCTTTTTCGTCTCTAAAAAATTCCTCCTTTTCTCTATAAGCGAAGCATATTTATAAGTCAACTGATTCTTCTTCCTGCTGCCGTAGACTTAATAAACCATACCGTCTCTCAATTAAATCACTAAACCCTCCTTTTTAAATTCTTGTCACGCAACAAAATAATAGCAAAGTAATTGTGTGATGACGTCATTTCTGATTTTTTCATATAAATTTTGAAAAGGCTAGTTCACTATGAAAAACGAGTGCTAAAGAGTTCAAATTAATTGCAAAGGGTAGTAAAAAGATTAAATTTTATGGCCAGGTATGAAATTTGAGTGGACCCTCATAAACAACCGAATAGTTACAAAGAAATAGTGTGAGAACGTCATTTTTGATTTTTGTATATAATAAAAAAAGGCTAGTTCACTTTGAAAAACGGGTGCTAAAATGTTGAAATTAATTGCAAACAGTAATAAAAAGATTAAATTTGATGTTCATGTATGTAATTTGAGTGAACACTGATAAACAACCGAGTAATAGCAAAAAAATTGTGTGACGAAGTCATTATTTGATTTTTGCATAATTATTTTCAAAAGGCTAGTTAACTACGAAAAACGGGTGCTAAAGAGTTCAAATTAATTGCAAAGGGTAGTAAAAAGATTAAATTTTATGGCCAGGTATGAAATTTGAGTGGACACTCATAAACAACCGAAGAATTTTATTTTTTGAAGAAAAAAAAACATGAATCGTCGAGAAATCTTCAACAGCCAAACGGAAATTCAATTTTTTACTTCGGGAGGAAAACACCAGGTGGCAGCACCTTCGTTTTAACATACCTACCTATACTCCTCCTATTTTATTCATCAACAGTTTATTTTGTTAAGTTCTCTATCTTATTGAAGAAGATCTAGGTTATCAAAATGCTCTGATCTATAGTAGAACGAATGAACTTATAAGGTCATCTCTGTAATTGAACAGAAGTTCTCAATATCATTAACGGAAGGATCGACAAATTCGAAAACAACGTGCCTCTCGATGGTAAAAGGAAGTTACAATCTACTGCCAGCGATGAGCTGAACACTGTTTTGTATGAGTGGTTCAAGTACGTGATAAGCCATGAGCTAGTGGACCACTAATTCAAGAGAATCCTCGTCAACTCGCATTTAAACTCGGTCTAGGCGAGGTTAAGGCTTCCAACGGGTGGCTCGAATCATTCCACCAGAGACACAACATCGTTTTTTGGCAAAATGAATGCAGTGCCTTAGAGTAGGAGAGTCTGGACGCATGACAGCTGATTCATAACATGGCATTGGCGAATGTTCATAACAAACAGATTTAATATAATAAATTAGTAGGTTCATTGCTTTAATATAAAATTATATGTTTTTTTTATAACTCCAAAGGAAAATGATGTAAAAAGACTGTAATTGAATTAAATTAGTTTAAATTGAATTAGTATTATTTTTATGATTTTGCCACTATTTTTTTTGCAGAAATAGGAATTATATGTAGAATACAATATTAATACATGTTTAATTCTATTCGTAATGTGGGCAGTCCTACATCATTCATGAAACCTTTTTTGTTTTTATATCTCTGGGATCAATCAACAAAAAAAGTAGGTATGTTAAAACGAAAGTGCTGCCCCCGGAATTTTCCCTGGGTATTTAAATTTGAACTTCTGGTTGGCTGTTGAAAATTTCTCGAAAATTCATAAAGTTTTTTTTTCAAAAATAACTCTTTTTTATTATTATCGAAGCAAATTTTTAAACCAGTACATGAAATTTATTCTTTTTACTACCCTTTGCAATTAATTTAACTCTTTAGCACCCGTTTTTATATAATGAACTAGCCTTTAGAATTTTTTTTGGAAAAAAATCAGAAATGACGTCATCACAAATTATTTATAATATTAGTATTTAAATTTGAACTGGCGGTTGGCTGTTTTGAAGATATCTCGACGATTCATTGATGTTTTTCAAAAAAAAAATTATATATATATATATACATAAATCTATGACTTAAAAGCTAAATAATAAAATAATTTTGATGATGTCATTAATTTGTAATTCTTATATATATAATTGTTTATCATACCTAACATAAAGTCAATTTTGATATTCAAATCAGTAGTCAATTTAATTGTCCGTATATTACGTGTATGGGGAAATTTAATTATGAAAAATAATTTAAAAATTTATATTCTTATTCATAAATATCTAAAAAAGATTGCGTTAAATGAATTTAAAAGGGAGGGGTTAGTGATTTAATTGGGAGAAGGTATGATTTATTAATTTTACACCCGCAGGAAGTAGGATCAGTTGATTCAAAAATATGCTCCGCCTATGAAGAAGAGGAGTGATTTTTTCGAGACGAAAAATGACTCCAATCCGTCCAACTAATATCTGTGATTGTCCTCGAAAGCGTTTCCATCGACCATTTCCCAATATTTGGGTCCAAAATCAGGTAAGAAATGAGTTTTTTTTTCGTGTGACGTACATAAAATAAGTTTTTACTAATACTTTACTAACGATAAAAGCATCAAATGGTCGTTTCGAGTCCAAGAACGTATTGTAAGCATCCAGCATATTGCCATTGGAGGAAATTGTGTAAAGGCACTCCTGTCTTACATCGCACAATTCAAGAGTAGAATGAGGCTAATGCCAATAGTCTCATTCTACTATTGAAACTGATCCGCTATATCGACAAAAAATGCAATGCCCGAGAGGATTGCCTGCAGACCCAAGTTTTTTCCGATAGAATGTTTTTCTAAAGATAAGAGCAGCACTTGAAGAACTCATAGGTCCTTGGAATACATAAGTCAATGAGGATTTACCTAAGAATACCGCCTAATTCTACTCTTAAAACTGATCCGTAATAATGACGAAAATATTTGTGCGCCTTAGGAGAGGATTGCCTGTAGACACAAGGTTTCTGTGATTACAGCATGTGGCACGATTCAAATGCGTTCTGGGACTCCGGAATGATCATCAATTGTTTTTATTCGGAGTAAAGTATAACAAGAAACCTATTATGCTGATTGATCCAAGAGATATAAAAACAAAAAAGGTTTCGTGATTGATGAAGGGCTGCCCACATTACGAATAGAATCATACATGTCATAATATGGTTATTCAACATATAAATCCTATTATTTCTGCTAAAAATAGTGACAAAATCATGAAAATAACATTTAATAGGAAATTTAATTCAATTACCGTCCTTTAACATTAAATAATATTCCCTTTGATTTATAAAAATATCATTTATTTTTCCATTAAATCCAAACTCCTATAATGATATAGAATTTGTTTGTTATGGGTTTTCGTCAGCTACATGTCATCACTCATCAGTCATGCGTCCAGACTCTCTTACTCTAATGCACTGGATGAATGGAGAGAGTGGCGATGTGGATAATGCAGTTACCACCAAATGGATGGCCATGCTTAGTGCTGGCAACAAAATGAATGGTAGTTGGACAAAACAGGCTTTTTCTTCAAGGCATATGCCGACTCGAAAGGTTGGTACTGAGCCGGAAGAAAGAAATCGAAGATCACTGTCAAACTATACGCGAACTAAACAGAAAAGAAAAATTACTCCCTATAATATATTTTCAATATAAATATATAAACTTACTTTTACCTGGACTTTAGATATAACTAAAGTACTTCTCTAAATAACTTTCATTAATTAATTTTTATACCCCATTTAAAATCAAGATATTGGTTCAAGTATAATGGTAATTTTACGGTTGACTAAAAGTACATTATGGTTTCTGTATGAGCAGAACCCATAATATACTTTTAGTCAACCGCAACGATTAAATGATATGGTCTTAAAAAATAAACTCTTCTACATCAAAAATATTTTGCAAGTCATCTGCCGTTTTTTTCTCACACCTTAGCACCTTTATGTTGCCTGTCGGTAGCCTATAAGCAGCAGTCAAGATAAAAATAAAATTCAATCGTTCCAAATTACTGACTATGTCGTCATTCTCCTCCTTTGCGCTCCAATTTATTATTTAAAAAAACATCAATCATACTTTTCTAATATGCTTGTCACTAAAATTCAACAACGGAACTATTAATAGATAATAAACTTCGCAACCTCTTTGTATAAATAAATAAATATATAAATATACCATTAGCAGCCCGGGATTTCCAACTTGAAAATAGTCTTTGTGAAAATAATAGTGATGTCATCATATGTTATTTAAAAATATTTCGTTAAAAAGTCGTTAAAAATATTATCATTATTTAGTAAATAGTCTTTAAATAAAAAAATCATACAAATAATTCCAGTGATGTCATCGTATGTTATTTTCTTATGAAAAGTAGTTTCTTAAAAAGTCGTCATTTGGTCTTCATTGCCATATTTTTTCTTTTGTATTCCTTAAGGGTGGGTATTTAAATATTGTAGAACGAAGTTATTCTTTAGGTCAATTCATGAGAACATAGAGTGCTGCAGATATGTATGGTAGCGCTGAATATCAGAGTTTTTTGGTCTCTTTGAAGCGAGGAAAACAGCAAAAGATAAACAAATAGGAGATAATGCAACTTCTTATCTTTATAAAAATAGTTGAGAGTGATAGACTGCACTCTCCATCTTTAGACATTATTAAAATTTGTTAAGCGCAAGGTTAGGTTACAAAAATAGTTGTTATTTTCCACAAACTTCAATTGGGGGAATACAGGATCAGGAAAAACTTATTTCTAAGTAATCATATGGAAAACAAATTTTCCCGTAAACACTCAATAAAACAAAAAATGTCTTACTAACTTAAAATTATCCACAGATAATTTAAAATTTTAAAATTTACAATATAGTTTGGCAATTTAAAAAAACTGACAAAAACGTTTTGGTGAATAAAATAAGTATGGCGATGACGAAGTTTCTGGGAGTTTACAACCCCACTAAAACACTCCCTGATTTCTCAAAACTATTCACAGAAAAATTCGTCAGTGCCTATTGAACCGTTCGGCAGATACAGAAAAACGAACGGAATTCATTGTATATATATATATATATATATATATATATATATATATATATATATATATATATATATATATATATAATGAAGACATTTTTATGTTAAGGTAATCAAATATGAATAAAAACCATTTATACTTATATGGAAACATTAGAAATAACAAGATTAATATCATAAGTGCAAGTTCATTCACCTCATAGTGCGAATGAAAAATGTATTTCAGTATCACAAAAAAAAACATTTAAAAGCATAGTGGTGCACCAAGTTTTCTTAAGGTATACTTTACATGTCCCTTCTTGTGGTTGCTGTATACAGAGTAAATTGATTGGTTGTCGTGATAGAATCAAATTAGGATTTATTTATGGTTAATTTGGGGGTCTGTTCCTTGAAGGCTAATCAATAGGCACACTTTACGTGAAAGCAGTAATTCATAGAATTAGGTTAGCCTCCGCAAAATGCAAAGATATTTATTTTGGGATTGAGTTTTTTTTGTTAAGGCTTAGAATAAATGATGCATATATATATATACAGTTTCTGGGCGTTCATTATTCTTGTTCAAAGTTATGTTAATTCGATTTATAAGAAATACTTTGTATCCTTTGCATGGACGTCGGAACTATTTTCTGAGAGGGGGGCGGGATTTTTTTTGGGAGGGTCGGGGGTGAGACGCACACTTACAGTATCAATGACTAACGAACAATAATGCAGCATCTAATTGTTAAGAAATGAAACGAAATAAATGAATGAATAAATCAAGCCTTTATTAAAACACATAACACTAGGCTATAAAAACAGCAGTCAGAAAAAGAACAGTTTGCGCTCCAAAGGGCTTTCACACTTTTCTAAAAGTGGACCTTCTCTCAGTTGACATCCTGATGAATTCTTCAAGCAGGACCGAAACATCGTATTCATCAAGAAGGTCACTATGCGCATTCATAATGGCCAAATGCGTGAGTCTTTCCTGCTTCATTGTATTGCGCAGCAAGGTTTTCAATCTGCGCAAGGCAGAGAAAGAGCGCTCGGATGCCGCGACAGATATGGGCAGGGCCAGACAGAGCTTTATGAGCTTCTCCACCTCCGACAGCATAGATTGAGTTTGGGGCTGCAAGGTGTGCAGGATGGACACAACATCCTGACTGGTAAAAACTTCTCGCCCCCTACACACGTCCCTCAGTATGCCCAGCTCAATGCTAAGCTGCTCTCGTGAGAAGGGGCTCAGTTCCGGGGAACCCACATCAACCCGTTTCCCTTGGGCCGCCTCAAGGACTGTCTGCTCTCGCCCTGATCAAAACGCCGTTCCACCTCTGAGTGCACCACGTCCAGAGCCTCAACATTTCCCTCTTCCACAGGCTTGGATACTCTGCAATATTAAATATAACATCAATTAAATAACAACCAACCAATAGTTTACATATGGCTGCTTATTTAAGCTGGGTCAAACTTTTTTTTAAATAATTATTTCAAGTTCATTCATTAAGTTCAAATTCATGAATTTGGTTTGTTATGAAAATGAAAAATACACAACCCGTTGTTTGTGTATTATTAATTACAGGCTCATTTCTCAAATAGGCGTATGTGGATGTACAGTATTATTGAAAAATTGTATCGTTTTTATGTCATAATCTATGAATAGATACATAATATCTGTCTGTCTATGTGTGCGTATTTGTTGCATTATTTCAACATATACAATTACAGGCTGATGAGTTAAGTTATGTGTTATTTAAAATACTGTTGGCATTATTATTATTTATTTATTTACCCTCTATGTTCCCCTACTCCCCTTCCTCCTCCTCCGCTGTATGGCGAAAACGCGCTGGGGTCTTGCTCGTGCGCGCTTTAAGGCTTTAAGTTGTAGCGATCTGCGTACTGCTTGGTCTTGTCCACAAGGTCAGCGAAGGTGTCATCCTGTCGCAGTGAGTTGAGTCGCTGGCAAAGAAGCTTCGCAGCTTCCACTGATCCAAGGGCTGTGACCTTGATGCCTTGCAGTGACCGAGCCACGGATTCGCACGGAGTAAACATGGTACGCAGGTAAACAAACCAAAGACTGTGCGCGTGTAGTTGCCCTTTTTGAGCAATCCTGCCACTTTGGCACGCGTCTCCCCCTTGACAGTCCTGTCACTCTCCAGGGTCCTGAATGTCTGCAGCATTTCTCCATAGCAGGCCAGCAATCGCGACAGTGCCACAACTCTGACGCACCACCGAGTTGGACACAGGGTAAGCAGGTTTATCACTTCTCCACATCCAAAAAGAGACTGGTATAATGTTTTTCTCTTTGTTGAATCATTAATAACAACAGTGACTTCTCAAACGAAGTTTAGTGTATCAGCAACAAGGCGCACTTCTTTTGCCACTTCTATCCACACTAAATCCAGAGAGTGATTTACGCAGTGAACAAACACGGAGTCAGGACATGTTTCCTTTAATCTTGCCTGCATTCCCGTGAACCTCCCAGACATGTTGCTGGCTCCATCAAAACAGTAGCCTTTCAGCTTCTCCATTGGTAAATTGAGCCGAACAAGGACATCTTTTATGCACAAAAATAGCATCTCTGCTGTTGTGTCTGGGGAGTTGTAAAAGCCTAGAAAGAAATTCTAAATGTCCAGATTGTGATCAGCAAACTGTATACTTAGGATGGGAGGGGGTGCGGCCGCACCCCCGCACCCCTAGTTCCGACGTCTATGATCCTTTGTGAACTTATACTGTTGGATTGAATAATTGATAGAATTCAATATATGACTGAATCTAAATGCACATATCTTCAATTGATAAGTCGATCTTATTTCCATACGTCAGTGATTATCATTTTATCGATATCTGATTATTGAGATAAAGCTTTTTTGTCCATTAAGAACCAAAAGGGTATTGAACCACTTTAGCAAATCTGTCCTTATATTCGAATGCGCAAAATAAAATATATTCCTATCAGTTTACAACTCTTGCTTAAAATTAAAGAAAAGACAAAAGAGATAAATAAATTTCAAGATTTCATATGACTTTTCTTTTGAGAGTAGCATTATGAGTATTACTCCTACTAACAAAATGATAAATAAACTACTAAAAAGATGGAGGAGAGAATGACGTTTATCTTTTTTCTTTTAGTTATATTTTTAGTATCGTAAATGCATGCTTGGACAACCGATATATATATCCCCATATAATTTTTTGGGAGTCTAACGAATACTGATGCCGTCTTCAAGCAGTAGATTTTCAAAATTCTACCGATTTATCGATACCGATTGGTCACGATTATGAGAGTTCCTTGGATATTCGATGCCATATTTGAACACAAACACAAAATTATCATAATAATGTAAAATATTAAGTCTCTGTGTATTTCAGTATCCAATCTTGTTTTTATATAGTTTGATGGAGTAACCAAGTCCATATAGACTACGGAGAATTAGGTACATGCCATCTTAATATATAGCTTCAATAAGTTTTCGGCATCCATTTTCATGACTTGATAAAGCAATCCCATGGATATAACACTTTTTAAAACTTCCTTGAGTAGGTATCTAAAGGATATTAATTTTGCAGGACTCATATCGACAATCATCAGCAATAAAAATCATCACAATTGGTAACCCTTTATCTATTCGTCATACAGAAGACATCAAATTGAATTTAGTAAAATATGCATTTATATGTGCATCTTGGATTACACTGGTGAACCAAAAAATTATCTGTTGAATTTTATTTTTATGTTGACCCTGATAGATTTTTGGACAGATTTCAAATTTGTTTTTCTTCACAAACCGTACTTGCAATTTGAGGTTGATGAAACAGGTAATATATGCCCTTAAGTGAAAACAACTATTTTAGATTAGTCAATTAAAATTTTGGGCCTATATTTGTATAATTAAGGCAGCGTATAAAATGTATATTTCCATAAAAAATTGTTCTGGAGAATCTTTAAAGATTAAGATGTAAAAACTGGCAAATTGTTATGTTTAAATCTTTTTGTATATGCATTCGTAAGTATTATAGCCTGTAGAATATTAAAACCTTTATATTTTCTATAAATATGCCGAAAAAATATTTTTTTCATTTCAATTTTGAATTACTCAAATACCTTCAAACTTTATCGACCGAAACGAATTCATTTGATTAATTAGATTATTATAAAATGTTGATAGAGTATGAAATTTCAATCTTACCCTATAAAAAACGGGAGAGTTTCAATAAAATTTATTTTTATAAATGAAATACTTTATGTACGACATTATATTTGCCGAATTGAAAACGTTTTCCTCATCACACAATATTGTAAAAACAAGCCCAACACTCTCTAAAAGATATATGGTTAAATATTTCATCATTTGTAAAGTAGCATTATCTGCAAGCAAGAATATATATATATATATATATCGATCATATATATTACTGTCCGTATTAAGAAAAACTTGTCAAATTTGAAAGAGTACAAGGAACTTTTGTGATATGCGTTGTTCAAGTTAAGGCCTTTGTGTGATATATGATTTAATGTTCGTGAGAAAACATGCGTCATTTCATTTCTTTTTTAACAGGATATAAAAGTACCTTGCTTTTAGCAAAGGACGAATATTGTTCTAGCATGTTATTAAAAAATTTCGTTACTGTTGTGTTTTATCTTGTGTTTTAAAGTACTTACTAGATATATATTTCTGTTTTTATGGTATATGAATGGTTTATTTTTTGTGATATCATAAATGTTTAAACTTATTATTATTTTATTTTTATTAAACTGTATATAGCACAGGTAAATATAAACGATGCTAATATATATAAAATATAAAAATAAACATTACAGTTCAAAATTTAGTATAGAACTTGAACATACAATAAAATTTCGTCTAATTATTATATATTAAAAGAGTAAACTTTAAAACACACTAAAAACATATACCTAACAAATTAAATAATGCAAATTTCTTAAAATTCTTCATAATTTTCTTCAAAGCGATGTTTTTGTGTCGGGTAGTATTTTACTAATTCAGCCGCGAATGGCCATGATGAGTCGTCCAACGATGGGATTTTGAGTGAAAAAGCCGCGTATCTTCCTGCAGCTCCAAGCAGAATCCCTCTGATCTCTCCCGGTCTTATGGGTTCATACTTTGCAAGTTTCTTTGCTATCAAGGTCTTTATATTTAAGAGGGCAAAGTGTAACGTCTTGGTTTGTAGGACATTTTCATCCCTTTTGAGGAGAGCACAAACTGGTTCTCAAACTGAATGACGGCCTGTTGTCTAGGCCACCAACATTGAGAAAGAAAAAACCATTTTAAGTTGTACAAGGGCTGGGCAATCAACGAATGAATGGCTTGTATCATTATATAATATTCCACAGTCCTTACAGGGCCTGGAGAATTTTATGAGTCCTGCCGAAATTTGAAATTTTGCCATGAATTTTCTTCCATTACAAATGTTTTTGAGTGAAGAGAGAATCCCTTTTTTCATATTTGGATGTACAGAATATTTTTTTTGTTAAAGAAGCTCATATTCCTTCTTTATCCTTTCATATCCCATTGACATTTTTAAATGCCATGGGCATAGTGAGTATAATCCTTTTGTCTTTCTTTGGATAGAAAACAAGAACCTTCCATCAACAAAAAGAGACCCAGAGCCAATATCATGCAAAGACAGCACATTTTAGTCCAGTGTCATTTTTTCCATAGTGACAGGATCTCCAAGGTTTTGGAAGAATGATTTTTTGTTGCAATTCTGCCGGATGATATCTACCACTGAGTCGTCAAGAAAACTGGGAATACATTTCCATAAGATTCGCTGAGCTGTCCCCCAGAATTGGGATATATTTGACGTATTGTTATTGGTAAGGTCCGATCCAAATACCAGTTGTGTAAAAAGAAAACCGCTATAATCCAGTCTTTTCCACTCCACTGTTGGATGCTTCGTGAGGCTTATGAAGATTTGATATAAATTTTCGGGATTATTTTTCTCATTAGAGAAATCCCTCTATCAAGAGCTGCTCTAGGACGCTTAATGACCTCAATATACGACTTATGAAAAAGGCTCCCAAGCCAAAAGTCTTCTTCTCCTATATAAAGTTGTGCTAGAAAGGGAATGCTGTGGCTTTATACAGGACCAGAGGTGTATAATTCTCGAATCGTACAGGTCTATTCGCTCTTGAATAATCAAACCTCTCCATCCGTTTATGTTTTTAAATACTTGAGCATTTAACTTAGTCCAATTTGAAGAGTCTACTCCAGTTCCGCACCAAGTCATTCCCAGTATGCTTATTTCCTTTTAACCTCAGATTTTCCGACTCTAAGGTTAGGTGCCGGATCCCAACGGTCTAGTGGGAGGATAGAAGTCTTACTTTGGTTTATCATTAAGCCAGCTCGTTGGCCAAACTTTTCAAAGTGGTTAAGGAGAACTTCAATTCTCTTGAGCAACTGGGGTTCTAAATTGGTTTCGATATAGAGAGTGACGTCATCCGCATAGAGGTCAAGGATATGTGTATCCCCTTGAATGGAAATACCAAATCCTTTAAACTTCGTAGAATGGTGGACACCAGGTCCTCTATAGCAACAATGAAGAAAAGTGGGCCGAGGGGCAGTCCTGTCAGCAGATATTCTTCAATTCATTTATAGAACTTTGTAGGCCGCATAAATAAATTGTTGAGGTACCATTTAGAAGGAGAGCGCTTTTAGGGTTGAATAATTTATTCAATATTTGTAACAAACAATACAGTGTAATACAGAATATACTAAAATACAAATATAAAACTCTTTTCAACAGTTGCGTAAAAACATAAATTAACATTAATTTACTATTAAAAAGTGTTGACCTAAATATAAAATGGCAATTCATTTGTTCCTTAAAAAACGTCGTAAAATCCTCTTTGCTGATTTAAAAATTGAATTTATCTAGATGGCATGAATCGAACGACATTTCAAGCCCATTCCAGTCATCTGATGTTGCGTTCGGAATCTTAATTTGCAGAGTTTAAAGAAATGGTTGAGGTATCATTTAGAAGGAGAGCTCTTATAAGGTTGAAGAAGCGTTTGGGGAGCAGTTTTTTAATCATTTTGAGCACGTGCGGATGTTTTACTGAGTCGAATGCCTTGGAGAAATCAACTGCCACAATGGCTCTAAAAGTTTTCCTGTTACTTATTGAATCTATCGCAGTATGAACATTTCTCGAAACATCCACTATGTTCTTGTTCTGCATGAATATTTTTTGAGCGCAATTAATTTGTTTATTGCGTAGCAGTTCCATTCTTTGGGACAAAACACTTGATAAAATCCTGTAGGCCACATCCAAAACAGTTATTGGGCGCCAGTGGTTGAATGATGCTCCGTCACCTTTCTTGGTTTAAGGACTATTCTACCCTTGGGCATGTGCTTAGGCATTTTCCCGGTTTTCTCTATCCAGATACCATTTTTTTGAGAAAAGAAGCTTCCTCTTTTAAGCAACTTATAAACGGCTCCCCGATGATGCCGCTATCCCGGCTGCCTTGTTCGTTTTAAGTTTCATATATATTATATTACGTCTTTTGGGAAATGATTTTCTTTGATCATCTATCGTCTTCTGAAAGTTTGTATGGACATAATTTAAAATGCCCACCGACTTTGATATTACTGCTCCATTATTCACTATCCTTTTAACGCCAATAGCCGAGGGGTGGTTCTTCTGAGGTAGGACATTGTATTGCATCAGTTTGTATTTTTTTGTCATTTCCAATTACATAACATCGGCAATCCGGAAGGACATAATGGTCACAGACGTTACTTTCCTCGGAAAAATTTCGTTTGTGTCTTCAAATACTTAATTGAACTTGAATTAATTGTAAATTATATATGTGGTAATGTGGTGACCTGATTAGCAGCCCTCACACAGTACCTTAGAGTAGGAGAGTCTGGACGCATGACTGATGAGTCATAACATAAAGCTGACAAAAACCATAACAAACTAATTTCTTATCATAAATTAAGAGGTGTTTGGATTTAATAGCAAATTTAATGTTATTTTTATAAATCAAAGGGGATATATTTTTATGTAAAAGATGGAAACTGAGTTGAATTTGCTATAGATTGCATTATTTTAATGATTTCGGAACGATCATTTGGTGCTTTTATTCTGAGTAGAGTATTACGATAAACCTATTTTCCTGAATGATCCCAGAAATACAAAAACAAGAAAGGTTTCTTGATTGACGTAGTGCTGCCCACATTACCAATAGAATTAGAAATACAAGAATATTGTTACTCAACATATAAATCCTATTTCTGCAAAAAATAATGGCAAAATCATAAAAATAATGCAATTTATAACAAATTCAACTCCATTGCCATCTTTTTATATTAAAATATATCCCCTTTGAATTATACAAATATCATTAAATTTGCTATTAAATCCAAACACCTATCAATTTATGATACTCGCATATTTGGGCGCCAACGGCGCCCATATGTTCATATTACATAAATTTCTTAAAATTTGTATCATGGATTTTGTGGAGATGAAGTAGGTTTTCTAAATGTCAAATGAGTTACAATAATTTTCTGTTTTGTACAAAAATCCCTCCTAAAAAGTTTGACTTTGTACAAAGAATATGTTTTAAGTCACACGAAATGCTTTTTCTTTTCCTCTCTTTATCTTGAAAAGTAGGTAGTAAAATCAGAAAAGGTTATTTTTCTGGTTTATTTCTGGTCCCATCACCTTGCAAATAGTTTTATTAGGTCTGTCTTGACCCAAGAATTCCATAGGTACCTTCAAAGTTCACATTTGACCATAAATGTGGGAGGAGATAGCGTGCAGACATACAGACGGACGGACATAAATTGGTGAATTATTATATATTTGAAATTTGTTTGTTATGGGTTTTGTCAGCTTTATATTATGACTCATCAGTCATCCGTCCAGACCATAGAGATAAAAAGATATTGAGAGCTTATTCCCATCATCTGTATTTTTGTCCAATGTAAACAAAGCAATTTGTAATACATCATCGTAAACTGATCATAGAGATAGAATCTATCTCTATGATCAGCTCACGATGACGTAGTAAAAATTACTTTGTTATATTGGACTCACAGAATACAGCTGAATGATGTTTCTCTTCTATTGAAGGAAATGAGCTTTCTATATCTTTATTGGTCCTGACCAAAGAAAATATAAAAGAACTAGAAGCGCAATGCAGGCTGGAAAGGAGTATTGGCTGTGTTGCCTTTAATAGAGTTACACAGCTGACCTCATATTATTCACAAAAATGTAAACAAATTGAGTTAAGAACTATTTCCAGTATAAGTGTGATTCTCCTATATTCAGATCAAGGTCTGTATAATAAGGCTTGGGCAATACAAAAATAAACATGTAGCAGTGTGACTACTCAATGACGTCACTGGAGACGTTTATATCTATATATATATATAATCAATCTCTCTATCTATCAATAAATATATCATATATATGCATGTGTTTGTTTGTATAAATAAATATTTAAATAAATATAAATTATATATATATATATTCGTTCTCCAGTGACGTCATTGAGTAGTTATATTACTAGGATTACATGTTTGTTTTGGTATTGCCCAGACCTTATTATACAGACCTTGATTCAGATCAGCGTTATATTTATTGATTAAAAATGCCAAGCTGCTCCGCATATATGTGCTCTTCGATCAGTATGATCAGTAATTATAATTACATAGAATGAATGTATGTATGATTCTATTATTTCTTTCTGACCTTAGGTCTAATGAATGGGCAAAGAAAATGAGGAAAACGGAAAAGGGAAAGGCATATGAAGCGAAAGAAGAGTGAAGAAGAAATGCAAATCCTTCGACAAAATATTAGTCTCGATCATTGTTACTCTGTTGGTGATAGAAGTACTTGCAAAAGGAAATCCATCGAGTATACAAAAACGATTGAGTACATGGATAATAAACTTCGAATCGTTCAAACTCAAAATTATCTATATAAAAAGGAGATCAGGTCTTTGAAGGTACAAATCATCATATCAGACAAGCTATAGAAAACTTCTTGTTCATCAGGAAGTAAAATGTGAATACGGAAATTGTTTGACTGTTGATGATGTGGTAATACTTTCTCCAGGAGATCACAGGGTTGTTGACTCTGAGGCCATATCTAGAGGAAAGCAATTGGATTGCTCTTCAATTTTGGAGGACCATGACTACTGAGAGATACCACCTCCTCTACCTCCTACCCTATCGTCTTTTAAGGAAGCTGTTATTAGTTACATTGCTGGATTTGTAATTCGCAAATTGCAACTTATTCCCGAATAAGACTTTATCATCAAGGAAGAGTGACGAATATAAAATTACCCTCCGACTATATAAGAAAAGTCATGATAAAACAGTATTATTCAAAGGACAGTAAAAGTATTCATTAATATTATTAAAAACCTATCACATTGTTATTCTCATGTTTATTTATGCTATGCAAATATATGTATACAATAATCATATATCTTTAAAATTGTACCATGATTTCACTATAGCGAAATATAGCGAATCTTTTAAAATCGTACTACATAAAATCTCAGTTTTCATTCTTCATTATGGTTACCAAGTTTTTCTTCTCTTCTGTTGTTCATGTTTTTCTTTGGTCCAGACTCTCACACAGCTCACCCTTTTTATTATTATTTTATATTTTGTACTTTTTAATCAAGAAGGGATAAGCAAGTTTTGACTGGCCCACTCACACGTGCAGGTCGTTCTTACCTTTTCCTTTTTATCTCTCTTGTTCTGTTTTCCACGGAGTGAAGTTTTATTGAATCCAAGGGAAATAAAATCTATAACATATATTATTGTCGTCATTCTTGAAATATATCCTGGATCGCATTATGAGCATTAAAACACTCTTCGCTCAGTTACATTCATATTATTTCCATAGCATTCTCATATCACGAATGAATTTTTTATATATTTAAAGTAAGGACTTGCTAATTCTGCCGAGCTTAAGGTGAACAAATGTGGCATGTGAGGATTGAAAATGTTATTTTCAATGAAACTGGCTCAATAACTTTTTCGACACTAGACAATGCGATTTTTGTCGGAACGGCATCAACAAATTAGTCGAGAGGTGGGACGAGGTCGTAAAAAGTAACTGAGAATACATCATTGATTAATTTATTGTTATAGTTATTGTTTTTTGTTGAAATAAATCTTTATAATAAAAATTCTACAAACTTATTTTCCAACCCAGTATTAGATTTTAGTATTGAATTGCAAAATAATTATAGAGTTTTTTTTATGTAAAGGATTTTGCTATCCTTAGGTGAACAATTTCGAATTCATTTACTTTACATACCGTGTGCAAGCAATAAAAAGTATGAATATACAAACATTTCAAACTCTAACCGACACAATGTACTAATTATTAGTAACGTTTACCATTTTCGATACAATATTTTATGTTCATCCTTTTTATTAAAAAACAATATCAATGTCTCCCATTTTTATAAAATATTTGAGTCACTTCTGTTCAAACATAAAATGAAAGAGATGACGTTATTATATTTACAATGTTTGGGTTCAGGAGATTTTAATTTCAATATTATACTTCCATTATAATTATCAACGTTAATCATATAAATATTTATTTACAGATGTATCGTTAATTAAAAAGCGATAGATGTGTATATACAAACATAAAAGTTAAATAAAGTACCTATACTTATTAATTATTAGATATCTCCCCGATTAAATAAATTATACAATCAATACAGTCATGAAATATCACAAAAGTAAAATAAATAATACTGCCCAATGTCTTATATTTGTTAAGGGTTGAGAAAAATTAATACATAAAAACAAAAAAGGGCTTTTAGTATTAAATATATCGTTTTCTAAATACATATGGAGATCACTCATTATTGTAACAAAAATATTAAGAGAATCGACATTTCAAACTAAAAAAAATATCTCTTGATGTCTGAATTCTAATTACAATTTATGTACTTTTTACCTATAAATATACTGTCGCTCTATATTTTCTCTGCAGAACATATTCCTATCTACTAAACCCTTGTGTAATTATTGTTAGCGCAAAAGGTATGAAAGTAAGCTTCTCCACCCTCCTCTGTCCTCACTTAGACAACGAAGAACCTTCTACCTGTTCTATTTTTCATAGAATACAAAATTGCCTTCTACTATTTTGACATTACCTGTCGTCGGCCCGGAGTTTCCCCCTCTTTTCTCTACACTGAACCGTCACTATACAAACTTCAACCTCATTCACCAACAAAAAATAACTTCTATTATTTTACTTCTATGTATGTACACTTCGTATTCTGTCCCTTCTTACTTTTTAATACTAATCAATAGTCAGAGAAGAAACAGAAGAGAATAATAATAAAACGTTGTTTTTGTACAAACTTTGGTTTAGTATTTTGTTGCTTTATACCTACAACATACCTGGATAAATAGAGTATTTTTCGGCGAATTTCATTCATTTCTAAAACAAACACCCTACAATATCACAATGAGAACTTTTCTTATACTCTTGGACGATAAGAGTATTTGGTATAAGGATCCCTGACCTCCTACGACCTGATAAAATATATATTTGACAGATTGCAAATTGTGTGGTTTATCTCATTTTCTCAATTCTCTAGTTCCACAACAGGAATAATTGGCTGCTTATAGTAAGTATAATTGTTTATATTATTATTTATATTTTCATAATACATAGGACCAAAAAGAGATGCATTATGTGTGTCAAAGTCTAATAAGCCTATTTTATCTAAAAGTTATTTAGTTACAGTATGGCAAACAAGTAAATAAATTGATTCCACATTTTTACTATTTATATATACAGCTTTTTATGATAATATTCAATCTGGAACCTTCACAGAAATCCATAAAACTTTGCAATCGGAAAATGGTCTCTCAAAAGACTTCTTATTTTGCAGATTGTATTGTTAATAATTCAGACAGAAAAGCGTTTTCTTGAAAATAATATAGTACATATGTTTCCTTAGATTGATGGTGTCATCAGCTTATGTTTTTATCACCATTAATGGCCTGCATATATGGAAATAAATTGTCATGTCAAATCATTCTCTTAGATTACTTCCTGATCTAGGGAAATGGTGTTCAGACATTATACATAGATATCGTTCATATTTTATAAAAAAAATATTTTCTTCTTGGTTTAATTGAACAAAATGTGTTTCATGGATTCATGAACGCTGATTTTTTTTGCAAGGAAGGCTCACAAGTTTTATTTCTGCTAAAATGGGGAGCATCCAAATTTTGCGAAAATCTTTTGTGTTGTCTAAAGAAATTCGATCGCCATTAACTAGAGCGGAGTGCAGATTACTTATTATTATATTTCTATTCACAATTTTTTATCGGACAGCATATTAAAAATGTATTTTGTCTAGATTTACATCTTTGAAGATATGAATAAGCATTATAGAATTAAAATTAGGTGATGAATTCTATGTTTTATTCAATGAAGTTGAAAAATATTGGCTTTTCCCTCACGGGAGGCGATTCCACACCCTTAATATTGAGACTTAGCACGCTTACGCATTGAGCTGATACGTTTCAAACATTAATTTCTGAGCTGCAAATCCATACAAATTATTTGTAAAGATAATTCACCATTTGGTTAAAAGGTATAATGTATTGCATGCTTCTTATATTTAAGGTTATATTATATAATTTGTGTTGGGTTTTTCTAGATCCATAGAAGCAATAACCAAGAAGCCACAGCCTTAAATTCCTAAGATTTTTCTTGAGGGTTTTGGTTTTCATGCTAAGCTGCCATGCTTTGAAAAAAGTCTTGACCCAAAAAGACTTAATATACATAATGACAGAATATTAAAAGAATCATTGCCCTATTATAAGAGTACAGTAATATGCTAAAAATAAAGATGAAAGATAAATTTATATTTTATAAATATATACTATAATTGCCACTTAAACATTTTTTTGTTATTTCGAAATGATAAATTTAGTTTCCCGTTAATGAAAAAATAAATTATTGTCCTCCTGAAGAAGCAAAAAACCTTTATTAAGAATAAAATTTAGATTTAAAATAAAATACATAATAAAAGTAACAAATATACTAAAGATCGACTTCAGATATATATTTTTTGTTGGTAATGCCAGTAACATGCTATCACAAACTTTAGTCTTATTACAGTATAATTTAATCATATATTGCTTATTTTTCGTTACACAAAATCTCAGTAATATTCGAAGCTATTCATAAACATATTTTCGTTTATTTATATACAGTAAAAAAGCGTGGAAACCAATATTAAATATCCGTGACATGACAGTGTGTGCTTTGTTGTGTATATCTTCTTAAACAATGATATGTAGTAAAATGTGTATATTTTCCTTTCATCGACAGTTAATAATATTCTTGATATAAGAGGGCAATGTTTTCCTTATATGCTTGTAATTGAATGTCTTTGTTCCAAGATAGATTATAAAAACTTCCTTAGACAATTGAAGACTATTTATGATACTGCGTATTACGATGTCTAAAAATAAACTATTTTAGGTATATCTAATTATTTGAGAACCAAGACCCACAAAGTTTCGAAACAATTTTATTATTGTAAATGAATCAGATAATATTTTTAAGGGTTGAGTTGAACAAGGAATAGGAAACAATCTCAATGAAAAAAGAGACCATGCGACATATATCTAGTTGGACTATTTGTTTGTTTAATAAACAAATGTTTATTTCATTGAGATTTAATCACGTTTTAGTTATTTCAAAACTTATACAAAATTATGTAATCCTACAAGTAGGTAAATAATACACTTGTTCAACAATTATATTATGTTTATTATAATCAAACTTCCTTTGAGTAAATTGAAAATTTATTTTTGACTGACTGCGAAGAAGATTATGTATATTTCTTTCAAAAATGAGTCAAAGCAATCATTAATATTATTTCTTAAAAATAATCATATGCATTAGGTATATTTAATATTTATGATCTAATAATAAGGATGTATTTTATACATAAATTCTATTACTTTTGTTTTGTAAAAAAACTCATTCTCAAAAATCGTTATGGTGATATTAATTCGAAATATGTCTCACTTATAATGTAATTTAATCAGAAACATGATGGCCATGTGTGTGGATGTCTATTTATTCAGGATGTTATAGTGGCATCGTAATACTGTTTGATTACTATTGTTTCGACCTATTTTATTAAATGTAATTACCCTTAATAGATCCGAATAACAAAATATAATATGTTCTTTATTGTATTTTCGTTTGTATGAAATAATTCATATATGGTTGAAATTAGTTCCTGAACCAAAATAAAGTATACATTGAAACTGATCACCACAGTATCAGAGGTAGACAAATAGCAGCCCGTGGGCCAATTTCGTCACGCCCTCCATGTCTTAAAAAGGCACATATAGCAATGCCAATATATTTTTTTCGCAGCAAGGTCTTTATTTAGTTACATAAAAATGAAACTACGTTTTAGTTATTGCCATTAATTATTGAGGTAGATACTTATAAAATGTCAAAACAACAAGAGAATGTGAGTGCAGTTATCTTTAGCGTCGGGACGGCATTTTAACACCAGTAACAATAATCTTGTGCAAAATACAAAAAAGTGTTTTGTCTACTTCTTCACGTGAATTGGGGAAAAAGTTTTATGCTTATTGAATTTTAATTTAAGAAAATAATAAAAAAGTTATAAAAATAGTAAACTCCCAAAAAAGCTATGTTCTACGATATCATTTGACTCACACTCAAACATAATTGCTGACCAAGATCTTGATTATTGCAAGAATATAAACTTAAGGCCTCTTATTACACATTGAAACTCAAATTCGTTTTATGCATAGCTATGATGTTCAACTAAAGATTGATTAATATTGTGACACCATATTTGTGCCAAAATGAGTCGTGTACGTTTGAAGGCATTTTAATATATTTTTCATTTAAAATATTTCCAGAAATAAGTTCATTTGTACATTTTCATTTTTCAGATGCTTGGTTTGGGACGGCTTCCACCCCCTCACTCCCAAACAAATCTTCCATCGAATGTTACACCCCTTCCAAAGACATTTGAAGGCCCCATGACAGCATTTTCTCGAAGCGGGGATCCCCCAACTCCCCAAGAGGACATCCACGTCCTCAAACAAATCCGATATCAGTTTGAAAGAAACCAAATATCCCGATCCGACGTGGACAAACTACAGATCTTTGAACTTCTCAACGATCATTTGACCTTAGGTGACTCGGACGTGAAGAACTACGCACTTTCTCTTATCTCGGACATACTTCCACATCTCTCAGATGACACAGATGAGTGTATGAATTCTGTGATAAACAATATCATTCCATGTCTGAAATCTAAAAAATCTGGGGTTCGGCGCATGGCTATAGAAATACTTATCACCTATTCGAATATCACTCTGGACGTCCAGGGATTTATCCGCTCTATCCTTCAGAACGGACTTGAATCAATGGACCCCCGGCTTTCCAAGGAGACCCTTGCTCTTATCCCTTATCTCTTCACACCACAAAGTCTCTCATCTTTTAGGGAGAAAAATATATATCTCCTCGTGGCAGGTCTTGGGCGTAAACTAAGGAACACGAGCACAAGAGGAGATGCCTGGAAAGTTCTCAAAATAATCAGTGAAACACTAGGACCTGAGAAGGTTCGACTCTACATAGAGAAATTGGGTCAAGAACAGCGGCGAATATACGAAGAATTGTCTAAACAAAATGAAGGCTCAGGGAACGATGCGAATGCTGGTGTCGTTGTGGGTCACAAATTAGGTAGCTCCAAAGGATGGTTCGAGTATGGAGCCATTGACACAGGGATCCTATCTAAGCTTAAGGACGACGAAAACATTCGTGTGCGTCTCCAGGGAGCAGATGAGCTCAACAACGCCATCAAAGGTATGAAGGATCTAAATGCACTTCTTCCACAAATGAGAGCCTTTCTCAACTTCCTGGACTCAACTCTGGAAGAGGAACAAAATTTCAAAATGAACTCGACCATTCTTGAGGTATATGGCGTCCTAATTGACAAACTGAAAAGCTACAAGATCAAGCCTCATCTCCGAACAATCTGTTCTTCACTCATCAAGCACACTTCGAACCAAAACATTGTTGTTCGGATTGAAAACTATCGTGTCCTTAAGAAGCTAATGTGCATGTCCAAGCCAACACAGGTCATTAGTCAGGTCTCTGATCATCTAGGAGACAAGCGATCCTCTGTTAGAGAGGATATTATTAACATAATTATATTTGCACTTCTCACTTTCCCTCTTATGAGTTCGATCTAAAGACTATTGCTGCCACAGTGGTACCGACCCTAGTGGATCCAAAAAGACGAGTTCGACAGGCAGCACTTGAGTGTATTGCCGTGCTGGCTGCCTTTATGGGCCCCTCAAAGGCTGCTCCCCTCATTAGATCAATTGAACTCCTTGAGTCCCATTTTGAGAAAGGCGTCGGGGTACTACAGGCTGTACAAGCGCGGCTCTCTCGAAGACAGCTTCCAAGGATTACTTCAGATGGACTCGTGGAGTATTCGGTGCATATACCTATTCCTCTAGGAAGATCGACGACAACGAATCATTCAAATGGAAAAAGCTACGGGGCCGACGTGGATTGGATACTGCGGGTAAGTTTTGATGATAAAGATATAACCTATATTAATCATGGGTAACTAAATGCAAAAGTTAATTTCCGAGTTATCGAACTGATTCGAAATTTTAAAAAGTGAGTTGAAGACTTGTTTTCGAAATGATGTTCTGAAAATGGTCCGGTGTACATTGCGTTAACAAAACATTTGATATTGATATTGGTAAGCCAAATACTGAATTTTATGTTTTTACTCCTTATTGTTGTTATATTTCCTAAAAAAATAGTTCTGTCAAAAAGAATGCTAATATAATATATGTTCACATAGCAACAATTCAATACTTCATATGATAGAATATACCAATAACATTCATCGACGTTGTTCAATAGTCTTTTGCATATTCAAAGTACAACTATCATCCCGTCATTAAATATATGATAAATGTACGATTGCATGCATTTCTTAAACAACATCTGTCAATACATTTTGCATCTAAACTTCAAGAAATTCCTTAGAGACGACTTCCATTTAATGGTGGTAGGCATATTCCTTTTGATTAAAGTGGGATACCAAAGGGAAATAAATATTCAACTCTTGAAAGTACTTTTATCTTATGAATGTCGATTCAGTAATTGTCAACCTATAAAGAGTTTTGAGCTCATTAACTTTTTTAAATGCTTCCAACTCTGACTGTTCAACCAGGGTATGTAAAAAACCCAAAATTTGAAAAAACCCGAAAAAACCCGGTTAAAAAACCCGGGTTTACTGTGGGTTTTTTCGAAATTCGGGTTTTTTATTACACCATTAATTAGCTATAAGCTAATTAATGGTGTAATGAAAAACCCGAATTTCGAAAAAACCCACGGTAAAACCCGGGGTTTTTTAACCGTTTTTTTCGGGTTTTTTCAAATTTTGGGTTTTTTACATACCCTGGTTCAAACCGATGTGAATAAAACAAAAGTCGAATGAAAAAATAAACGTTCCTTCCAACTAAATAACAGATTATATAAAATCTCCTGAGTCATAATGTTGGCAATGGCGATCTTTGTTACTTTAAAATAACAATTCAATTCAGTTGTGATTGAACAAAAAAAATAAAGTTTATATAATAAAAAACGACTTTAACTTTAGCAAAGCAAAATACACCTATACATAAAGCATACAAGCCTCACAATATTGGAATACTTAGGTCCTTTGAAGACATCCTTAACGCTATTCGATTTTGTTCAAACTCAAAGATGATCTCTATGCACTAAGATAAAATCCTAGGCGGGCACCTGTCTCTACAATCTGAAAAACGCAAAATAAAGAATCATGAATATATATATATATATATCATCTCATATATGGGTTGTAAGTAAATAAAATGGATGATGATTATTTTGTGGGCTAAAGCTCTTATTTAATAGATCGAATATATAAACATTTTATCCTTCTTCAGCTTTCCATTTAATTCGAATATATAAACATATCCTTCTTCAGCTTTCCATAACATTAGCTGTCTCTATGAAAGTAATTTCAAGTATCTTATTTAACAAATTACTGTGTGCTTTGTTCGATAATTTTGGAAATACATGTATAAATATAAATCCCAATTTTTTTAAATGTTTTTTGCCTATATGGTTCGATAGAATTGCATCCGACAGGATATAAATAAGCATTATAGCGTTAATATTAATCTAACGAACCTAGGAGAAGAAAGGGAGCTCGATAGCCGTGCGTGAAAAGGCGTGTCCAACTCTCAATGTTGGGGGCGCAGGTTCGAATCCCGAGAGGGGATGGTCATTTTGGTCTATCTTATTGATAAGATCCTGGGTTCGATAGACTAATTATAATGCTATAATGCTTATTTATATCCAATCGGATGTAATTCTATCGAACCATATAGGCAAAAAAAAAATTGTTACTAATGATCCAAAGCTTTTTAATCCTAAAGTACAAATATCTAATTTTACAAAAAATGAAATATGCATTGACATACTTTAAAAATAATATAATAACAAAAATTGATTAAACAATAACGAAAAAAAATAATAAATAATTATATTTTGTCTTATTTTTAAATTGCTATGAATATTTTGAGACTACAACAAAAGCTTCCCTAGGATAAAGTCCTTTAATAAAATACAAATTACATTTCTAGTTCGAAATTCAACAATCATGATAATATATTGGATATATTTGACAAATAAGTACATGTTTGTAGGATTTACTAGAGTAAAGCAGATCTCTTTAATCCTTAAGGTAGTGAATTTCTAAAACATTTATTCAAGTATTAGTCAATTTCATAATATGTATGATACGTTACAATAAAAAAATTGTTTCGGGCATATATCTGAATCTGGATGATTCTCTTAAGAAATATAACCAAAGAAAAAAGTGAAACTTAAAACATTTTTTTGGATTTTTTTAGGATATCATAATATATAGGATATCAATATATTCTCGTTTCCTTACTCCTTTGTGCTACATTTTCTTTTATGCTAACGTAAACCAAAAACGAACTAGTAGATTATTTATAAATTGAATATACAATGATATGCATAATTAAAATAAACGTTACATATATATTTATATAAATATATATTTTTTTAGCTTCACCTTTTATTCATGATCCAAAATATATCAAATTTCGACTTTTGAATAAAAAAGTACTCTAGAGACTTTTTTACTTTATAGCATATACTTTTTAACAAAATTGCTGGGTTATATGTATATAGGTACAAGAACTGATAATATTTTAGTACAATAGCGTTCTTGTATGCATTGAAGGACCCTTTTGTGATTTAATTCGATAGTAGAATGCCATGCTCAAACTTTTTAGTGTATGTGGAGGGGATCTCATTCAAATTGCTACCCTTTCGGTAATTTTATTAGCCGTTTTCAAGGTAGGTACCCTTGCGTCTATAAAGTAGGTATATATTTTGCCCACATAATAAATTGTATTAAGAGGGATTCATGCTGAAGGCTTGACTTGTAAGTATATTCTTTTACATATTAATGGGAATACTTCATGCCACAAAGTTTTATTTTAAAGTCTCAGCTTTCTTTCACACACACTCAAACACACATATATATATATATCGAAGACATTAGGGACGAGGTTCTTGTTGATTAATGGAAAAACTTCGGTGCAAATTGCCTGGCGTTGGGCTCCGTTATCCTTACACTGTTATTGTAGGTCATTGCGTTGGTTTGTAAAAAACGTAGTCAGTAAGGCGAACAGTGCTTTCTTCTTGCCAGAGGTTTGTAAGAAGCAATTCCATTTCCATTAACTCTGATCGACCTTCTGGAGGATTCGACGGTGCTGTCTAATGATTTATGCCAACTTTTTAATCAATAAGTAATCCTTCAGCCTTGACTCTCTCTCAAATGCTCGTGATAGTCCAATAAACCTTTCGCAGTTTTTTTAAAGATTCGATGTCCAACAGAGGATGCCTTTGGCGTTTTCAGTATTGTAATATAAAGAACTAGCAGTAAACCTCTTAATAAGGCTTATCAAGAGGTTTGCTTGGCTGTGTTGGTCCTTACTTTTAGGAGAGAGAGTGGCTCCTTATCAGATCGGCTTAACATAGAAAGGACGAACGTTGACATAGTGAACTTTTGGGCGAGATGTCCTTATCCAGGATTAGTGGGCGCGGAGCCAGACACTAAGGGGTGTAGTCGTCGGACAACCTATTTCATATCCTCATCAGAGGGTCCTCACAAAACAACTTTGGGTGTGATGTCCTTATACAATTATTTGTTAATACAAAAACATAATTTAAATGCACGGAACATATAAAGAAACAACCACCACAGAACATTTACATACAGAAAAACAAAGATATAATTTTTTTAAGCCCATGACAATATGATTCTACAAATTTCCTTCCTTGTGCTATCATTCTTATGAAAACCAAGGTCTATGCATACAATCGATAAAATGTCTAAGCTAAACGCAGATCAGCTCTTTTTTTCATTTTTCTGTTTGAATTGAGACTCTCGGCATTAATCTTATGTGAAGATCAAGTACATCTTACTTTTACTATGATCTTTATAAGATGTTTAATAATAAAGGTGTAAATAAATTTATTAATTTATATTCGGATCTTTTTTTGCGTTATGAAAATTAATATTTTAAAATGAAGGTAAATAAAAAAGTATTAGCTTTATTTATGCATTGCACGCTACTTTCAAAAGGAATGAAATAATTACAGTTGGTTTAAATTAATTTGATTAATTGTATATTAAATATAATGCCAAAAGGCCATATATTTTAGTATTTAAGTACAATTATTTGTTAATGCAACGACTATCAATTATTGGTTTGTTTACATCGAGTAAATAGACATATCTACCAATAATTATTACTATACAGTAACCCTCCATTTAGGGACATTTCCTGTTTTTTGATAAAAACCAAATAAAAAAAGTAGTGCTTCGCTTATAATGTAATAAACTATACAATCGTTCCCATGTAATAATTTGCATTTTGTTTCCCCATTAAAAACTAAAAAAGAAATCAATAATCTGAATTGAACAAATATATACATAATATACAGAATACTAGGAAGGAATGCCAATTCTTGTATCAATGATGATGCAAAGAAATGCTAAATTTTATAACGGCTGGAATTAAATTCTTTGAACCCTAAATAGCTCAGCCATTTAAAAAATCTTAAGCTCGTGAAATCTATATATAATGTCTCCACCCTTTTTATTCTAAAACACTTCTATGGATGAATGTTTCTTTTTTAATGAAATGATATACAAAAATATTATATATATATATAAATATATATATATATTAAATTCCCCCCAAAATATTTACAAAAATAATGCAGTTTCAAAGTATTTCAGACAACTATTTTTTAAATTTAATTTAAGTTTTTGCATACATTGACCAAATACTTATATATATATATCATATATAGTATATATATATATATATTATATATATATATATAATATATATATATCATATTATAATATATATTAATATATATATAGAGATCTATATATATATAATATATATATCTATATATATATAAATATAAAATTCTATATATATATGAGAGATATATATAATATTATATATCGATATATTCATATATATTATATGTACATATAAATATATATCTTATAATATATATATAATATATATATTAGGGTTTTATTTATTTTTCAATGTTTGAATTTAGCACATTGTAAATTTCTGTTTTTTGGTGATACAAGAAGACTACATACAAAGTTGAACAAAATCGGTCACCTTACGAGTCGCGCAAACGAGGTCAAAGTTTTAAAAATTTAGTAAAAATATAGTTTTCCGCCAATTTCTTCAAAATGGTGGATGTTCAGACTTCAATAATAATTATTAATTTAAAGGAAATCTAATTTACTACCAGACGTATGTTTGATGTTTTTTTAATAAAACAAAGTTTTTTCCCAGTTTTAAAAAACAAAGAAAAAAATGGAGTGTGTATTGTACTTTTTTGTGTCAATTAACTTCACTCCCTGTAGACGATGACTGTGTTCGCTTCAGAGTAAAATAGTACTTTTAAGTTTAGTAAACATTTAGATGACAAATTCAAAAATGACCTTGGTTGCATTCTATCAATTTAGAATTCAGTTTATGTGTGTGTGAAAGCATTTATTGTATCCAAGAAGATTAGTGCAGGAGCTTGAGTTATAATATGCTGGAAAAATTTATATCACACTTGAAAAATAAAAAGAGCCTGTATATGATGTGCTCAAATAATCAAATTGGATATTCAATTTTATGTTTGTGTGTAGCATTTATTTTATCCAAAAAGATTAGTGCAGGACCTGAAATATAGAAAATATAGAATTGGAAATTCATATTCTTATGGTTATCTATCAAAAACCATATATTCCGATACTTCCCTTCCCGCTCCCTGTTTTATAATGACGCCATACAGAGCTTTTAAAGAACTTAGAAACTACAATAGACTTTTTTATAATTTTCCGTGTTTTTTTCGTTTATTTTTCTAATTCATTTTTTATGTGCTTTTAATCGATTTGTATTTTGGAATATTGTTCAGCTCGGATGCTAAAATTTAAAGTATAATGTTTAAAAAATGTATTTGTACACATTAGCATTCTTTTATATACTTATACTGTGTTTATTGTATATATTCTATGAACTGTGAAATAAAGAAAAAAACCAAATATTCGTAATCAATGTGAAGAAAGCAATCTGTGTTGTGGCTCCATAGTTGTCTAAATGATCATTCAATTTTAGAGCAGTACTTTCGCCAAGCCATACAGTATTTAAAAGTAAATCAAAAGTACCCATCCACTTTAAAATTTAGCAACTAAACTCAGGTTTTCCATATTAGATACCCTCGCATATTTGTCGCCCTTCGGATATGGGTAGGTTTTATCCAAGGAATACTAGAACTACCTGGAAAGGAAAGAGAAAATTGTAGCTGCAAGTGAAGG
Organism: Caligus rogercresseyi; assembly: GCA_013387185.1. NCBI lineage: Eukaryota > Metazoa > Arthropoda > Copepoda > Siphonostomatoida > Caligidae > Caligus > Caligus rogercresseyi. Next base: position 21,279,515 of record CP045892.1, read on the forward strand.
CCATGATTACTTTGATTGACATAGCAATAAATTAACAGTTTTTATATGTATTTTTAACTATATGAGTCATTTTTATTTCAATAATTCATAATTCAACGATCAAACAAGTAGCTATTATATTTTAACCCAAAAATTATCAAACAAGTAGCTTTTATATTTAACCAAAAATGATTAAACAAGTAGCTATTACTATTTAACAAAAATGATCAAAAACAAGTAGCTATTAGATTTAACAAAAATGAATTAGGAGTGTGATATATATTTAATACTGTTTATTTATCAACACTATTTTCCACAAAAGTAAATTAATATTAATTAACAAACGAAACATAAGTCTAACAGTTACAACAAGTAATTCAATATATATGTTTTCATTGTGAAATAGACTGTAATTAAGAAATTTTTCTTTCAAAATTAAATTTCATGATTGACGATCTTTGTTTCTCGGAAACAACACTACCTCATTAAACTTCATGTTTGGAGGTGCATGATTTCAAATCGGAGGATTTGAGGAGGTTACAGCGGGGATGGCTTTAAGTTGAGGGCGGCTTCCGGTTCAGCTTGAGGTTGAGCCAAAACTTTTTTCATCCGCGGAAAGATACATTCTGCCCACACAACGCGTATGTAATTTGACTCTCCGCCCCTATTACAATATGAATAGTTAATAAGACATACCTATAGGTTCATATTATTTAAATCATAGTGTAACTCTATCCTGTTTTATCACTACCTTAACATCATTTAAATTTAAAACAGATGATATAATTTGCTTTTATTAACTAACAACACAGTCAACTAAGGCCGATATACACTCAGAGAGTGCAAACCTCCGCCGTCACGGGATCCTTATGAGCCATTCGAGGCGGATTTTTCACGACTGGGGGCGGCTAGGGGACGGGGAGGGGGTTCCCCTCGACGGAAATTCCGAGAGGAAGACGCTCCCGGCACCCGATTTTACAGCACAGCAACATCTATTGGCAGAGGAGGCTAACTTGAAATATTTATAGTATTATCGCTTTTTGCATCTTAATTCTGCACTCAGAGATGCCAAATTAAATCACTGTTCCTTTTGGCATTTCACAACAACTCCACAAAGTTCATCCGAATCCGTTCCGTACTTTTTGGGTTATCCTGCTGACAAACAAACCAACCAACAAACCTACAACCAACGCCCGTGAAAACTAGAGGCATATATACACTCAGAGAGTGTGTACCTCCGCCGATCCCAACAACATTCCTATTCAAACATTCTCCCTTTCACACGCGATTTTCTATCTCTAATCATTGTTTCCTCTCTGTTTGCTCATTTTGCATATTAAAAAAAAGCAATCAGAGCACGGGAAGAGGAAGAATTTAAGCTACTTGTCACTGGGTTTAACATAGTCCGGAGCTGATATAGGACCAATAATACGTCAATGAATATTTTTTAGCGTTTGTTCTTTCCTACTCCCTGAATAGAGACCCCATTTCATTATATTTTACTCATTTTGCATATTAAAATAGCACTTAGAGATTCAAAATTTATCACTTTTTCCTTTTGGCATTCCAACAAACTCCACAAAGTGTATTCGAATCCGTTTAGTACTTTTGAGTTATCCTGCTGACAAACCAACAACTAACAAACACCAGTGAAACAATCCCTCCTTCGGCGGAGGTAACAATGCCTCCTTCGGCGGAGGTAACATACCTCCTTCGGCGGAGGTAATAACAGAATAAAAGCCACGTTATAGCTACGATACTAGTAAATTGGCAATAATACACTCAACATATTTAATGCTTAGTTAAATTATTGGCTTGATATGTGATACATAAAAATATACATAATACAATAAAATAGTTATGATTAATATATATATATTTACATATATTAAATCATTATATTTTTAAATTGCTTTAAGATTTAAAAATGGTTACTTTTATTTTGATGAACAGTTAGAAACTCTTATTAAAAAAAATAGTTAGAAACTCTTACTTTGACTTGGACATCCATCCACCAATAGACTCGATGCTCGAGCTAAAATAAGGATAACATCCTCCTCGTAGCTCTTGTATCGAAGTTCTTGCATATAAATATGTTCATTATTTCACCTTTGGAGCCAGGAAGCTTAAATAGCCATTTCACGGTAGCAAGTCCCAGGAAGTGGCAGCATAGCAGTTTTGGATTACTTCTCTGGTTTGGACCTCATAGGCAAAATTCTGGTATGTTGCAGGAGGAGAGAAACCATTTTGGAGACTTCATTTTTAGATTATGTATAATTTCCGTTCGGACGCGGGGCGTCGCGGTGGCCGTTAGTGCAATTAAAAGGGAGATTGGGGGAAATGACTTTGGAGCTTATGGAGAACTAGTATTCCGTGGAAAGTAGTGTCCCCCTGAGACACACAGTTGGCCTCATGCATACAAATCGCTTGAGGGATCCCGCAATAATAAGGATCTCGAAAAGACTATTGAGCCTTCTAAGAGGTCACCTAGAAGGAGTGTGATTTGGGGTGTGAGGAGAAG
>CP045892.1:21282114-21323671 GCA_013387185.1 Caligus rogercresseyi
TTTTTTGTGCATAAAAGATGTCCTTGTTCGGCTCAAGTACCAATGGAGAAGCTGAAAGGCTACTGTTTTGATGGAGCCAGCAACATGTTGGGAGGTTCACGGGAATGCAGGCAAGATTAAAGGAAAATGTCCTGACTCAGTGTTGGTTCACTGCGTAAATCACTCTCTGGATTTAGTTGGGATAGAAGTGGCAAAAGAAGTGGCGCCCTTGGTGATGATACACTAAACTTCGTTTGAGAAGTCATGTTGTTATAATGATTCAACAAAGAGAAAAACATTTCTACCAGTCTCTTTTTGGATGTGGAGAAGTGATAAACCTGCTTACCCTGTGTCCAACTCGGTGGTGCGTCAGAGTTGTGGCACTGTCGCGATTGCTGCCTGCTATGGAGAAATGCTGCAGACATTCAGGACCCTGGAGAGGACAGGACTGTCAAGGGGAGACGCGTGCCAAAGTGGCAGGATTGCTCAAAAAGGGCAACTACACGCGCACAGTCTTTGGTTGTTTACCTGCGTACCATGTTTACTCCGTGCGAATCTGTGGCTCGGTCACTGCAAGGCATCAAGGTCACAGCCCTTGGATCAGTGGAAGTTGCGAAGCTTCTTGCCAGCGACTCAACTCACTGCGACAGGATGACACCTTCGCTGACCTTGTGGACAAGACCAAGCAGTACGCAGATCGCTACAACTTAAAGCCTTAAAACGCGCACGAGCAAGACCCCAGCGCGTTTTCGCCATACAGCGGAGGAGGAGGAAGGGGAGTAGGGGAACATAGAGGGTAAATAAATAAATAATAAAATAATGCCAACAGTATTTTAAATAACACATAACTTAACTCATCAGCCTGTAATTGTATATGTTGAAATAATGCAACAAATACGCACACATAGACAGACAGATATTATGTATCTATTCATAGATTATGACATAAAAACGATACAATTTTTCAATAATACTGTACATCCACATACGCCTATTTGAGAAATGAGCCTGTAATTAATAATACACAAACAACGGGTTGGTATTTTTCATTTTCATAACAAACCAAATTCATGAATTTGAACTTAATGAATGAACTTGAAATATTATTTAAAAAAAAGTTTGACCAAGCTTAAATAAGCAGCCATATGTAAACTATGGTTGGTTGTTATTTAATGATGTTATATTTAATATTGCAGAGTATCCAAGCCTGTGGAAGAGGGAAATGTTGAGGCTCTGGACGTGGTGCACTCAGAGGTGGAACGGCGTTTTGATCAGGGCGAGAGCAGACAGTCCTTGAGGCGGCCCAAGGGAAAGGGTTGATGTGGGTTCCCCGGAACTGAGCCCCTTCCACGAGAGCAGCTTAGCATTGAGCTGGGCATACTGAGGGACGTGTGTAGGGGGCGAGAAGTTTTTACCAGTCAGGATGTTGTGTCCATCCTGCACACCTTGCAGCCCCAAACTCATCTATGCTGTCGGAGGTGGAGAAGCTCATAAAGCTGTCTGGCCCTGCCCATATCTGTCGCGGCATCCGAGCGCTCTTTCTCTGCCTTGCGCAGATTGAAAACCTTGATGCGCAATACAATGAAGCAGGAAAGACTCACGCATTTGGCCATTATGAATGCGCATAGTGACCTTCTTGATGAATACGATGTTTCGGTCCTGCTTGAAGAATTCATCAGGATGTCAACTGAGAGAAGTCCACTTTTAGAAAAGTGTGAAAGCCCTTTGGAGCGCAAACTGTTCTTTTTCTGACTGCTGTTTTATAGCCTAGTGTTATGTGTTTTAATAAAGGCTTGATTTATTCATTCATTTATTTCGTTTCATTTCTTAACAATTAGAGGCTGCATTATTGTTCGTTAGTCATTGATACTGTAAGTGTGCGTCTCCCCCGACCCTCCCAAAAAAATCCCGACCCCCTCTCAGAAAATAGTTCCGACGTCCATGCAAAGGATACAAAGTATTTCTTATAAATCGAATTAACATAACTTTGAACAAGAATAATGAACGCCCAGAAACTGTATATATATATATGCATCATTTATTCTAAGCCTTAACAAAAAAACTCAATCCCAAAATAAATATCTTTGCATTTTGCGGAGGCTAACCTAATTCTATGAATTACTGCTTTCACGTAAAGTGTGCCTATTGATTAGCCTTCAAGGAACAGACCCCCAAATTAACCATAAATAAATCCTAATTTGATTCTATCACGACAACCAATCAATTTACTCTGTATACAGCAACCACAAGAAGGGACATGTAAAGTATACCTTAAGAAAACTTGGTGCACCACTATGCTTTTAAATGTTTTTTTTTGTGATACTGAAATACATTTTTCATTCGCACTATGAGGTGAATGAACTTGCACTTATGATATTAATCTTGTTATTTCTAATGTTTCCATATAAGTATAAATGGTTTTTATTCATATTTGATTACCTTAACATAAAATATGTCTTCATTATATATATATATATATATATATATATATATATATATATATATATATATATATATATATATACAATGAATCCGTTCGTTTTTCTGTATCTGCCGAACGGTTCAATAGGCACTGACGAATTTTTCTGTGAATAGTTTTGAGAAATCAGGGAGTGTTTTAGTGGGGTTGTAAACTCCCAGAAACTTCGTCATCGCCATACTTATTTTATTCACCAAAACGTTTTTGTCAGTTTTTTTAAATTGCCAAACTATATTGTAAATTTTAAAATTTTAAATTATCTGTGGATAATTTTAAGTTAGTAAGACATTTTTTGTTTTATTGAGTGTTTACGGGAAAATTTGTTTTCCATATGATTACTTAGAAATAAGTTTTTCCTGATCCTGTATTCCCCCAATTGAAGTTTGTGGAAAATAACAACTATTTTTGTAACCTAACCTTGCGCTTAACAAATTTTAATAATGTCTAAAGATGGAGAGTGCAGTCTATCACTCTCAACTATTTTTATAAAGATAAGAAGTTGCATTATCTCCTATTTGTTTATCTTTTGCTGTTTTCCTCGCTTCAAAGAGACCAAACAACTCTGATATTCAGCGCTACCATACATATCTGCAGCACTCTATGTTCTCATGAATTGACCTAAAGAATAACTTCGTTCTACAATATTTAAATACCCACCCTTAAGGAATACAAAAGAAAAAATATGGCAATGAAGACCAAATGACGACTTTTTAAGAAACTACTTTTCATAAGAAAATAACATACGATGACATCACTGGAATTATTTGTATGATTTTTTTATTTAAAGACTATTTACTAAATAATGATAATATTTTTAACGACTTTTTAACGAAATATTTTTAAATAACATATGATGACATCACTATTATTTTCACAAAGACTATTTTCAAGTTGGAAAATCCCGGGCTGCTAATGGTATATTTATATATTTATTTATTTATACAAAGAGGTTGCGAAGTTTATTATCTATTAATAGTTCCGTTGTTGAATTTTAGTGACAAGCATATTAGAAAAGTATGATTGATGTTTTTTTAAATAATAAATTGGAGCGCAAAGGAGGAGAATGACGACATAGTCAGTAATTTGGAACGATTGAATTTTATTTTTATCTTGACTGCTGCTTATAGGCTACCGACAGGCAACATAAAGGTGCTAAGGTGTGAGAAAAAAACGGCAGATGACTTGCAAAATATTTTTGATGTAGAAGAGTTTATTTTTTAAGACCATATCATTTAATCGTTGCGGTTGACTAAAAGTATATTATGGGTTCTGCTCATACAGAAACCATAATGTACTTTTAGTCAACCGTAAAATTACCATTATACTTGAACCAATATCTTGATTTTAAATGGGGTATAAAAATTAATTAATGAAAGTTATTTAGAGAAGTACTTTAGTTATATCTAAAGTCCAGGTAAAAAGTAAGTTTATATATTTATATTGAAAATATATTATAGGGAGTAATTTTCTTTTCTGTTTAGTTCGCGTATAGTTTGACAGTGATCTTCGATTTCTTTCTTCCGGCTCAGTACCAACCTTTCGAGTCGGCATATGCCTTGAAGAAAAAAGCCTGTTTTGTCCAACTACCATTCATTTTGTTGCCAGCACTAAGCATGGCCATCCATTTGGTGGTAACTGCATTATCCACATCGCCACTCTCTCCATTCATCCAGTGCATTAGAGTAAGAGAGTCTGGACGCATGACTGATGAGTGATGACATGTAGCTGACGAAAACCCATAACAAACAAATTCTATATCATTATAGGAGTTTGGATTTAATGGAAAAATAAATGATATTTTTATAAATCAAAGGGAATATTATTTAATGTTAAAGGACGGTAATTGAATTAAATTTCCTATTAAATGTTATTTTCATGATTTTGTCACTATTTTTAGCAGAAATAATAGGATTTATATGTTGAATAACCATATTATGACATGTATGATTCTATTCGTAATGTGGGCAGCCTTCATCAATCACGAAACCTTTTTTGTTTTTATATCTCTTGGATCAATCAGCATAATAGGTTTCTTGTTATACTTTACTCCGAATAAAAACAATAGATGATCATTCCGGAGTCCCAGAACGCATTTGAATCGTGCCACATGCTGTAATCACAGAAACCTTGTGTCTACAGGCAATCCTCTCCTAAGGCGCACAAATATTTTCGTCATTATTACGGATCAGTTTTAAGAGTAGAATTAGGCGGTATTCTTAGGTAAATCCTCATTGACTTATGTATTCCAAGGACCTATGAGTTCTTCAAGTGCTGCTCTTATCTTTAGAAAAACATTCTATCGGAAAAAACTTGGGTCTGCAGGCAATCCTCTCGGGCATTGCATTTTTTGTCGATATAGCGGATCAGTTTCAATAGTAGAATGAGACTATTGGCATTAGCCTCATTCTACTCTTGAATTGTGCGATGTAAGACAGGAGTGCCTTTACACAAATTTCCTCCAATGGCAATATGCTGGATGCTTACAATACGTTCTTGGACTCGAAACGACCATTTGATGCTTTTATCGTTAGTAAAGTATTAGTAAAAACTTATTTTATGTACGTCACACGAAAAAAAAACTCATTTCTTACCTGATTTTGGACCCAAATATTGGGAAATGGTCGATGGAAACGCTTTCGAGGACAATCACAGATATTAGTTGGACGGATTGGAGTCATTTTTCGTCTCGAAAAAATCACTCCTCTTCTTCATAGGCGGAGCATATTTTTGAATCAACTGATCCTACTTCCTGCGGGTGTAAAATTAATAAATCATACCTTCTCCCAATTAAATCACTAACCCCTCCCTTTTAAATTCATTTAACGCAATCTTTTTTAGATATTTATGAATAAGAATATAAATTTTTAAATTATTTTTCATAATTAAATTTCCCCATACACGTAATATACGGACAATTAAATTGACTACTGATTTGAATATCAAAATTGACTTTATGTTAGGTATGATAAACAATTATATATATAAGAATTACAAATTAATGACATCATCAAAATTATTTTATTATTTAGCTTTTAAGTCATAGATTTATGTATATATATATATATATAATTTTTTTTTGAAAAACATCAATGAATCGTCGAGATATCTTCAAAACAGCCAACCGCCAGTTCAAATTTAAATACTAATATTATAAATAATTTGTGATGACGTCATTTCTGATTTTTTTCCAAAAAAAATTCTAAAGGCTAGTTCATTATATAAAAACGGGTGCTAAAGAGTTAAATTAATTGCAAAGGGTAGTAAAAAGAATAAATTTCATGTACTGGTTTAAAAATTTGCTTCGATAATAATAAAAAAGAGTTATTTTTGAAAAAAAACTTTATGAATTTTCGAGAAATTTTCAACAGCCAACCAGAAGTTCAAATTTAAATACCCAGGGAAAATTCCGGGGGCAGCACTTTCGTTTTAACATACCTACTTTTTTTGTTGATTGATCCCAGAGATATAAAAACAAAAAAGGTTTCATGAATGATGTAGGACTGCCCACATTACGAATAGAATTAAACATGTATTAATATTGTTATTCTACATATAATTCCTATTTCTGCAAAAAAAATAGTGGCAAAATCATAAAAATAATACTAATTCAATTTAAACTAATTTAATTCAATTACAGTCTTTTTACATCATTTTCCTTTGGAGTTATAAAAAAAACATATAATTTTATATTAAAGCAATGAACCTACTAATTTATTATATTAAATCTGTTTGTTATGAACATTCGCCAATGCCATGTTATGAATCAGCTGTCATGCGTCCAGACTCTCCTACTCTAAGGCACTGCATTCATTTTGCCAAAAAACGATGTTGTGTCTCTGGTGGAATGATTCGAGCCACCCGTTGGAAGCCTTAACCTCGCCTAGACCGAGTTTAAATGCGAGTTGACGAGGATTCTCTTGAATTAGTGGTCCACTAGCTCATGGCTTATCACGTACTTGAACCACTCATACAAAACAGTGTTCAGCTCATCGCTGGCAGTAGATTGTAACTTCCTTTTACCATCGAGAGGCACGTTGTTTTCGAATTTGTCGATCCTTCCGTTTAATGATATTGAGAACTTCTGTTCAATTACAGAGATGACCTTATAAGTTCATTCGTTCTACTATAGATCAGAGCATTTTGATAACCTAGATCTTCTTCAATAAGATAGAGAACTTAACAAAATAAACTGTTGATGAATAAAATAGGAGGAGTATAGGTAGGTATGTTAAAACGAAGGTGCTGCCACCTGGTGTTTTCCTCCCGAAGTAAAAAAATTGAATTTCCGTTTGGCTGTTGAAGATTTCTCGACGATTCATGTTTTTTTTCTTCAAAAAATAAAATTCTTCGGTTGTTTATGAGTGTCCACTCAAATTTCATACCTGGCCATAAAATTTAATCTTTTTACTACCCTTTGCAATTAATTTGAACTCTTTAGCACCCGTTTTTCGTAGTTAACTAGCCTTTTGAAAATAATTATGCAAAAATCAAATAATGACTTCGTCACACATTTTTTTGCTATTACTCGGTTGTTTATCAGTGTTCACTCAAATTACATACATGAACATCAAATTTAATCTTTTTATTACTGTTTGCAATTAATTTCAACATTTTAGCACCCGTTTTTCAAAGTGAACTAGCCTTTTTTTATTATATACAAAAATCAAAAATGACGTTCTCACACTATTTCTTTGTAACTATTCGGTTGTTTATGAGGGTCCACTCAAATTTCATACCTGGCCATAAAATTTAATCTTTTTACTACCCTTTGCAATTAATTTGAACTCTTTAGCACTCGTTTTTCATAGTGAACTAGCCTTTTCAAAATTTATATGAAAAAATCAGAAATGACGTCATCACACAATTACTTTGCTATTATTTTGTTGCGTGACAAGAATTTAAAAAGGAGGGTTTAGTGATTTAATTGAGAGACGGTATGGTTTATTAAGTCTACGGCAGCAGGAAGAAGAATCAGTTGACTTATAAATATGCTTCGCTTATAGAGAAAAGGAGGAATTTTTTAGAGACGAAAAAGACGATTACGTCCAATCCGTCTAACAAATATCCGTTATTATCCTCGAAAGCGTTTCCATCGATCATTTCTCAACAGTTTGATCCAAAATAAGGTAAGAAATATCTTTTTTTAATTTTCGTGTAACATACCTAGTATAGGTATGTTACAAGAAATAAAAAAAAACATATCTCTTACCTAATTTTGGATCCATATGTTGAGATATGGTCGATGGAAACGCTTTCGAGGACAATCACGGATATTAGATGGACAGATAAATGTCATTTTTCGTCTCGAAAAAATTTATCCATTTCTCCATAAGCGGAGCATATTTTTGAGTCAACTGATTCTACTTCCTGCTGGTGTAGACTTAATAAACCATACCTTCTCCCAATTAAATCACTAAACCTTCTCTTTTAAATTATTGTCACACAACAGAATAATATCAAAGTAATTATGTGATGACTTCATATCTGATTTTTTTCAAATAATTTTTCTAAAGGCTAGTTAACTATAAAAAACGAATGCTAAAGAGTTGAAATTAATTGCAAAGATTAAATTTGATGTTCATGTATGAAATTTGAGTGAACACGGATAAACAACTGAATAATTTTATTTTTTGGAAAAAAAACCTATGAATCGTCGAGAAATCTTCAACAGTCAACCGAAAGCTCAAATTTAAATGCCCTGGACAAAAAATCTAGGTGGCAGCACCTTCGTTTAACATACCTAAAGAGTAGAATAAGGGATTGAAGTGTACCTTGCTTCTATATGAATAAAATATTATTTTCCAGGGTTTTTTATCCTCTCAAATGTATTTATTATGTGACGTACAGAAGTAGTTCCGATTAAAACAAGGATACTATAAATATTTTTGAAATGACTGTTATTGATGACGTCACATTAATATTCAAGTATTAAATCACAACAATAAATCTAGTATTCGCTAGAGGCGAATAATAAATAATAATTCGTATAAATACGTTATCATTTCATTTTCCCGACATCCTTTCTTAGAACGGCAAAAGCTTCCTCTAGCGAAGACCTAGCCCTCCGGAGATTCATTGAGTCATTCCACTACTTTGCTATAAACGAGGCTGTAGCATCATATCCTGAGGATATGGAAACCTCTGAGCCTTTGAAAAAAAATTGTGAGTCGTGAATATGATGGGGAGCCGAGTTTATATCAGTCGAACACTAGATTATTGTTGTGACTTTATTCTTGAATATTTATGTGACGTCATCAATAACGGTCATTTTGAAAAGTATGCAAGTGGACAAACCTTATCTTTAGTAACCTTGGATTAAAGTGTTCAAGTAAAGAACAACAAGAAAATGTAAACAAAAAAATTCTGGCACATAACATACTTTATTTATAAAACGTCAGATATTGCTTTTCCATTAAACATTCCATTCAAAGAGGTAAAGAGGAGTTGATAAACGATGAATTAGAATAAACACATATTAAGTGATTATAAAAATAAAATCAACAGTCCTGCTAATACAATCGATAAAATCTACTTTATAATGATATCATTTTATCAGAGAAAAATGTAAAATTTGAAAAATGTCTTCCAATTGAATTACTATCATTGTAAGTACAGCTAATTCATTTGTTCAATTTGAGATTCAATCTTGTTACTGTAAGACAATTTTTAAAAAATCAAAAAAATTGACCTCCTACAATTCATTAATGGGTGCCATTTGTTAAATTTATACTTAATAGTATATTTTATGTACGTCTGTAGCAGACTCTCTTCATTAATTCCCGCCAGATGGCGTGGCGTTAGTTTGCTCTGAAAATGTCAGCATTTACGTTAATAATAGTACTTACTCCTATTACAATTTCAATCATTTTTCATCTTAGTATTCATTGAATTATATTGCTTATTGACAAAATATTCATATTTATACTCTTTCTTGTGTACGTTTGTTTGCATTATTATTAATAAATACTTGGTCAAAGAGAGTGCCTGATCTCAAAGCTATAAATCGCTTGTGACCAACAGATCTTAATCTCTAATTCCTCAGTCTACAATTACTATGATGGATGTATTCTTTCCGGATACATTGTTACGTCGGGGTCGGCAATGTAGATGTAATGAGGGTATTTATCGTAGCTGTAGATTGGCGAAAAAGAGAATGAAATCTTTTGATCAGAAGCTATTACTGACTTTGAGATCAGGCACTCTCTTTGACCAAGTATTTATTAATAATAATGCAAACACACGTACACAAGAAAGAGTATAAATATGAATAATTTGTCATTAAGCAATATAATACAATGAATACTAGGATGAAAAATGATTGAAATTGGAATAGGAGTAAGTACTATTATTAACGTAAATGCTGACATTTTCAGAGCAAACTAACGCCACGCCATCTGGCGGGAATTAATGAAGAGAGTGTGCTACACGTCCACCAAATAAACTTTTAATTCGTACAATAAACGTATTCATACAGTATCACTAAAATTCTATATTAAATATAATTCGATGTCCTATTATGTGACATGTTATTTATTTCTAATTTAGAAAGATTGTTATGTATTTATTCGTGTGCAGAAGTGTCTTGTGTGCTCCTGGAAATTAGTTTAATTTTCTTCGAACATAGACAAAAGTGAAGGATAAAATTCACATTGTTGGATTTGTAAGACTATCGGTGATTTTTCAAGCCCACTTTGGACCCTCAGAGACTCGGAACCTGGAAGCACGAAGCGAAATCCTGTGGCGGAGGAATAATAAGAAAAATACATAAGAAGGATATTTCTCCTCGGTTGTATGATTTTATTCTTCTTTCGATCCACCTGAGAGAATATCATTAACAGCCTGATACACTCATTTAAATCCTCAATTAATTAAAGGGGCGAGGAAAAAAAAATCTTGTAAGAAAACACCTTTGATTTCTAAAAAGGAAAAATGAATGCGCTCCCTCCTGATAAACCTCCTGACGGTCTGGGCATAGAAGACTCTAACATGGAATGAGAGGCTTTGGCGTGCGAGTGAAGTTACCCCTTCTAAAAAGTACACATAATAGTTTGTATCTTCTATGAGTTCGGTGGTGATTGAAACACGTGTTTGGATTTTAGAGTCTTCTATGGTCTGGGAGAGGAAGGGATGAAAGGAGATAATAAAACAATAACAGGACTCCCTCTTCCTACAAACTACCTACAAGCTCTGAAGAAAAACTTGGCGCTAAAGGCAATGAAAAGGAGGCTCATTGTTGACCTAAAGTCAATTGAAGATGACTACTTTCCGAATAGGCCTAATGACAAAGATGTTGAAATTGTAATTTTTGATATTTTAAGATTGGAGCCGAATGTTATTAAAGGGGTTCGTGTCTGCCTGGATTTAAAAATATCATCATTATTGATCTTAATAAGGAAATGAACATTGGAATGAGCTTGTCTCATGTAAAAGATGAATTCATCATTCGAAGATCAGAAGGAAAATTTAAAGGACATAAGGGTTCAGTTAGAGGGCTCAAGGCCCAACGTAAAGATGAAAATGGTAATCCCATTATTTTTGAGCGAAATATAATCATCCATTCTCCACACGAGGATATTACAATGGAAGATATGGAGAGTACTGTGAAGAACTATGGGGATATTGTAGTTCCTATAAAGGAATGTTACTTTAAGGAAGGAAAGCTGAAAGGAATTTCAAATGTAAACTATATGATGAAGGCAACTTTGAAGAGTGAAATACCTGGGTTCCTTCCAATCAAAGGATTTAAAACAAGGATAAGCCATGCTGGTCAAAATATTACCTGTGCCAAGTGCTTCAATATTGGGCATTTCGCAAGGGATTATCCAAATAAAGCTGTGAAATCGAGCAATCAAATTATCAAGATGAATGAATGTTCAACGGAAGACGCGATCGGAATAGAGGAAAATAAACATAATTAAGAAAAACCAAATGAACCATTAAAGGTGTTGCTGAATGTACGGAGAGGATTCTAAAAATAAAGGAACTCCAATTGACAATAATATACTGGCAAATTTGAATGGCGTCATTGCGAACGGAGGCAGTCAGAAAAATATTAGTGAAAAATTCAGCGGAGAACATAGCTTAAAAAATTCAAATACAGAGAAAAAATGCAATTCAAATAATCAACTTATTTTGGAAGCCGTGGAAATAACGAGTGGAAATAAATTCAATACACAAAAGGCAAAGAAATCGAATACTTTGGATAATTTCATATTATTTTCTCGAACTAGATCTGGTTCTACATCAAAAAGAACGTCTCCGAATTCCGGATTATCCCCAGACAGTAAAGAGACACCATCTAAAGCACTTAAAAATTGAGCAGTCATGGCATCTCACTCCCAACATTTATTAATAAATAATATAAATTGTGTGCAGATAAATCTTGAAAAGAGGAGTCTTGCAGGACATGAAATAGTCAAGCTAATCGATGAACAGTCTACTCATATTGTTTTGGTTACTGAGCCTCCATTAACAAATAATGTTCTTAATCAAATAGATGGCACCTACGATATTTTTACTCCAAAACGTATGAATGGAAGTAATGCTAGAGTGGGCGTTGTTGTGTCAAAAGATCTAGAGGCCATAACAATCGAGTCTTGTTTTCAATTTCTCTTATTAATGTTATTTGAGGGACTTCGACGCTAGATGGAGATATCATACTACATCCCATCTTAGCTAAGGCATCCACAAATTCATTGCCAGTGTTGTCGTCATGGCCCTTAATCAATTTCATATTTATAGTCCTCTTCGACCTGCTCATTTCATTCAATATTGCATTTTGCTGTTTTGTAAATAAGCCTCTTCTCTGTGATAAAGATTCAATGGCAGCCATACTGTCCACATGGAATGTCACTGGGGAGTCGTAGTATTTTTCCATCACATTCAAAGCTCGTACTGCCTGTAGAATTCCTTCCAACTCTGCTTGAAACACCGTGTTGTACCAGTTAAGATTTCCGCATCCTTCTTGAGTGGACTGATCTCCAAAGGTAATGCACCAGCCAAAACCAACTCCATCACTCATCTTCGACCCATCCGTAAAAATATTCAGGCATTTGGGATCCACATTAACTTCTTGGTAATTTCAAATGGAGGCATGGAATATGATTTGTGGACATTTTTTTCTAATGGAGTACCATATTTTTCAGTAGAACGTCTAATTCTTTTTGGATGATACTTCCTCCACTTTTGCTCGAGAATGAGTCAGCCATTTTATTGGTACATTATGCATGACTCTTAACCTTGACCTTAGTGCCCACCTTTTTATGCTTATGTGTAGTGGTTCTATATTGAACATAACTTCCATGGCTTTCGTCGGAGTGGATCTCATGGCTCTGCACATTAATAGACATGCCAGCTATCAATTCGCCTTAATTTAACATAGTATTTTTTCAAATTCATTCTCCTAGGCGCCCATATGCTTGCCCCGTAACAAATGATTGGTTCCAAGCAGGCCTTCCTAAACCATTGCGTATAAAAAGGCCGCAACCCCCAATTACTTCCGATCAAATTCCGCACAGAAAATAAAAGTCCTTTGGCTTTTTTGACAATATAATCGATATGGGCTCCCCATTGAAGTTTTCGATCAATTATAACCCCAAGATACTTATACTGATTAACCCATTCAATACGTGTATCATTGATTTTAATCATGGGAAGGTCCACTTTTCTTACGTTCCAAGGATATGGAGTGAAGCAAGAGTACTCTTTTTACCGAAACCAAATAAAGACGACTACATAAACCCTAAATCATACCGTCCAATTACAAACGCAAACACTTTAGTAAAAGGACTAGAAAGAGTAATTTACTGGTTTATACAATCTTAAGAGCTAAAAGTTCCCGTGGAAAACCAGTTTGGGTTCCAGATTGGGAAATGTGCTGATACAGCTATTGCAAAGCTGGTAGACAGAGCTGAAAGTGCCGTCCTCACAAAAAAACATGCTATTATCGTGTTCTTCGACATTGAAGGGGCGTTTGACAATCTTCCGTTTGTATGGAATTGTGCAATTCAACATATAATAGCCCCCAAACCAGGACCGTTACTCACTATAGGTTTTGCTGATGATATAGCCGTAATTATCACTGGCATTGACCTGACTTCGATGGCAGATATCATTCAACGACGAGTGGATGAAATGAACACCAGTGTGTCCAAAATTGGGTTAAAGTTTAGTGCATCAAAAACCAAAGGAATGGTATGCACTTGGGCATGCAAAGTGGACCTTCCCATGATTAAAATCAACGATACACGTATTGAATGGGTTAATCAGTATTAAGTATCTTGGGGTCATAATTGATCGAAAACTTCAATGGGGAGCCCATATCGATTATATTGTCAAAAAAGCCAAAGGACTTTTATTTTCTGTGCGGAATTTGATCGGAAGTAATTGGGGGTTGCGGCCTTTTTATACGCAATGGTTTAGGAAGGCCTGCTTGGAACCAATCATTTGTTACGGGGCAAGCATATGGGCGCCTAGGAGAATGAATTTGAAAAAATACCATGTTAAATTAAGGCGAATTGATAGGCTGGCATGTCTATTAATGTGCAGAGCCATGAGATCCACTCCGACGAAAGCCATGGAAGTTATGTTCAATATAGAACCACTACACATAAGCATAAAAAGGTGGGCACTAAGGTCAAGCTTAAGAGTATGCATAATGTACCAATAAAATGGCTGACTCATTCTCGAGCAAAAGGTGGAGGAAGTATCATCCAAAAAGAATTAGACGTTCTACTGAAAAATATGGTACTCCATTAGAAAAAAATGTCCACAAATCATATTCCATGCCTCCATTTGAAATTACCGAGAAGTTAAATATGGATCCCAAATGCCTGAATATTTTTACGGTTGGGTCGAAGATGAGCGATGGAGTTGGTTTTGGCTGGTGCATTACCTTTGGAGATCAGTCCACTCAAGAAGGATGGGGAAATCTTAACTGGTACAACACGGTGTTTCAAGCAGAGTTGGAAGGAATTCTAGAGGCAGTACGAGCTTTGAATGTGATGGAAAAATACCACGACTCCCCAGTGACATTCCATGTGGACATTATGGCTGCCATTGAATCTTTATCACAGAGAAGAGGCTTATTTACAAAACAGCAAAATGCAATATTGAATGAAATGAGCAGGTCGAAGAGGACTATATATATGAAATTGATTAAGGGCCATGACGACAACACTGGCAATGAACTTGTGGATGCCTTAGCTAAGATGGGATGTAGTATGATATCTCCATCTAGCGTCGAAGTCCCTCAAATAACATTAATAAGAGAAATTAAAAACAAGACTCGATTGTTATGGCTGAAAGAATGGAATGGTGAACAAAATTCTTCTTGCCTGATCTGAAACAGAGATGGAAGTACACACACACACACGAGAATTTCAATTAAAAATATTGTAAGTTTTGTGTCTGGCCATATTCGTATGAAAAAACATCTAAAGGAAATGGGATTGGCGGATGAGGACTCTTGTAGGCTTTGTGGAGAGGAACGAGAGTCTCCCATTCACTTTGTCAACAGCTGTGATGCCCTTGCTGGTGTAAGGAGGAACATTACGAGGAACGTGGGGACTATCGTTGGAGTAAGGGTGATGTTTCCCACTTCATCAGGGCTCTCATAAACATGCGCCAGTTCGTGGATGTCTTCTTAGATGACGAAATTCTTCACTGATTTTTTTAAACAATAGTTGTAATTTAATTAATACGAGTATATGTGCTTTTAAACATTTTTAGTTTGTATTTTAGTATGTTATTTTGGATTGTTTATTGTTGTTGTTCACTGTTTGCATGTAAATGAAATATACCTCACCATTAGGGTATATGCCATTAGGTTGCTGCATTAAATTGCAGTTTCCGTTACCCCATGAGAAGCTTAACCGCATATACTCCTGGGTGGAAAATTGAAGAAAAAAAAGTTAAGTCATAATATAACTTTACAAATGAGAAGCATTTGATTCAATAAGCTAAAGATATAAACTGTGCATCTCACGAGCTATAAAGTTTTAACCTTGTAACATTAAATAAGAAACAACAAAGGTTTTAATAGCACGCTGTTGTAAAATTGTATTTATATTCTTTTACTCCGAGAATTGTATACAATATTTTTAAAATAAATGAGCATATAATAAAACTTAATTCTAAAGATTTATAATAAAAATAATAATGAATGCATGTAGAAATTTTGTCCATACTAAAACCTTACAAACTAAAACTAAAATTATAATTCTTAAAAAAACACATATTTAATGAAATAAGCTTATATGGATAGCTCAAGCTTTTTTTTTTTTTTTTTTTTAGTTTATTGCTACACATCATATATACATATATTCAGTACGGGCACATTAACATGTGCCCGTACTGAATATATGTATATATGATGTGTAGCAATAAACTAATAAAAAAATAAAAATAAAAAGCTTATATGGATGAAATACAGGTAAAGTTTAAAGATTTCCACGTTCGTTCTGTTCGATTTCAATGCATTCGAAGAGAGCCTGGAAGTTACCGGCACCAAAGCCATTGTGATTGTTCCTCTGAATCACCTCCATGAAAACAGTAGGACGGTCCTGAAGAGGTTTTGTGAAAATCTAAAGAAAAGAAAGGGATTATTGAAAGTGTGCCATGAAAATTATCGATACATATTAGTACTACAAAATTGCTTTGTCTAGATGTATTTCTCAAATACAATACCTGAAGGAGATATCCATCATCGTCATAGTCGATAAGGATCTTGAGCTTCCTTAAAACCTCAATGTCCTCCTTCACTTGGACCTTGGAATGTTTTAGCTTCTTACGAAGCTCGGTGTAGTAAGTATCAGGGATATTAAGGAACTCGGTTCCACGCTCACGGAGACACTCAATAGACTTAATGATGTCACTAGACCGAAGCGCAATGTGTTGAACGCCCGCCGAACCGTAGTAGTCTACAAACTCTTGGATTTGGGACTTTCGGATACCCGGTGCGGGTTCATTGATGGGCATCTTAATGGTCTCTTCCCAGTTGGCCATTACGATGGACCGGAGAGATGAATACTTAGTATGGACCTGAGAATCGTCAACGGACCAGAAGCGATGGAACATCAAGTTCTTCTCGTACCTAGAAGTAAAAAAAATCCAATTAATAAACGGTTTTAGGTAGAATGTCAGGACAAAAAAAAAAACACACATATAAGCTCTTAGATATGTTATTATATTAAAATGGAAACACTTGCTTAGATGGTATAATTTGTAATTTCTATTAAAAAAACCTTTAAGTTTGTGAGCAATCATATCAGAAATTAACTATATGGATATATTATTATCAGCGACCGGATCAATTTCATTACAATACAATCATAACTTGATAGGTTTGATGGTATAAAAGTGGCAATATTGCAGCCTAAATTTTAAATTAGCATATATTTTTCATATTTATGAAAGGTACAACGATAAGTTCGGAAAGAGTTACCTTTAGAATATGTAGAAGAATTAATATTGTATTATCAACAGAATTTATAACGCTTTATATTGCATTTTATGCAATTTTTAGAATTTCCTGCCATACTTTTATATATTTTTATCAGTTGATAAGCATGATATTTTGGATTTGAGCTACTAAAGCGTAAATATTGAGTGTTGGTTACTTCATTCAACGTACCACTGAACAGCATCCTCCATCATTAAATCAGGCTGATTTCCAACGATATGATCGATGAAGAGAAGATTGGGCTGTGGGAGTTTCTCAAGGAGGCAATCCACAATTCTTGGGGCTTGATAGCCAGGCAAGAATAAACCCTTAAAGTTCGCTCTCTCAATGAAAGTATGAGTCGTTTCCCCATATGTTTGAACACGAGCAAATCGAACCTGAAATGGAAATAGGAAAAACTAAATAATGATAAGAATCTTTAAAAAATCGAAATTAAAAATATATCTTCACCTTTCCACCTTCATCAGATTCTTCCCAGATGTCTTTAACGATTTTTACACCCTTGGCTTTTGCTTTTTCCATGATACCATCAAGATCCTCAACAGAAAATGTTATGTCCTTAACTCCATCTCCATGAATCATGAGATGACGCCCATTTCCTTTGTTTCCTCGGAGTGAGGTTCATAGCTAGAAAATATATAATTAAGTGTAATGATTCGATACACAATCCAAGTTACGTCATTCGTAGTGATTCAAATGTTTGTTTTTTCGATTGTTCTTCATATGATTCAGGAGTTATCATGAAGCGTTTATAATAGTCTTTATATCTAAGGAAACAAATGTAACACTAAAATAAATGCATTAACATTGCTTATATATACATATTTTATTCATTTTAATAATACATAAAAATACATTGAGTGATTACTCAATACAAAAAGTGGTGAGATGAGATGAAGTTTGAATTTTTTTTAGGCGGGAGGACCAAAGGAGTAACTATTTTTTAATTTTAATGATTTAAAATGTACTTTTATCTCCAAGATTTGATCAGTTACATTTATAAAAGAAGAAAATAAATAAAAGTTTCTTCAATTATAGGCAGTACTTCCTACGTTACCAAGTGAAATTATCCAAATATGTTTCATGAAAGGATATTGAATGAATTAAAAAAGGCTCAATTTCTTATTCTTAATAATTGTTTTTAATTTTAGACTCTTAAAAATCCAAATAGCAATAATTTTACTATACATAATATAAGACGGAAATATTACGATAATTTTTTTGGTTAAGATATATTACACGGCTTTATTACCAGTTGATTTAGTTTACCTCTATAATAAATTTATTTATTATATCATAATTATTGAAAACTATATTTTAAAATTTTATGGATAATAGCCATCATCACATTAAGTTAATTCAAACATTTAAGGGGTATATTAGAGACCTTGTGTTATGTAAAGTAATTCATTACCTGGACTTGAAGACAAAAACAATGTCGTTTTGGCAAATAACATGAGAGGCGACTTGGCGACTTCCAGTCTCTAGGCCTTTAAATGCCATGGACTGAAAGCCATAGCGAGCGCAATAGTGAGACGCAGCCTGTTTTGCATTTCCAACCCACCACTCAATGTGGTCAAAGTTTAAAAACTTTCCACGATCCGGCTTGGGCCCCTATAACAAAAATAAATAGCTCATAAACATATCGTTTATAATATTAAATATGCTACTTTAATACACCCTTTTAGAACTTGCTGTTTTACACTGAGTTTTGTTTGTTTCTCTGTGTATTCATGTATTCCATCAGATAATTTGGGCGTGGAAAAGGATATGGAGACTTCATTAGATCAACCTTGTTCCCGGCTTTAGTTAGTTAAGTTATGGTTTTAAAAATTCAAAAATTGCTTAATTCGGCCCTGGAAATAGCCGTTTCGACTTCCTTGTAGGGATATCTTTTTAAGCATTTTTTTTTAACCAGACATTTGGGTACAGTACAACTTAATATGTCAATATATGTACAACAATGGTTTCTTTTTTTTGTGGACTATCAAAGAATTTATCAAGTTCAACTTGTAAGTTCACTGAAAGGATAATATTAAATTAATTTAAAAAATGTAATTAATTTATAGAGAAAAAATATATTTCCACCGACAACTACTAATTTCTTACCTTATTTTCGTATGTAGTACCGATCACTCTATCGTCTGCCATAGTTGGAGTTGAACTACCAATATATACTTTTTAGAGTTGATTAGATTAAAAACAAAAGTTTTTCCGTGAGAGTGTGTAAAATGTCACGCGGTTAAACAAATTGGTAAGAAAGAGAGAGGGATGGATTCAGGTGGTTCTCTCAAAGGCTCCTGGTGTGCGAGCGTGTGTGTATGCGTACAAAGGGATCCCAAATAAATTAGCTTCCATGCTAGATGAACGCACAAAAAAGTCTTTTAAATCAAGTCACGAGTTTTTTCGTTTCTGGCCTGTGTGTTCATACTCCATGCGCTATAAAATAGAAATCAAATCCATACATGAATGCTAACATACACCTCGTAAAGAGTAAAATACTTTAAATGTCAATGTCATTAATGAAGTTTCAAAGCTATTTTGAGAAAATAGTGTTGTAACTTATTTTTTTTTATTTTTTTATTCACAGTTCAGAAAAAAATATATACATAAGATTATATATAAAAATCGATAATAATACATAGTAAAACTATATAATAAGCATTATAGCTTAAAATTTTATCATCGATACTGAACGAACAAACTAAATACATTTAAAAGATTACATGATTACAACTTTTTTTTTAAATAAAAATATCTAAAAAAGTATAATAATATAAAGACCAGTCCTAACGTTTATCCTAAACGTAATTCTGTTAAAGTAGTTTTGGTCCCTAAATAGTGAAAAATTCACAAATGTATAACAAAATAATTAAAAAATGAGCATTTAAAATGTGTGTAATTTGTATTCTCATATATATATATATATATAACTACTTTTCATAAGAAAATAACATGGAAGCACTCTATAAAATGACTTAAAATAACTTCTTTTTACGATGTTTAAATTCCCAGCCTTAAGGAACAAAAAAACGAAAAAAATGGCAATAAAGACCAAATGACAACTTTTTAAGGAACTGATTTTAATATGAAAAATCACATGTGATGACATATTACACATTCTATTCAACTTTGACTTTTGCCTCATGTTATAATAAGGTAAAACGAAAGGTAACTTAAGGTGCAACACACTCATTACAAGGTTGGAACAACCATTGTAACTTTTAGTTAGGATTCAAACAGGCTAAATAATAAATTTATTTTCCTTGCACTAGCTAATGAAACATTGATTTTAATGGAGATACTATAAGCTATAATTAAATATGAAAAAATAGGGATAAAAAATCAGTCGTTTATATTTATATTATACAGCGTTGGGCTAATAAATCCGGACTAGTTTTAAAACTAATACCCAGGGATCGTATGATCACACGAGGTTGTTAAGGATCTCATTGAAGGGTTTGCATCTCTTCTTTCAAACAAAGTATTGCTCATGGTAAACAAATGAGTTTTAAAATGGAATCAAAGAGGAGAGCGCTGATCATCGAAATGGCCCGCGTGGGCAGTACGCCTGCAGATATTATCAAGACTCGGAGCTACCCAAAGGCCACTGTATACGACGTCATCAAGCACTGGAAGGAAGAAGGGGTGTCCGAAAGGAGGGACTATGCCCCTAGAAGTGACAAAATCCGCACTACCACTTTCCAAGATGGCCTGAAGAGATCCATCGAGGTCTCACCCAGGACCCCCATAACCGTACTTACCAAGAGGCACAACGTCAGCCACAAGACCAAAGGCGAGCAATGATGGACGACTTGAACCTAAAGAATTATAACTTGTACAAAAGATACATTCTAACCCAGTCCATGAAGGAAAAAAGGATGAAAAACGAGACCAAGCTATTGAACAATTTGAAATTGAGTGTCAACAGAATCGTGACAAGAAAATATGGACTATGGACAGAAAGTACTACATCCAGAATGACAGCCTGTGAAAGATCTGAGGTACCACACGTAGTTACATCAAAGTTCCCTGCTAATATCATGACTCTGATATTGGCTGTGGATGATTTAATACCGATTTGACATAGAAAAAGAAAAAAACTAAAAACATAGAGACATCTCTCTGGCCTCTCTTTTATTAAAGTATTAAACCTCACAAACCTCTCCCTTTTTCATAACAAAGCTGTTATTATTATTTTTATTGCGTTACATTAACAGCTTGAGTTACTTAACCCTTGTGTGGTGTTCGGGTCTGTGGGACCCATTTCATTTTTGTCTCAAAGAAAAGTAATACGAATTTTTATTATTTCAAACTCAGATTCATTGGCCTTGGCTCATTTTCTGTGAAGAACATATATCACAACACGTTTTCAGTGACACACACAATACACCCCCCTACACATTTACATTACATAGAGGGTGTTCGGGTCTGCTGGACCCGGGGTCAATGAAAGTGGAAATTTTAGGTCTTGTGCACCATCCACCCAACTACAGAACCATCACCTGCAAAGCCTGAAGTAAGTGTGATGCTATTGCAGTTGACCTGGCACTCATATCTTGTGTGTGAGGAGAGAGAGTTAGAAAAATTTCTGATATTTTTATTACTCTAGGTTACAGCCAGCAACAACAAAAAGAAGTGATGTTTTATTTATAAATGTGACCTAATGAAGGTAAAAGACTATTATTTATCATTTTGTTGTTTATATTGCTTGTAATTGAGATAAGGAAAAGATCATTTGAGTATTTTAACATAAAATAGTTTTATTGTGTTTAGCTGAGAGCCCCAAAACGCAGCGGGTCCACCAGACCCACGAAGAGTGGCTGTGTTACAAAATATGAACACCACACAAGGGTTAACTCTAGAGGAGGACCTTGATACGGAGTTCCCCCCTGTGTCCGGAGTCACTTATTCGACAGGATTCCTGGACGAGAGGAACTCCATCGTCTCTTGTCGGGACTGACTTGTTCTTATGGTAAGTAGTTCAATGCCTCCCTCGTCACGGAAGGCTCTCTAGGCTTCCTCTCAAAGCTTATTAATTCTCTTAGCATTTTTCTGGCCGATTTGACGACGAAAGTGAAGGAGGAAGACAGTAAAACCGCCTCTCATAATTCATCTAGAAGATAAAGAAACAACGCACCAAATTGTATTGAATTTTTTTTAATAAATGTAAAAAATAATAAAATAATTAGTAAAAAATCTGTTATGAAAAAGGGAGAGGTTTGTGAGGTTTAATACTATAATAAAAGAGAGGCCAGAGAGATGTCTATGTTTTCAGTTTTTTTTCTCTTTCTATGTCAAGTCGGTATTAAAATCATCCACAGCCCTGATATTGTAGGGAGCAACGGAAGTGCCATGCCCCCTGTCTTCTTTGAGCCCAAGGAGTAGGTAAATGCCGACCGTTACTGCGAGGCTTGGAGATAGTCGTCATCTCGTGGATGAAGAAGGAAGTTCCCGCCAACAACTTAGTTTTCGAATAGGACTCCACCAGATGTTACACAGCGAGGACAATATAGAACTTGCTGAGGGCCAACAAAGTCCCATTCTGGGATCCGCAGACCTGGCCCCCAAACTCCTCCGACATAAACCCGTTGAACTACTTCTTTTACTCGGAGTTGGGGAGAGAGAGTATCAGTACCCTCAAGTCCACCAACAGTCATCACTGAGCTGCAGTTAATCCCGCGGAGATGGTTAAGACCTACAAGTTCTTTCGAGGCCGGATCGAGACGATGCTCAGCGTATATGGATCCCACATTGAAAATTAAATTAATGAAATATACAGCTTTTCTTTGAGACCCTACTTGGTAGTCTACTTGGCTGCGTTCGTGATCTGGAAGTAATTGAAATTAGTCCAAATTTGTTAGCCCAACACTGTAGAAAGAGAAGTACATTTCAAAAGTTCGACTAGATCACACACGATTTTAATTGCTTAGTTATGCACCACAAGATTTTTAATTGACAAATAATAATCTAAAAAAGTTTATAATAGTAAATATTACAAAGATATTAGTTACCAAAAAAAACTGTATATAAAAGCCGCTTTTGCCGTAAAAATGAGGAAATGTGCAGAATCATAATATACATATGCATTAAGATATATTATATTAGCATGTATTACTTTTTAATTTGTCACAAAACAAGGATTTGTAACATATTATGTACAAACAACAGCATGATAATTGGTATTATATCTAGGTCGATGAAATTTGTCCCTTCTAAGTTTTCAAAAAGACTTGAGTGGATTATATCAATTTACTTATTGATAGATGTAATGTTTATTTGATTTATATTCAGTGTTTTGTGGTCGTAAGACTCCGAGGGGATCGCTTACCATCCCTTGTTGGTTAGTTCAACGATTTATAAATATATATATATATTTTTTTTCTATTCTTGTTTACGTTACCCACAATATATAAAGCATCTGAAGCTGCAACGGTCCGAGGAGTTATTTATAAATTTGGGGTGAGGAAAAGGGGGGGGGGGGTAAAAAAGCTATGTTGAGATTATCTATTCGACCATGTATCATAAAAAATAAATTTAAATTTAAAAGATATAGTTCGATAGACTAGTTTTAATCCTATAATGCTTATATAAAATCCATTCGGATGAAATTCTATCGAACCGTATAGCAACAATAAAACTACAGGGATTATGAATCTTAAAATTCAAGTATCAAACAAAAACTGTTGGTCAATGTTTTTCCTAGATAAGAGAAACAGACATTAGTTATTTCCCTCATTTTGTTCATCAATGTTTTAATATTAGTGTATTTATATTTAAATGGATCATAGACAACGCTTTTTTCTATCAACCTTGATGACTCTTTGATGTCTCTGACAAGGAAAAAACAATGGATGTACATGTTATTAGTAATGGAAATTTCCACGTATTGAATAAAATGAGGAAGAAATCATCAAATCAATGATAAAATCAATGACTACCTGGAGCCATAGAAATATTAACTTTTTAAAATGTGCTACCATAATGGGACAAACTTAAAAATACATTCTATTTTATATATTCTTTAGTTGGTATATATATTTTATTGTTTTTCTCTTTTTTGACAGAAAAATAAATCCAGTTATTTTGGTTTTTTATCCTATATCTCCCAAAAAATTGGCATATAACTGTAGTTTACTTGTATATATTCAACCTGATTGAATGTATTGAGTTACTAATTAAACACAAACAAAATAAAATTACATTTCACTTGTCTTCAATCGAAGATCACTATCAAAAAGTACGAGATGGAATTGTGACCACACGGAATCAGCCACTAAACCAAACTGAAAAATAAACCATTTTTTTATTCCCTTTTTATGTCAAGGCTAGGATAGTCCTCAATTACAGAACAGCTATATATGATTACCTTCCTGGAATTTTTCATTTGAAATGCTAGAATATGTTGTAGGTTATACCATTCTTATAGTGGATAAACTGAACTTCTTTTGTCTCTACCGTTTCTATATAAAACTCTAATAAGCAATTATCTTATTGTAACTCTCATAAATTAACCAATTAACTTCTTTCTTCAATTAGCAACCAAATTATAGACGATTCTGCTTCTTATCAATTGAATGAGGATTTATTTACGGTCGAGGATGATTAAAAATAATATACTTTAATTTTTCGAGATTGAGGAGCTGCTTTATTTCTTTAAGATAATGTGTGATATTCCAATAGTCAACTCAAAGATTCAAGGCCCATGAAAAGTGAAATTAGTTTCTTAAAGGATTATATTATTACCCTACCTCAACAGCCTGAGTGAATTAATGCTTATTTCATAATGCAAATTCTTTTTTCTTCTTATGAGTTTCATTTTCTTTCAACAAATCACGTTAGATAAAAATGTTGTATAGTGGTATTTGTTTTCATAACTCCAACTGGGTTTTTCTATTCGTATTCCTTTTCAACCAACCAAATTTTTGAAAAAATCCAGTGTTGTTTCCTTAGCTATTATGGAAGAAACAAAAACATAATTTTCATGTGAATTCTTATTGCATAACAATATTTTCATTAACGATTTAATTTTATTCCTTTTAATTCCACAAAATACTACAATATTATATGTAGTTATAATGCTATTAGTAAATGAATGTAAGCCTTGATTAAAGCTATTCATAGAATGATCAGAATGTAATTGATTGTAAATATATATATTGAAGCATTCTTGTTTACTTGATAACATTCTACTATGAACAAATTTTATCCATCAACTCATGAACAATGGCTCTTCAATTTATCACACAGTCATGTCATGCTTGAACCATCACCGATAGGTGAACAAAAAAAGCTGGTATTACGGAATACATGGACGTTGTAATGCTTGATTTATGATCATATAGCGTATGATAACGACAAGTTGTACGTGTTGAAAATAATTAATATTAAATTATATATGATTTATTCCGACTTTTAGATTACTAAAATTAATATTTATATATACATATGTTATAAACATTACCTGGCGAACATCTGTAAGATAACTTTGAGTACTAATTTATAACAAACCCATAATTAAACCACAGTTTAAAATGCATTACCTGGCAAATAATATTATTATTGTAGTATTTTACCTATATATATATATACAATATTCCTATCATTTGAGCTAAGGAAATAATTACTCAAAGAGTTTGAAGAAATCGAGGTGACTCAGTGACCCGGTTGAAAAAAATACCAGTAGTTTAAATCTACGTTTTTAGGGGGTATTGATATTTTGAAGATTTTGAAAAAATATTTAAAAAAGGATTTACTGACATCGGCACATTTCACTATAAATGATTTAATGAATGTTAGAAATTGTTCTGTATATCCAAGCCAAAAATTACCCATTAGTTATTTGACGTATTTTGAAAAGGGTGTATTTATATTTAATATTAAAGATGAAAAAAACCCACGATATAAAGCATAACAAACTAAGATATATTTCACCTAAATAACATTTAATTTTGTAATCAAACTAAAAACAAATAACTAAAATTCAGTCACTAAACATATTCTTAACGTTATGCATGAACAATAACTTATGATTTAAAGTAGGTTTCTTACAAAAATAAGGAATCTATTCTTGGGACATGAAATAAAAATAAGTTGGTTGTTAGTTATAAAGAGATTGAAGTTTAAAATGATAAAATATATGTCTAATGGTATTACACTGTTGCATTGATTTTTTTAATTGACATTCTCTGTTGTAATAACAAAATTCCTTTTTATGGACATAGATTAACAGATTACACAGAAATTATTCAACTAATTATGGAAATATCCAAGAGTTATTAAATAATGAAACTTTAAAAGCTTGTGATAATTTAATAAATTCAGTATGAATATTTATATATCATGACTTTTATCAAGATATAAAGGCATATTATAAAACAACAAAGGACTCTTGACAATAACAAAGGGATTTTTATTTTTTCACATGCGATTAAAATCACACAATTAATTTTAAGTAGAAGATCTGAAATATATTATAGAGTAAATGTTGAAATAATTATACCCCTGGAAGTTTGTTTTTTCACCTATAATACGTGTAAAAAAGTTAAAGGGATTTAATTTTGCTTTTAAAACGTTTAAATAACATATTTCCTTTCATAAATACTGAGAATATGACACACTGCTGTGGATGTGAAAAACTATTGATACGCATAAACTAGCTACAAATATATATGGTTACTATATGCCTATCGGTTGAGTTTAAAAACTACAATTTATTTTCGAATTAAATCAACTTAAAAAGTGTGTAAACTATATATTCATTTTTATATAGATATAGCCTTTTTATTCTTCTTCATATTATTTACGTTTAAAAATATTTCTTAAAAAACAGGTAATTTTGGACTCTTTGGATAAATTCTATGGTATGAGAAGTAGCATGGAAGCAGTGGATACTTGTTTAGTGAAACCTGTTTTCATCTCCGTCGTAATATTAAATTCCATCCTCTCTCTGATTGGTTGATTTTGAAGGCTTGTTTGAACACACGTCTTAATAACAACAGCAAAAGGAAGGAAAATATTTATCATGTGATTTTTAAGATCCCATGCGCCTTATCTCTGTTACTCGTTGTTTTTCCATTTACGGCAAAATACAGATTAGATGCATCGAAAAACAATGACTTAGTAAAAATAAATTATGATGAAAAGAAGGATCAGCAATAACAAAAAATATCCAAGAAACAAAAGGTTTTTCTACAACCAACGCCCTTTAATTCACAGCCTTTAAGAACAAAAAGAGATGACTACTTCATAAAAAATACTTTTTTACAGTCAAATAAAAATGAGGCAAAATATAGGACCGAATATATTGTTCAATGTTTTCCTTGTTGAGAAGTTTACAGTCTCCGGTCACCATATTTTATAAAGCGTTTGAAATTACTAATAACTACTCAAGGAGTCGAAATATTTCATTGATATTGCACTGATGAGGCAAACGAATATCCAAATTAGCTAAATCCATACATTGTTAGAGCAACTTCTATCCGCATCGTCCCCTTTCTTATAATTCAAACGAATATATACGATATTTTTAAAAGTTGAATTTAAAAAAAATATTACAAATGAAACGTAAACATATCTCGGAAATAAAGTTAATCATATTTACAATAGCATTGCTTTTTACCAGATAGTTACAGTGACTACTTTCAGCACATTGACAAAAAAAGACTTTGTTCATAGGTATTATTTAGATAATATAATGTTTTTTCTTGGCCCACAGGCGTAACTATATCTCAGAGTGAACAAAAAAAAATTAAGAAAAAACAAATAAAACTTTAACATACACAGGTACAAAATTTTAAAAAGCATATAAAAGAATCCAAGTAAAAGAAATATCTAATTGTAAAACTTTGGTATTACATACATTAACTATAGGTAAAATCGTTGCGACGTCAAAGTCCTTTGACGATCTCTTCCCTTATATGATTTGTTGTACTTTGTGATGATGGCTTTGACCTTTAGTTCCTTTTCTCCGAAGTAGAAGGAGAAAAAATACTCCGTTCCGATCTTTGCATCCGTATTTCTCCTTAAGAGTTTCTGAGACAAATTTAAAGATTTCGTGAAGCGAAGTGCAGCTCCAAAAGGTGTGATCTGTTGCATTCGTTGTTGAAGCGACACATACTCCTCTGCCCTAGGAAGAGCTTATCTCGTACTTCCCGAGTTCCTGAGAGGAAACGGTATTTCAGCTATTTTTCTGACGTGAAAAGTTACTTGCTATTAACCGTGTGCTTCGCTTTGGATTCTTCTTCTATTTATGCAATATATTAAATGCAATATTATTTATTATATAAAATAGTCTTGGTGATCTCCAATTGGCTTGAGGTTTCCTTTCCCTCATTCTCATCACCTGCATTTGAACAGCAACTAAAGGTTGTCGGCGTAATTTTCTTTTTAAAGCTATTTTTCATGCTCCATGGACAAAGTTTCCCCATTGTGGAGACTAGAAAAACTAGTAGGAGTCGAAGGGCTCATGCTAGTGATTTTTTCGTTAGGGGTGGGGGGAAAGCAATTATGACATTGGAGTCGAGCTCCGGGGAATTTCAGGTGGACAAGGTGTCCATTGACCGGTATAATTTGAGAGATGCTACTTGGGTCCACATAATTTTTAACATGTAGTTGGAAGTTATCCACAGAGATTTTTTCTTTGAATTGCCTCGGGATGTGAATCTAGAACTGTTCCTAATTGAATCATCCACTCTTTCATTTATTTTCGTCAATCCTTTTGCAGGTGCTGACAGTTGTTATAATAAACTTTCTTCGCCTATCAATCACAAAGTTTTCAACACCTTTAATTTGCATTGTTACTCTCCATTTACTCATTCCACTTTTGTGGTAAATTCTTTTAAGTCTGTGATTCGTTGTCTAATATTTATTGGCTCATTTATGTAAAGTCACTTTTCTTTCATATTAAACAAGAGAAAACAGGAGGTGACAACGAAGGGGGGATCGATCAGAAGGTAAGGAAAGTTTAGTTGATCAGCGTTTGCCCCTTCAATAGAAAAAAACGAGAGAATAGGAGAAAAATATGCAGAAGGGAAAATACCTCCCTGCGTCCTGTAGTCCTTATTATTAGAGAGCGGGAAAAATGTAAATCACATAAAAAATTTTTTCGCATATTTTCCATTTTTTAACAATTAAAAACATTTTTTTTTGGAAATTTAAGAAAAATCAAATTTTTCCTTATAATATCCATGAAATAAACACTTTTTTCTCTTTATAGAAAATTGTTGAACTTATTTTAATCACCTCTTGCATCATTTTTATAATTTTTCAATTCATTCCATTAATTTGTAAATTTTTGAGGGAAATAATGCACACCTAAATTTATGGCGCTCTTTGAATAAATATGAGGCTTTTGGTCAATCAACGTGTTTCCTATAAAAAGGAAGAGTTATGTACGTAATTGGGTGTTTAAGATCAGAACTTCTTTCATGTTCCATTTGTAATGAAATGCTCATTCGACTCAAACACCATGGCTAGGATCGTCACTGATACTCTCAGTTTGGGGCAAGCTTGGCAAAAATTCTCGTGACTGACGCAGCTGAGTGTGGACGAGGCCTTAGGGTCTTTTATCCGTCTCTAATACATTTGACATGTATTTGTCATTTGCTTCATCGTGTGGCGGATAAGGTCAAAGACCATTTTGCTGACGTGAATAGTCTCATTTCTTCGGTAAAGAAAGTATTCCTCAAAGCCCCATCTCAACAAACTGAATTCAGAAAATGTTACCTTGGTCAAGAGCTCCCCCTTGATCCAATTATGACCAGATAGGGAACCTGCTGTTTGGTATGGTCAGAATTCCGAGCAAGTCAAAGGAGTCGTGGATATGTTTGATCCTGACGATGCCAAATGTATATCCGATAGTCAGCGGATTTTTAAAATGAAAAACATCCTAGTTGCCTTAACATTTATTGCAAGTCATTTATCGCTTCTGCCAGTTCAATTACAGCCTGGAGACCGCAGGAATTACACTCGAAGATGGGCTCAAATCTTTGAAGATGCTAATGAAAGGATCCGCAAGATTCCAGGTAACGTCGGAGAGATCTTTAAAACTAAGTTGGATTACGTTGTAAAGAAAAACCCTGCCCTACCAGCATTGAGACAGGTACAAGATTTGCTGCTAAGCAAACCTGGAGCTGCTTTCTAGATGGGATGAGCCCAACGGATAGAGCCATTCTAAAATAATGCCCCATTACCTCTATAGATGTGGAAATATCAATTTCGAGGTTGATTTTTTTATCCGACCGTGACATTGTATGTCACTGTTTTTATGAAAAATAATTCATTAATTCAATTTGGAGTCAACATAATTAACATTTTTAAACATTTTTAAACATTTTTTAACACATTTTTTAAATTTTTTAACATTTTTTAAAAATTTTTAAACATTTTTTAACATTTTTGCTCATTTTGGTAACATTAAAAAACCGTTTTTTGGCAAAATCATCACATTTTTTCCGCTCTGTACTTATTATATTCAAGGATTTCCAAAATCGGCCTGTATTTCGTGAGTTTTCCATAATGGATGTGTCAATGATAGTGAAGTGGTTAGGGAAGTCTTTCCAAATCCAACTATGTGATGGAATCCTTAGGATTAGAGCTCCATCCAAAATTGTGCTTGTTCTTCACCGGAGCAAAAACAAATACGTCTTCGATCGATACATAATTTTTGGATAAAATAATCATGGTTTTTATGGAAAACTAATATGAATCTTTTTCTCTACGGTAATTGGTGGAACGAGAAGAAGCGTAAATTTCAATAAAACCAGTTGACATTAAGAAATGCGTTTGGTATTGTGTGAAAATCAACTAAGAGATCTTTAAGAACACAAATGATCTATTTACATGGGTTCATATAATTTTCGAATCTTTTAAATGGACTCAAATGTTACCAGAGCTGAAATTCGGTACAAAAATCTTCCACCAGAATAAGTAGTCGTTAGAAAGTTGTGCTCAATCGTATATACTCGTATATAAAATATATATATATATATATATGGTAATTATTTAAAGGCCCACAACACAGTTTCTAAGTTATTGATCTTATTTAGGTTGACTTAATTATATAGAATATTTTCTCCCTCCAAAGGTAATCATCTAACTAAGAAAGTTAAAATTTCAATAAACCTGAACATTCTACAACCCGAAAACCACTTGTGGCCTTTGTATTCTCCTAACTGGCCCGGGGACCCCGCTCCCCTCCTCCTTTGGCATTTCATTGTCCCCTTCGATCATATTCCAATGTGGCCTCTTGTATAAAAAAGAATTGCCCACCCTTAAACTAGACAGAACAACATCATTTATAAATTTTTAAATGCTTTTTTAAACTCTTCTAAATTATTTACAACGTAAATTCAACATCATAAAAAGTGTGCTTCCAGTTCAAAATCTGTAATAACACTCTGTTTGAGATCCTCTTTGAAGAAGATCTTAAATTGAAAGCTGTTAACCTTAAAAAGCACCAACTCTTCGAAATTGTTGGTAGTCAGGGAAGACCTCATAGGACGGAGTATATTGCTAGCGGTGTTAAATAACTTCTTAGCGACAGCAGAACTGGGCAGGGAGGTATTATACTTTATGAATAAACTTACCTAGTTGTTACGGTGGCTGTCAGGAAGCTGCTCCTTTGTGACGACGTGATCCCCAGTTGATGACCTCAAGTTTTATGGCCTCTATTAGCGTTGAATTGTTACAAGTTGTACTTGTTACAAGTTGTTCTTATTATAAGTACATATCTGAAGTCTGTGCTTTTGTAAAGTTTGACTGAACTTGATATTGCATGACTTTTGTAATTAATATATGACTTCCGCTTTTAAATCTACCGCTACTGATTCAAAGAAATTTTGTCATAGGTAGGGTTATTCGGTAGTTTTTAATGTATCCATATCGGTAGATATCTAACACTAGTAGTAAAGATCTACCAAATATCAATCGGCAGTTCCAGTTTTGAATATCACCCACTAATATTAATTAAAAACAGCAAGAAATCATACTCACAGAAATATTGAATGAAGTATCAATTGAAAAAGTTATATATTTGTTGGTGAGTTTGCGAGAGCTATGATAATGTCATCTCTACATACATAGATGTATCAGCTGATAATTCGTACATAAGACAACTTGTTATTCATCAGGAAAAACAGATATTCCATTTTTTCTACATTTATATAATTTCATCATCTGAATATAGCTATTTGTCTGTTTATTAGGAGTGTTTGCTTTGAACGTAGTATATATTCATTATTTGGGCATTTATGACTATTTTCTTCATTCTACGCCTAGCAATATGATGTTTTTAATCTCCTAATCTAAAAATCTTATGTTAGCCTTGGAACGTCGAAATGTTATATGTTAATGTTAAACATATATTACATTTCCAGAGAGCATATTAAATAAAAGTTATAAGGAACATTTTGTGTATAATATTAAGGATGTAAGTAAATGAATTCTAACATATTTAAAATAAAACTACATTGGAACGAGGAAGAAATGATCCATTTTTAATTGATATGCAAATCATTGAATGCATAATTTATGCATACCAGAAAACTGATTTTATAAAATTATTATATTATACAGTTATTTTATATTGTTTGTTTATCAAATGGATAAAATTATTTGATTTTTACTCATATAAGAAAAAGATTTTTTTCATTAAAATTCGTTCTTTTATATATGTTTATAATTATGCAAAACATGCATAATTATAGGACAATTAGTTTGCTGCAAAATAAAAAAATTATGATATTAATTTTTGGACATACATAAGCTAAAAACAGAGAAAAATAATTTGGGCAAAAAGTCTTGAAAGATTAGAACTCAAGTAATCCTTATATTTTTTTACTCCATATCACTAAAACTCTGACAACACAAGCCGTATGAAAATCGCCATTTTTATCCAAGAACGGCCTTTTTGAAACTTTGAGTACCTTGTGTAGTCACAAAATGGCCTTTGAAGGTTGAGACTTTCCCAATCTAATTTTTCATCATTATGCAGCAGACAATCGCTTAGAGCGATTGACCTAAAAACGGTACATGCTAATATTATATATATATATATATATATAATGTAGCGCAAAATCACCGATATTTAAATATATAAAACTATTAAATCCATTTACTGAAAATACATTTTCTCTCAAATGCTCTGACTCTTGGAGGTGAGTCTATTCACCTATTTGGCCTAGTTGTAGAACTAGAAAGATCTGGCAGTGAAGTGGTCGACCTCAAAAGTGAACTGGTGATGTTGAGAAGTTCTGCAGAGTTTCGAAGTTATCGAGTTTCTGGAATCAAGATTTATAAATCATAAGTCACAATACACAAAAAAAATCCTGAAAAGGAGTCAATTGTCAGGGAATTTACGCAAATAAGGGAAAAATGCCCTGCCTTTCATAAAAGTGTCAAAGAGGGATTCATGCTGGGGCAAAGGATATATACTTGGCTCGATTGTCTTTAAGTCTTACAGCATTGATGGTGAACTCTAATAAAGCCTTTGATTCTATTTTTTACAAATGCATCTTCAGTTCACTTTTCAAATACGACTTTTCTGTGGGCTTCATATCCTTGGGTAATTATGAGATTAGTTTGTGAGAGTGGCATCGGTTGAAAGATGGCTTTAATTCGAAATTACACGATAACGTAAGCAATAGACATCTCCACAAAATAGGCAAAACCCAATCTTCGGCATGCCGGCTCTGTGCAGAGGGAGATGAAACTCCCATTCACCTAATATACGAATGCCCACGGATAAGGAGACAAATGGAGGAAATCATCCTGGAAAGTGAAGAGAAGAAGAAGCCTCTTGAGGAGTTCATTTTTAAAATTTATATGTTTCTGCCGAAATTTAATATTTTTACAAATAAATTAGTTAGCTCCTAGACAGTTTTACTGTAAAAACAGTTAACGATTATTTTTTGGCTCAGTAAACGACTTCTTACCCAAAAACGCTGAACGGAACGCAACTTTTTTTTAACGCTGAACGTTGAACGCAAAAAAAAAGAGTTTTGCGTTCAGCGTTCAATTTTTCCACACATTTCTTGGACTTTTTTCGGAAAAAACGTCCCCACTACGCATTTCTTTTTTTGGAAATTATTTTCTAAAAAAAACGTCCTCACTACGCATTACTTTTTGGGAAATTCTTTAAAAAAACCGTCCTCACTATGCATTACTTTTTTGGGAAATTATATTCTAAAAAAACGTCCCCCACTACGCATTACTTTCTTCGAAAATTATTTTCTAAAAAAACGTCATCACTACGCATTACTTTTTTGGGAAATTCTTTTCTAAAAAAAACGTCATCATTTTTCCTGGAGATTCTTTTTAAAAAAAAAACGTCGTCACTTTTTTAAATATTTGAACGCTGAACGCAAAAACATTGAACGGAACGCTATTTTTTTTAACGATGAACGGAACGCTGAACGCAAAAAAAGCTGAACGCTCACAAGGCTGATTGAATGTCATTTAAATATATTTTTTTTCTTGGCTTCCCACTTTTTAGTTTAATAATACCACACTATAACTGATATTGACGAAACAAGCATGCTTGATAACCCTATGGTTATTTAAGGAGCTCAATCCAACTCTTTTTAACAGCTTGTTTATGTCATAATATCTAAAAGGTAATAATATTTTTATTGCTTTTTATTTTATTGCTTCTATCACAAGTTTATTTTTTCTCTATCATTAAATTACTATAACAGCCGATACGGATAATAATAAATAATTCGTATGATTGCAACTGTGTCAGTTAAAAAATAATCCAGCCCATCCAAACAAAATATACAATTATTTCTAGGAGTATTGTTATATAATTATATATTTTTATATATAAATATATACAGAACGACTTGTTGATTTATCGTTCATTTGTTGTCGTTCGCGAACGATGAACGACGAACGGAAAAGTTTTTGACGAACGATAAGAAAAATTCCTTATCGTTCGTCGATCGTTTTTGGCGCCAAAAAAAAGACATAGATTTTTAGTTTTCATGGGACAAATTTCCTTTCTAAAAAAAACGTCATCACTTTTTTTCAGAATGGCGAACGACAAACGATTCAATTTAAAATTAACGATGAACGACGAACGATAACTTTTGGCGAACGGCAAACGACAATTTCTCGCGAACGTCAATAAGTCTGATATATATAGGTATACATATATAAATATATACATATATATATATCAGGCTTGTGAACGGAACACAAAATTGAACGGCGTTCAGCTGAACGCACGTTCAATGAACGAACGCTGAACGGAACGCAACTTTTTTTTGAACGCTGAACGTTGAACGCAAAAAAAAGAGTTTTGCGTTCAGCGTTCAATTTTCCCAACTTTTCTTTACTTTTTTGGAAATGAAAAAAAAAAACATCATCTACGCATTACTTTTTTGGAAATTTTTATCTAAAAAAAAAACGTCATCACTACGCAGTACTTTTTTGGGAAATTCTTTCTAAAAAAAAACGTCATCACTACGCAGTACTTTTTTGGGAAATTATTTCTAAAAAAAAACGTCAAACTTTTTTTTTTTGGAAATTCAAAAAACTCTCACCACTACGCAGTACTTTTTTGGAAATTCTTTTCTAAAAAAAAAACCTCATCACTACGCAGTACTTTTTTTGGGAAATTCTTTTCTAAAAAAAAAAACGTCACCAACTACGCAGTACTTTTTTGGGAATTATTTTCTAAAAAAAAAACGTCATCACTACGCAGTACTTTTTTGGAAATTCGTTTCTAATATTTGAACGCGAACGCTAACGGAACGCTGAACGCAAAAAACATTGAACGGAACGCTGAACGGAACGCTAATTTTTTTTGAACGCTCACAGAACCTGATATATATATATATATTATATATATATATATGTTACGGTCCATTTGAAAAATCGGTCATTATTCATAATGCCCGGGCATTATGAATAATGGCCGACGCAGCGGTCCATATGAAAAATATTATTTTTTAGGGTACTGTATGTTATTTTTAGTATTTGATGTTGAAAAATGATTCTACATATTGTAATTAAGCTATTAAATGCAGTTTTAGTTGTTTAAAATGTCATTAGAGCTATTTTTAGTATGATGAAAAAATCACTGTCCGTTATTATGTGGTGTCCGATAATCAAGGCCATTATTATAATTTTTCGATTTTTCCCTTTCACTGTTGTTTGTGCCAAGGAATA
Source organism: Caligus rogercresseyi (assembly GCA_013387185.1). Lineage (NCBI taxonomy): Eukaryota > Metazoa > Arthropoda > Copepoda > Siphonostomatoida > Caligidae > Caligus > Caligus rogercresseyi. Next base: position 21,318,207 of record CP045892.1, read on the forward strand.
CTAGAAGCTAACTGGAAGGATGACGTCATTAACGGGCACTCCCTTTATGCTCAAGTAAGGGCCATCATTATTAGTTCAATTGTAATATTTATTTCAAAAAACGTGGTTGTGTAGTGTTATTTTAAGTTCTTTATATTCTGTGTTTCAAAGTGGTTTACAAGTTATCTGCTTCTGTTGTAAACAGGGATATAATAATATGCCAAAGAGGGACTACTCTTTCTCGAACGATCTCTTTGGGAAGCTCAAGAGTCACTTTGATATCCACAGCTTTCGCCTCATTCATCTGTCAGCCATTAATGCGGCCCTCTTGAACAATGTCGCCTCTGTCTTTATGCCCACGGAGGCAGAAAGAGTCTCTGCTATCAGTTACCCGCTGCAGTCCAGGGCAGAGTCACTGTAGTCCTATCCCTCCTGGCATCCCTCATATATGATAAAGTCACAAAGCTCAACGGTATGGGAATCCCTGCAGATCATCTCATCGGGGACGACTATGGCCGGCAGCGGAAAATATACGAAAAGCTCCGTCTCCTCACGCCCCAAATCATATTCCTCTGCGTGACTCCCGAGAAGGTATCTGCCTCTCAGAAGCTCAATGGAGTCTCTCGAAGCCTTTATTCGCGGGATCCCCTCAAGCGATTCGTTATTGATGAGGCCAACTGTGTGTCTCAGTAGGGACACGACTTTCACTCGTACTACTAGCTTCTCCATAGGTTACGAAGTGATTTTCCCCGAGTCTATTTTATGGCACTAACGGCCACCGCGACGCCCTGCATCCGAACGGACATTCTACATCATCTAAAAATGAAGTCTCCAAAATGGTTTCTCTCTTCCTTCAACAGACAGAATTTGGCCTATGAGGTCCAACCAGAGAATCCATCCAAAACTGCTATGCTGCCCTTCCCGTGGACTGCTACCGTGAAATGGCTATTAAGCTGCCTTGCTCCAAGGGTGAAATAATGGACATTGTTCATATGAAGGAGCTTTAATACAAGAGCTACGAGGAGGAACTTATCCCAATTTGCCAGAGCTTTTTGGACCAACGGTTGAGTTATTTGGAGGATAAGGAATACGCTGCATTTCTAAATAGCGAAGAAGGCTCTGGGATTTTCCGTATTTTAGCTCGAGCATCGAGTCTATTGGTGGATGGATGTCCAAGTCAAAGTAAGAGTTTCTAACTATTCATCAAAAATAAAAGTACCCTTTTTTATCTTAAAGCAATTTAAAATATGAATGATTTTAAAGATATATATATAATATTAATCATAACTTTTTCATTTTATGAAATAGATTTTTACTTTATCACAATATCAAGCCAATAAATAAGTAAATAAGTATTAACTAAAAATTAATATATTGAGTGCATTGTCCAATTTTAATAGTATCGTAGCTATACGTAGCTTTTATTCTGTTATTGACTTTGTTTTTTTGTAATGAAATGCATATTGCATCATCTGTTTTTAATTAAATGATGTTAAGGTAGTGATAAAACAGGATAGAGTTACGCTATGACGTTAAATTTAATATCACCTAAATGTTTATAATTAATTCTTCATATTGTAATAGGGGCGGAAGAGGCAAATACTATCGGGGTCGCTGTGGCAGAATGTTATCTTTCCGTGGATGAAAAAAGTCTGGCTCGACCTCAAGCCGAACCGGAACGCCCTCAAACGCAACGCCAGCCCCGCTAAACCTCCTCAAGATCCTCTGATTTGAAACTCATGGCACCTCCGAAACTAGAAGTTTAATGAGGCTGTGTCGTTTCAGAGAAACAAAGATCGTCAGATATGAAATTTAATTTGAAAAGAAATTTTTTTTAGTTACAGTCTATTTCACAATGAAAACATATAATATTGAATTACTTGTTTGTAACTGTTAAACTATGTATCGTTTGTAAATAATATTATATTTACTATTGTGGAAACTATTGTTGATAAATAAAAAGTATTAAAATATATATCACACTCGCTATTCATTTTTTTAAAATATAATACCTACTTGTTTGATCGTTGAATTATAAATTATTGAAGTGAAAATGACTCATTTAGCTATAAAAATACATATAAAACTTAATTTATTGCTATGTTAATCAACGTATCATGGCCTTAACTTGGAAGCTACAATTTTCCCTTTCCTTTCCAGTTAGTTTCTAGTATTCCTTGGTTTGTGCATTTACTTTTGTCTTTGGTTGAGTCTTAAGAATTATTCATAAAGCCCGGGCCATATGAATAATAATTTTGTAATATCGGACACTGCAAACAGTAATAATAAGTTAATAACTGATCGAATTCAAATTTGTATTTATTTTTTCCCGGAAACTAATTTTGATTTTCTATTTTTTGTAACAGCTGCAAGTCAGTTTTGCTTATTTCAAAACCTTTCTTATGTCAAAAGTCTGTTGTCTATAAAAATACTTTGTACGGTAATTGAAGCATTAGTATTGATGCTACTTTGTTATCTTTCATTGTTTATTTATCACTTGTTTTTCTTTGCGTCGAGTTCTGAGCCAAGAGTAAATGGGATTGCTTCGGTGATATTGGATTTACAAACCCCAAGAGTACTCCTACTGGACAAACCATGGAGGAGAAGAAGCAGAGAAAGAGGACGTTTTGAAAGAATCGAGGACTTCAATACATCTGTCATATTTCTCCGTGGTTCTTCGTCTGGAAAAGATGTGTTTGATCCTGGCTCTCACTTGTTGAATCAAGTCCATCAATCCAATGTTTTGTCCCCATTCCAAGCTCGCTCTTCGATAAGCCTTATGAAGGATTGCAGGATTGCATACAGATCAAATGCATGGAGTCAGACAATGCTTGGATCTGAGACACAATTGTTAGACGTGTGAAATGATCCAATACTGATAATAGTCGACTTGACCAGGACTGACTTTCTTCCTCACCGTCTTATAACTCAAGCTCTTTAGCCACAGGTGAAAAATAAATCATTAATTTCACTCTCTAGAGTGGAATCAAAGTCAGTCTTCCTCTTGTGTTAAAACAGCTTTGATTGATTTCAGATTCATGCTCAAGATAAGGATGAGTAGTGTCAAAGTGTCAAACCAAGAAGAACGTTGGTATGTGGATTTGATATTCTTAATGATGGAAGGATTTACGGCTGAGAACACTTAATCAGTCACAAAGTTTAGCCCAAGGAGGGATCCACCATATATGATGAAACTGTAGCAACTTGCTCGATTACATCTTTAAATAAGATATATTAATTTCTTATCAACACATTTTTTTCTCTTCTACATATGAGTTGAAATATATTACAGGTCATAAAATTAAACTCTCTGGTCACTTACTCATTTATTTTATTACGAAATCAGATACACAAGTAAATACTAAAATCTATTGTTCGTTTTTGCACACAGACACTATTGCAGAGGAGATATTTTTTGTAATTTAATGTTTATTGCTTTTGCTTACCCCGTTGGCTTATTCAACCATTTATATGCAGGGGTTGTATATTAACTATTCAAACAGTTAATGATTTCATACACATCACTAAATACATTCAAATCGATTTGTTAAAACTTGCAAGTACCTGATCGCAGTGGATTCAATGATGTCAATAATAATATTGACAAAGGTGCTCAAATGATACTCATTCTTTTCACTCGATGTTTCTTTCTCTGATGTACTAAAAACTGGTTGATAAAAATATTTTATTTTAAGTTCGAGGCTCTTTTAACAACAAAAAAAAACTTTTTTGGGTGGCCCATGGACCATTGATTTGGATCTTAGTAAGTCGATGAAAACAAAGGATTTCAAATACTATGGAAATTTGTGGCAGACATTATAAATGCCATCAACGGATATCGGGATCGCCTACCACTTTGTTTATTTGATTAAAGTATGCTTAAGCTAAACTGACATAAAGCAATATGGTATTTGCTTCTATGTGTATTACTCTCAGACAAAAAATATTTTTAAGACACTATTAAGTTTTGTTCATATAACTATTTGTACAAAATTGCAAAGCCTATACATAACATAATATCCATTAAAAATCTAAAATAGATAAATTTCCCAATTATATTTTAATAAATTGAACTTTAAATTATCTATATTTAAATTGTTTACACATACACTACTATTACACCAAATGCTATGTCACCTTGTATTATTTATAAGTATGTCTAAGCTACACTCTCAATAATCAGTACGCTTTTTGCTTCCATATGAATTTCCCCAGGATAATTCTCCCCTTTAGCTCAGTATATCCCCTACCAGTATAAAAAAAATATTTTAAATATAAAATTATATACATGAAATTATTTATTTAGACACTACTTAGCTGATACAAAATTATAAAATGAATTTTTTTCACAATTATATATAAAATAAATGGAAAAAATTTTGTTGTAACATACATTGCTATCATGGCATTTACTGTTGCAAAGTAGCCCTGCTTTTTGCAAAAACATTTTGGTTCTACATAATGAGTATGTACAATTGCATTTGAAAAAAAACCTTGTCCATTTCCATTTGACAAAAACTGATGCAGTTTCCGTAGGCAAACCTTTTTTTTGGGTACATCTCTGTCTCAATAAATCTCTCTTACATGGATTGAATTGATTTCTGAATATAGCTGCTTTAAAATACCATTTTTTTGTGCCCAACTGATTTTTGTCCATACTATTGCAACCACGCTTCTTGGGTCCGTTTTTCCTCGGTCTACGCTTGGTACGGGAACTCGGACCGACTCTGCCCTACCTCCGCTGTTTTAAATCTTTGGATGACAGTTCCAACATTTTTTGAGCTTGTCCAAGTGTTCAAACGAGCTTCTTTTTGATGGTATTGTCGCATATCGTTGTGATACAATTTCACAATTCCTTGACATTATCTATAGATGTTTGGCATGTAATACATGTGGCACCAACTTGCACCATATAATTCGGTTTCGACAAGTTGTTCCATCTCTGTCGTATCTGGAACCATATATCTGAGATAAGTGGCTCAGCACTACAAATTCTTCTTCCTTCTCATTAAGGGTAGATTTTCACAAAATTTGATAGTTGCTCTTCTGAGTGAATATTTAAATTACTGGAGGGAGTGGAAGTCCTTCAAGGCCAACTGTCTTGGGCGACCATACATGGCTTCATATGGGGTTCGCCCGATACCAGAATGAAACCGTTGTTCTTAGCATATTGAACAAACAAAGTCCATCCGACCATTTGGTTGTGTTGTTGTCTCTCTGCCACTCATCAAAAGTCTGGATATCCTATTGGCTCTCTCAACGATCCTTGCGACTGAGAGTGTTCGAGGTTTTCCATGACAAGCCTACAATCAGGCCATAGCTCAACTAGTTTGGTAATTATTGGTTTGCATTCTCGACCATTATCGCTTGCAAAATTTGGGGGCCCCTTTTGTCACTGAATATGGGATCAAATTTGAAGCCACTTCCTCAGCTCTTTTGTCTTAACGGTCGAAGGCAAACAAATTTGTGAGGTGATCCTGATATAC